>JAGFBZ010002622.1:1150000-1630968 GCA_018398805.1 Hirundichthys speculiger | reverse complement strand
CCCCCAGAGAGTCCAGATCAAACTACACAGAGGATATTTGGGGCGTGTTGAGACGTTACATCGTGGCACAACTGCCCCATCACCAATAGTAATAATAATAATAATAATAATACATTTTATTTAAAGGCGCCTTTCAAGACCCTCAAGGTCACCGTACAAACATTTAAAAAAAACAGTTAAAAAATTTAAAAACAGTTAAAATATTAAAATTTGCAGCAGCACAATGTTGGTTAGAGTGAGTAAGGTTGTTTAAAAAGGTGGGTTTTCAAGCGGGATTTGAAGATGGATAGTGAATTAATGTTTCTGATGTCAGGAGGGAGGGAGTTCCAAGGCGGGGGGCAGAGCGGCTGAGGCTCTGGACCCTATAGTGGGACGGGGCTGGTGGCACGATGAGGCTGAGGGATGAGGCAGACCTGAGAGTTCGGATGGGAGTGTTGATGTGGAGGAGGTCAGAGAGGTACGAGGGAGCGATGTCATGGATGGCCTTGAATGTGTAGAGCAGAATTTTAAAGTCGATGCGATGTGTGATTGGGAGCCAGTGGAGTTGCTGGAGAACAGGTGTGATGTGGCTGATCGATGGTGTCCTGGTGATGATACGGGCGGCAGCGTTCTGGACCAGTTGGAGCTTATGGATGGATTTGTGGGGGAGACCAAAGAGAAGGGAGTTGCAGTAGTCCAGGCGGGATGTAATCAGAGTGTGGACCAGGATGGCGGTGGTGTTAGGAGTGAGGGATGGACGTAGGCGATTAATGTTACGTAGATGGAAGTAGGCAGACCGGGTAATATTATTGATGTGGGATTGGAATGATAGAGTGCTGTCGAGGATGACACCCAGACTCTTAACCTGAGGGGAGGGGGAAACAGAGGAGGTGTCGATGGGGATGGTGAAACTGGGAGGGTTAGTGAGGGTGGATTTGGAGCCAATTAGGAGGACCTCAGTTTTATCGCTGTTGAGTTTGAGAAAATTTGAAGAGAACCAGGATTGAATTTCATGTAAACAGTCACAGAGGGAGGAGGGGCAGGAAGTGAAGGAGGGTTTGGTGGAAAGGTAGAGCTGGGTATCGTCTGCATAACAGTGGAATTGGATATTATATATACGGAACAGGTGACCAAGAGGGAGGAGATAGATTATGAACAGGATGGGACCAAGGACAGAGCCCTGGGGAACACCAGAGGAGAGGGGAGATGGTTGGGATGTAAAAGTTTTCAACTGAATGAACTGAGTACGGCCAGAGAGATAATGATTTGAACCAGTCCAGGGGGGTGTGTCAGATATACCAATAGTTGCTAGTCTGTCGAGGAGGATGGTGTGGGAAATTGTATCAAAGGCTGCTGTCAGGTCGAGGAGGATGAGGATGCTAAGTAGATTGGAATCAGCTGCCAGCAGGAGGTCATTAGTGATTTTTATGAGGGCTGTCTCTGTACTATGACGTGGGCGGAAACCAGACTGGAACTGTTCATAGAGGTTATTGGTAGAGAGATGAGTATGAACCTGTGATGCCACTGCTTTTTCCAGGATTTTTGCAAGAAATGGCAAGTTAAAAATCGGACGAAGGTTATTGAAGTTGTTGGGGTCTGAACCTGGTTTCTTAAGTATTGGTGTTACTGCAGCAGATTTAAGAGATGAAGGAACAGTACCAGAGGTGAGGGAGGAATGTATGATGGCAGTGATCAGGGGCAGCAGAGAGGGGAGGCAGGTCATGACCAGAGGAGTCGCAGGGGGTCAGCTGGCAAGTCGATGATTGGATTTCTGAATGAGGTCAGACACGTCAGCAGCAGAAGGAAGTTGGAAGCTGAGAGTGGTTGAAAAGGGAGGAGCATGGAGAATCGGAGGAGATGGGCTGCAGCAGGAGGTATGAGGGGTCAGTTGCTGGTGAATCTTGACTATTTTTGCATAGAAAAACGACATCAGAGAATTACAGTGATCGGTGGAATAGAAATGAGGGGGAAGAGAGTCAGGAGGACGTAGAGAGTTGTTGAGAGAATAGTAGAACTCTGCAAAAAAATGTTAAAAAATGCAACACTGAATGGAAATAAATGTTGTGACATTGAAATGGTGCTGTAATCAGAGTTCAGTGAGGTTTTTGACAACAAAGTAAACCATTTATATCGACACTGTTCATGGTCCGCTTCCATTAATGCATCAGCCTGAATGAACATAGTTCATGGGACTAAATTAACAGTTTTACTGCTTTACCAAGATGTCCGCATGGTCAAAAAAGGAGAATGTGACGTTGCAGAAGCATGCCCCACCCACCGCCCGTCTTTGACAGGCCTGCCAGTGTAACTAATGTGATGTATAATGGGGCACGCTTCGATTGTTGGTTCAGTGAAAGGACAGAGTGTGGGAAACCAGAGGAAACTCACTCTCAGAGACGCTGAGGGACAATAGACTCAGACCTCTGACCTCCAGAGACGTGAGCTACCAGGGGAAACCTCCTCACACCTCACAACTTCACTTTTCTTATATTTAAAATTGTTTTATTTGTTTTTATAGCAGTGCATAGGCAAATTATTCATTCACGTATTTCTTTATTTAACCATTTACTTCTCGGTTAACCAGTTTATTAGGTTTTCTTTTATTTCAGTGTCTCCAAATCACAAGTTCTGAGTTGCCCTCAAAGGTTCTCTCCAAATAAATGTCTTTATATCCATTTCTGTCTATGAGACAAGTTTCAAAATAAATATTATTTAGAGTTTTCAGTTTATGATATATAGGTTGGTTAACGTCAATGAAATTATGAAAAGCTTCAGGATTGAAGAAACCTTTTGGGATGAAGGGTAAAATGTTTTGAAGGGCAAACAAAAGAAGATCAGCTGGATTTTACTCAAACCTTTTGAGGATTACCATGAGCTGAATAACTGAGGATTATTATACTGAGATGATACCGTTCAGCCACGACGCCACGTACGTCACTGATCTGCTGAATAAATACTAATGCAGCCTGATACCACGTGTTCTTAACAATGTAGGAACAATAAATACATTTCAGTGTTATAATTCTCTGTTTTTGTGTATTTTTGTTATTTTAAATATAAACTGAACAAATATAGGGAATAAGTGAGACTCCCAGAAACATCAACTTAGCCACGTCCCTGAATGTGATTTAATGAGCGCAGTGTGGAAAAGCTCTCGAGACCAGAGTTTGTCTCGATTATCATCACACCCACCAGCGCCGGACTGGTCTCCGAGGGGGTTTGGCACGTGTCAAAAAGCACGCACACACACACACACACACACCCAACCGAAATCATGCTCCAGCTACTGACACACTTTTAAATGTCTGATTTTTTTTTTTTTACAAAAAAATGTCAGTGTGGTCTTTTTTCCCGCAGGATGTTGACAACTTATTGTTGTATCATCAGGAGAAGATTTCAATAAAAAGGATCACGGTCTTATTCGGAGTGGTCAAACAAAAATAAAACTAAATGGAACGTTTCTGTTCACATGATGCGTCTTTTTAGACAATACTGAGGTGCTCAAAGGAGAATTACCTTATGGGTTTCATATCATGCAAACTGTAAAAGGGTGGAAATAAATAAATAAAAGGCAGTAAAGAAATGGAGGGTCTATACGTGGTTGTTCCTGAGGTGCTGCTGTCGTTTGCAGCGTTACAGCTGCGGGTTCGGAGACACTTTAGAACCAGATTATGTCGCACGCACACAAAGGTGTCTGTCACCACGCCGAAAGTTTCAGCACTTGATATTCTGTGATAAGAAATGAAGCGCTTCCAAAACACATCACCGGAGAAACCTGACCGTAACGTGGGCGTGATGACATAACAGGTTGGGATTTGTGGGGATATGTTTCTGAACTCTCTGAAATACGTAAATACCCTTTTTGAGCTGCAGAGCACGAAGCGTGACTGTCTCTCTAATCTGTGTGGCAACCACTATGATGGCATTTTTTTTTCTTCCACAGCATCTTCAGCATCAGTTGTTACTGAGCCAGGGCTTTTTGTTAGGCCTTCTGGCAGCGTCTCTCACCGTCCCCGTGACAGCCGTCCTCACATCCCTGTTACTCTTTTCTGCATAGAAAATTCCCACAGCTCCTGATGTGCCACTGTTACCACCTCCCGAGGCAGAACAGAGACGTAACACAGAGGAATGAAACGTGACTCCGTTCCAGGTAACACAGCACAGCGGGGCAGAGTAAAGGCACTCCAGATGCTAACGGGGCTTTAGATAACACTCGTTTGCATAAAAGTAAAATCATAATCACAAACCTGAGAACCATTTTCGATGAAGATACGTCAGCGGTGGAAGATTCGTCACGCTGGACCGGTCCTCAGTTCCAGGTTGGCGAATACCAAAACACTCAGGACCTTTTGCCCCCTAAATGCGCTGGGTAATGAGACACACTTCTATTGTTGTTGGAGCAAAAGAAGTGAAAGGACAGCGTGTGGGAAACCAGAGGAAACTCTCTCACAGAGCCCCAGCAGGACAATAGATACTGACCTCTGCCCTCAAGGGACGCAGCATTAGAGGGAATATGGTGGGATCAATAAAAAACCTGGTTTGATGGAAAGGATAATGCTTTTTGAAGCCAGTATCAGCCAACAACAGCTCTATTACTATATAGCATGTACAAAAACTAAATGTTTTAAATGTATAAATTTTGTTTTATGAACGTGAAAGACTATGAAGTAGCAGAGAAATAAAGCACAATTTATTTCTAGGTTTTTTTGCTCAAAGTGTCAAAAGCAAGACAGATTTGTAACTTGTTCTAGAAGTGGGCAGTATATGTGCGTAAAAGCTCCAGACGGCTGAGTTTGAAGAGTATTTTTAAGCAGCAGACTGATTTCCAGCGGGGTTTTGGCACACTTCTGAACCAGCTGTCGCAACCTCCTCGTGGAGATGTAAGTTTGAATCCAGCCAGTCTGAGGCAGCCAATCACGCAGCTTCCCTCCAGATGGTTGGTGATGTCATCTCAGTCTCTGTTAGAGCACACAACCAACATCTGTCACTAAAGTTACTTTCAAAGTCCTTTTGTGGACCACTGACCACATCATTCAAAGACTAGTGTGGGAAACTGAGGACAACTTTCTGGTCTCACCAGCAACAAACCACAAGACATAAAAAAAAACAAAAAAACACCTGCTGCATCTGGACATGAAGGCTCTGTCTCAAGGTTTGTTGTCTTTCTCCAGTGGTTTTCTTAAGTGATAATGTGATTTAAAGAAACACATAAATAATAATAAAAAAGGAGAAATACAGCAACTCCAGAAGCAATATTAAATAGTATCTACCCACAGTATGAGAAGAAAACAAAGTTGGGGTCAGTGCTTTGTTCAAACTTATAATTGGCCACAGAATTAACATACACTTTGTGGTTTCAGTCATGTGATGGAATGAGATGCTTCTGTGCTCACTCCAAGTCATTCATTTCGACATCAGACAGCAAATCTGCTCATTCTACAGGAATAAAGGCTCCTCCACCTGTTCCCCTGAGATCTCACTATTGTCTACAACTAATAGACCACTGGACATGTGGCAGGACAGACTTCAAGTCTCTCCTGTCCTCAACGCTGATTGGTTCAGACTGTGGGAAACTCCATCCAGACTGAGACCCACACATTCATATGGAGATATGGGACTATAAGTAGGAGGGATGAAGCCGGCAGAGATCAGATTCTCTCTACAGAGACCTCTACAGCACAGAGATCCAACCATGACACCTACAATCACTGCAGCAACCACCAACTCTCAGGAACATCTGACTCTGACACACAAGGTGAATATGACATTTATGAAGAGGTTCATCATTCCTGTAATGTATTCCTGTTGATATCATTCTCAGGATTAAGTTTAATAATGGTCTTATTCTTGTTTGTGCAGCTCAGAAAGCCTCTGGTGGAGAAGTTTCGCAGAGAGCGAATCAACAGCTGCATCGAGCAGCTCAAGTCTCTCCTGGATCCACAGATGCTCAAACAGCAGCCAGACTCCAAGCTGGAGAAAGCAGACATCCTGGAGATGACAGTCTGCTTCCTGAGACGACTGCAGCAGCAGCAGCATCAAACTGTGGACTCAGCAGCTGTTGATCAGGGCTACTCCAGGTGTGTCCAGGAGGTGGAGCACTTCCTGTCCAAGGAGGAGGTGAAGACACAGTCCCAGAGAAGACTGCTGAGCCACTTCAAGCAGCTGCAGTCTTCCTCTGAGAAGAACCTGAGACAGGCTGACTTCTCTCCTCTGATCTCCACAGTCCAGAGCAGCACCACCAAAGACCAGAGTCCAGTCAACAGCGCCCTCTGGAGGCCGTGGTAGACACCTACAGACTGGAGTTGATGTCAGACAAACTCAGAAGACCATGTTGGTTCAAAGTTACTGAACTGAAATAAATGCAGTTTTATGGAGTTATTCATCTGTATGAACAGAGGACTTAATATTCCTTGTGCATTTTTGCACAATTTAATATTTCCTAAGGAAATGACAGAAACTATATTTTTCATTTTAAGAAAAAAAAAACATCTTGCATGTTGCATGAACCTAATCTAGCTGCATCAGTCATTATTATTATTTATCAGTATATTTTAAGTACTGGCAATTTTTTTTTATCTGTCATTTAATAATGATGTTGATCAAAAATTCAAATGTCCTCTTCAAGGAGAAATTGCTACAATGAAATTTATCTCATTTTGAAACTCCAGTTAAAACTATTGTATAGTTACGATCCTGTGAATGTTATCTCACTTTATGTAGTGATTGAAAAAAATGATCTGTTTTAAGATCGAGATGTTTAATCTTTTACTGTAAAAGTTTTGTCTTAATGTTAGACAGTGTAACTATCACACTTGTGATGTGATCTGTTGAAAGATCCATCGCAATAGGTTTTTTCTTGTTCCTATTGTTGGAGCTTGTTATAATATAAAGACTTCAAGCTACTTCTGTTTCGAAATACTGAAAGTCTTTCAGTCTTTTATAAAGACTACTGTTCCTTTCCTTTCTCTGAGTCTTGTAAAAAAAAATAATCTAGTCATTTTTGTGATGCATCATCACATATTGATGAATATTTTATTCTTGGTGTCACTTTGTGCCTTGATGAATAAACAAACAGTACCAGCTGAAGATGCTGTGTTTCTTTGTCCTTGTGTGTCTTAAATACAATAGAGACAGACAAGTTTGAAGTGCATTAAATCAGCATTCAAACCCATGTGACAAGTGGAAATGAATTCAGCATAGATACAAGGTGCTTTCAGATTGGTGGTACTCAGTTTTGTGTCACTCTGTGTAGGTGCAGCTGAGTTACAGTCCATTCTCTAGATCTATCGGGCTCAGAACAAGAGTGGTATAAAGTTTCAGACTAAGATTACATGAGTGCAAATCAGACATGAAGGAAATAGTGGAGTGAAGAAGACATGTGTTTGAAGGTGTACAGCTACCTCGGACTGTTGAAGGGGTCTTTCTAGCTCCAATTAAAGAACATTTAAAAAAGCATCATGTGGTATTGAAGCTCTGTCCTGGACAAACACACGTTACCTACCTCCATGCACGTATGAAGAGTACCTTACTGATACATCACCAGTCATGATGCATGTCAGTTTAATTTGAAAGAAAAAAAAGAAGAAAGGAACAGCGGTTTATAGCAATGGGGAGTGATGGGCTTCTTCTCTGGACTACTAGCCTGAAACACAATGGTTTGATAGAAGAGCTCCACCCAGAGGAGCTTGTGGAACAGGTAGCCTGCACATCTCACTCTGTCTCTCTCATCTCAGGTTTAGATTGTCCTGGATCATTTCATATCATCAACATTGTCTGTCTTCTGTAGTCTCTCTCTCTCATCTCCTTCTGCAGGCCACCACCATGGCGTTGATGGTTCCTACTGCAGCTGCTCGGTTCCTTCTCTACTCCTCATGACTGGTACCGCAGTGGTGCAGCAGTTAGCACCAACACTTCATAGCAGGAAGGCTCAGCTGGATCTCGGTTCTGCTGGTTCTTCCTGTGTGGAGATTGCATGTTCTCCCTCAGTCTGCGCGGGTTTACATCCTGGTACCCTGGTTTCCTCCCATCCCAAAAACATGCTGTTTAGGCTAATTGGTAACACTGATTCCCGCCTCGGCGTCAGACACTGAAGCCATAATGTAATTTCATGATAGGAATAATTATAGGAATAATAGGAGTGATTAAAGGGACAATATTGTCCTATAAATAAATCAATATGAGAGAAAGCTGCTTCTGTTGTGAGACCACCTTTAGTGCTCCCTGGACTAGAAAAGTCTTAAATAGGCACGTTGTTGTCGTTGTTGTTGTTGTGGATGTAAAAATGAGCTCAAACCAAGCAGGAAAAAATACATTTAAACTCTTACTGCAAATGCTTGACTGTAAAAGAAAGACTCAAACTTGTGAATGTTCACATTTCAAAAGTCTTGAAATGTGATGAATAATGGCCACATGGTCACACCTACCAAACAGGGATGATGACGTCGCAAAAACGTGCTCCACCCAGTCGGCCCTCTCCGTACAGGCCCGACGGTGCGTCTAACGCGGAGTATAATGGGGCACGCTTCTTTTGTAGCTCTGCTGAAAGCAGCGAGAGGACAAAGTGTGGGAAACCAGAGGAACGTCAGTCTCAGAGGTGCCGAGGAACAATAGATCTGACCTCTGACCCCCTGAGACGCGAGCGAGCAGGAAGCCTCAAATTAATGTAGGAATATATGTTTTATCCTAAATGACAAGTTTAAAAAAAAAAAAAAAAACAAACTTTTTCATAATTTGTTCAGGTTCACATCAAAGTTGTCAAATCTACTTTTTCATTTTATATAAAACAATGTGTTCCTCTTATTGGTCTCCATGTCATTCATATGTTCTTTTTTTAAAGACTATAATGACTATAATTTATAATACCTGTTAGCAAGACGAAGCACTAAGCAAATATATTGATCATTTATTGATGTGTATGACTTCTTTGATATTTAAGGTGATATTTAAGGCTTTGATTGTTATATGATTTTCAAACATCTGACCAGAGAAAGCTTTTAATTCATCCTGTCATAGAGGTCAGTGCTCTGCTGCCTGAGACGGTACACGTTAGACTCTGTGTACAAGAAATGTTGTTGTTTTTAATCATTACAGAGAAATATGTTTATGTTGCACTAAACATCGCCTTTCAGATCTTAAAATGTAATAAGCAGCAAACTGTAGAAAGACAAAGTCATGAATGATAATCCTGAAAAATGTCCATTCAGAGTTCAGCACATGCCTTAATGCTGCTAAATGAAGGGAGTGTGGGAAAGCTCAGGGGACCAGAGTTTCACATGATTATCATCATAAACCCCACCAGCAGTCCATCGCTCTCCGAAGGGATTTGGCACGTGTCAAACACACACACACACACACACACACTCACCCTCCTCAATGCTGAGCTGATTAAAAAACGCAGTTGGGACTTTTGAGTTCAAAAAGTCACCAAAAACAAGACGGTTTGAGGTGAACCAGCAGTGATGAAAACATTCATAATAATTTAAACTCACCACTGAGAGTTGCTACATCCATATTGCGCTCACGGAAAGCCGTGTCTTCAGCTGATGGGTGGCTGCATCAGCCAGTGGAGATCTATCACTTTTCATTTGAGTGTCGTGATCCACAGTGCAGCACCGACAAAATTGATGGAAGAAGTTCAGCACGAATCTATATATCGACTCGTGGATGCAACCAGAACGAATGTGGCTCAGGATTTAAGATGAATACCACATCCAGTCAGCGGAGTTAAACAACAACATCTCACATTGGACATAACTGAACAACTGAAACTGTACATTTGGATGATGACCCAACAGCTGTATTAGAAGCAAAAATGATTTGTTGCAACTATAAACTTTAACCATAGGCTATGTGTGTGTTTTCAGGTTCCTTTTGAAACAGAAATGATCGAGTTTCATTTTCAAACGTGTGATGTTGTGGCGACTGTGCGTTCAGTCTACAAGGTCAGCGCTTTCTCAGGTTGTCAAAGAGCTCCTCCAGCTGTTCCCTGAAGAACTGACTATTGTCCCCATATTATGTTACCGCAGAGCATGTGGCAGGCCAGATCTGTTTCTTTTGTCAGGCGCTCTCATTGGTTCAGACTGTGAGAAACTCCATCCAGACCAAGACCCACACATTCATATGGAGATGTGGGACTGTAAGTAGGAGGTCTGAAGCCAGCAGAGATCAGATTCTCTCTACAGATCCAGCCATCACACCTACAATCACTGCAGCAACGACCAACTTTTTTACATGAGCTCATTCTTCTGTATGAACAGATGATGATAAAAACATGATGAAAGAATATTTTTTACTTCTTTAGTGTAATAATTGTGATAAAACATATTTAATTGTCCAGTTTCTTGTTGTTTTTTTTTTTTTTTTAACCTGAATTGACTTAGTTTAAGTTGTTTGATGACTCAGTGTTGATCTGTGTTCAGCTCTCCGACAGCTTATTGTCCTCCTTTTGTCTGAAAGGATACTTTTGTTTTTTTTTTTACCTTAATTCAATTTAAATAGTAAAGGCAGTGAACTTCTACTTTTAAAAGAAATTGCATCAGTGTCACATGCTATGAGCCTGCTCACTTCAGTTTGTGATGATTTTAACATCTGTTCTAGGGTCAGTTTTCTCTTTCTTTGGCTTTGATATAAAGTGCAGTTTATGCTCATTATTAAATATGTTTTATGTAAAACAAAATTATATTTCGTGTCTCAACGTCTGTGACTGCAGCTGGACTTTTCAACATTATAACTGAGTTTGTTTGAAATAAACAAAAACACAAACTTATCAGCTGCATTTGTGTCTGTCTGTCTCTTATGGTTGAAGGAGATAATAATATTGTGAATTCTGGCGCAGTATGAGTGTAATTTGTTGTTTTATTGTCACTGACAGACTCAGATCTGGAACGATTCCCTCTCTCTGGAGAAGTTTTTTTCTTTTTTCTTTACTCTAAATCAAATCCTGGTAAGTTTTCATTTTGAATGATAACGAGATTTGATCAACTTACAAATATAATAAATAATAAGAACAAATCGCCTGTTTAATTTACAAGAAATGAAAAGTTTTAATGAACTGACACTTGATTTCTGATCACTCTATTTTAAATGTAATCAGTGTGATTACGCCAAAAAAAAAAAAAGCTTTATGTGTTGGAATGTGAAGCCTTTAAAGTGACATTTTACACCAGCTGTCATGTATGATGAGACACATATTTTGATCATAAAACCTGTCAAGGGACACAGAAACAGAAAGTTTTTTTAACAGGTAATAACATGACTATATATGTTGGTTTTGGGGGGGTATTTTGTGCCATCATCAGCTTTTAAAAACATCTGATTGATCTACAGGTCCACATCTTAACTCTTTGTGATGAAATGAAATCTTGAAGATTTCTTTACCTTATAAAACTGGTCACTACACGTGCTGACTTCAGAGAGCTCATGCCAAACTTCTCAATAATGGAAAAAGTGTGGGAAAGCTCAGAAATTGGCAAAGTTCAAGATACTTTGCATCTTCAATAACACCAGCAGCTGGCGATTGTAAAGATTTTTTTTTTTTTTTTTGGCGCACTTTTTTTGTAAGCTCTTCTTCAATGAAACACATGAAACTGAAACCATCTGATCAAAGAAAAGATTCGTGCTGACTGGATGCTTAAACCACCCGAGGCTGCACACTGAAAGCTGTGAACATTTTAAGATTTCATCTTGATTATCTCTCAATAATCAAGATCTTTCAATACTATCAAAGACTCCGAGGAGGCCAATCACGTCGTTTCCCTCCAGATGCTTGGTGACGTCAGCCCGGTCTCTGTCAGAGCGCGCGACCAGAGTCAGTCACAAAAACTCCTTTCAAAGCCCTTTTGTTGAGTGCTGACCGCACTATTCAAAGACTGAGGGTGGGAAACCGAGAGCAACTTCACCCTCACAGAAACCACAGAAACCACAGAACACAAGACGCACCTGCTGCGCGTGGACACCACGAGTACACTCACATCAATCAGCACAAAAAATAAAAATCTGGAATAAAAAATGATTCAGCACAGTGCGATTTCAACAGCTCTCATTATATTTTAATGTATCTAACATGTCAAATGGTAAATATTTATTGGGTGGAACATGAGTGCAACATGTGTCTCTGCGTCACTGAAGACAGCAGACCGATCAACAGCGCCCTCTGGAGGCCGTAAGAGAGAAAAACTGGCAGAAGAACTGAATTCCTTGGAGTTTTATTTCAGTGCACATGTTTGTTGTTGTAGCTGTTTGTCCTGAGGACTTTGTTTTGTAAATCTTTATGAAGAAGTAGTGGTCAAAGTATGCTGTAGACTTTATTAGTTCTCACTGTGGAAGATGCGCTAACGTGTTATTGTATGATTATTAGTGATCACTGTGTTAAGAAAATGTAAATAACCCTTTTCGAGACAAATGTAGGAATGGATTTCAGCTCATGTAATCAATTTGAGTTTGGAAACTTATTTTGAGCTCCTTTCATCCTGAAAGTTCTGCTTGGATCACAAATTATTACGTCCATCTTTGTGAAACAAATTGATTTCTAAATTCTGTTTCTAAAGTTTTCATGTTTTTTTTAAGGAGGTTTAATAAAAGAAAAAAGTATGAGATTTTATTTGATTTAAGACAAATGTTACATCTGAAGGTTGATATCTTTATGCTTTTACAATAAAAAGTTATTTTAATGTTGTATTGTCACAGTTTTAAAGAGAGAACATTAACAGCCATTTAGAAAAAAAGAAGAGTTTTTTTTTAAGAATAATGTGATCTGTTTTAAGGTCAGTCTCTTTTTCTTTAATTTCATCTTGTTTTCTTTTGTAAAAAGAGTCTTAAATTTTTTTTTTTTTACAACCACTTCTTTTCTTTTTAACCTTCCTCTCATATGTCCAATAGAAATCTAAAACGGAGTTTTCCCCTTTTAATTTTAAGTCTTTCACACTTAATTTGGCTCATTGTACCTTCTTGAGCACTCAAACAAGTCTTTGTCAGTCCCTGTTACCCTCTACAATGATGACGCTCTCTGGTTTCTTTTATTTAGATTATGATGAAGGATTAGTCATTAATTGCATATTTGATTTAGAATTTTTTATTTTTCAATGAAAAAAAGCGAAGTTTTTCCATCCCTTCAGGTGCTTTATAGAGGAGAGTTTAACGTTAATGACTGCCTTCCTTAGAGAGGCCATGCATGTCTAATGTGATGCATAATGAGGCACACTTCCATTGTTCCTCCGCTGAAAGGACAGAGTGTGGGAAACCAGAAAAGCCTCACTCACAGAGCCGCTGTGGGACAAAAGATCCAGACCTCTGCCCTGCAGGGAAACTCCTTGAAAAGGATCCTAACTCCAGAAACGCAACTTGTTTTCAGTCATGCTGTTGATTGCAACTGTTGTTAAGTTTATCGTCTAAAATCTCCAGTCAGTTAGATACGTTATCACTTCATCTTTCACTGAAACAACCTCAACAAGTTCATTTTTTTTCGTCAATAACATCATGGTTTGAAGAAACCTGAAACGAAACCTAATGCACACAGTTCCTGAAGGGCTATATATATGTATATATAAGTATTAATCATTCGAGTCAGATCCACAAGTATAATCCAACTGTGGATGTGGGCCCTCTGCCAGGATCCCCGGCCTTCAGGGGGTCTTCAGCCGGGACCCCAGCAGAGCTCTGTTGGTTGGTCCTGGTGAAACCAAGCCTCAGTTAACGTCTGGAATTATGACTTTGATTCATCTTTGAAATAAGAACTATGTTCTGCTGGGTCTTTATTCACAGCTCAGAAGGCAAGATCACCAAAAAGGGAGGTAGATAAAATTACAACGAGCCATTTGACACCATAGACCGCCATGCAGCTGTCACTCAAAAAAAACAAAAGCACACCTTTAACAAGGCATAACTGTATGGCCTCATATCATTTTACCTGATGAAGTACATAAATCTCCCCACATCTAGTTGTTATAGATATCAAATCACAAAAATGAACACCAAAACTATTTGTACAGGTGCTACAAATGTAATTATTTCTGTTTTAAAGTTGGACATTTTAAAATTGGTCCTCAACTCACTTTGTGGTGGGGCTAATAGAGAGAAAGTGGGAAATATTTAGAGAGCAAAAACTGGAGTGAGTGACAGGTAATCAATCCTCCAGAGACTTTTGGCACACTTGATAACCCCCACCCCCCCCTCACCCCCCCAAACTGGAAACATCCTACACAGTGAGAATGAGTCTCTTCATGTCATTCTGAATGTTCTTCAGAACAGACTTCTTATCATAATTTCAAGTTTTACTAAAATCTCAGAGTCACCCAGCGGCAGCCGTCACCTCCAGATGTGTGCTGATGTAACGCTCTGAGCCAGCACCCGTCACAGTGAACCTTTGTGGTTCACTGATCACAGCGCAGGGAGTCAGTGTGGGAAACTGAGATCAACCCGCGACTCACGCTAACTACAAGGCACGTGTCACAGATAATTACACTCCTGTCCAGACGAACAAAAGGGCCTGTCCTGAAGTGGTCGTCTGCCTCTGGGCATCAGCAGGAATTGACTTGAGTTTCTTTACATTAAACCGGTTGGTATCATAAAGTTGTATTTTTGAGTATACGTGGCTAAATTGATTAAGAAAAGAATTAAAAAGGATGAAAAAATGTAAAATTGAACCAACAAATATTGCAATGAAAGTCATCTTAAACTTAACAAAGAGGCTAAAAAATAAAACACAAAAACTATTACCCCCTTACATTTAAAACCCACGCTGTATTCTGCATGTGATAATGACATGATAATTATTATGATGATCAAGTGTTCTTCCACATTTGATATATAAACGTGAACAATAAAAGCTCAAACAAAGTCATTGATCCCAGCATCGGGCAGCTTATCAGCTCTCAGGGTCACCGTTTTCCCAGATTCACGCAGAGCTCTGAGAGTCTGCTCCACCTGCTCCCCTGATATCGAACAATTATCCCCCAGGCTTTAACGAAAGCGTGTTGCTGCCCCACATGCCTCATTGTCTCACTAAGCTCTCTGATTGGTTCAGACTGTGGGAAACTCCATCCAGACCGAGACCCACACATTCATATGGAGATGTGGGACTATAAATAGGAGGGATGAAGCCAGCAGAGATCAGATTCTCTCTACAGAGACCTCTACAGCACAGAGATCCAACCATGACACCTACAATCACTGCAGCAGCCACCAACTCTCAGGAACATCTGACTCTGACACACAAGGTGAATATGACATTTATGAAGAGTCTCTCATCATTCCTGCAATGTATTCCTGTTAATATCATTCTTAGGATTAAGTCTAATAATGGTATTCTTGTTTGTGCAGCTCAGAAAGCCTCTGGTGGAGAAGTTTCGCAGAGAGCGAATCAACAGCTGCATTGAGCAGCTCAAGTCTCTCCTGGGTCCACAGATGCTCAAACAGCAGCCAGACTCCAAGCTGGAGAAAGCAGACATCCTGGAGATGACAGTCTGCTTCCTGAGACGACTGCAGCAGCAGCAGCATCAAACTGTGGACTCAGCAGCTGTTGATCAGGGCTACTCCAGGTGTGTCCAGGAGGTGGAGCACTTCCTGTCCAAGGAGGAGGTGAAGACACAGTCCCAGAGAAGACTGCTGAGCCACTTCAAGCAGCTGCAGTCTTCCTCTGAGAAGAACCTGAGACAGGCTGACTTCTCTCCTCTGATCTCCACAGTCCAGAGCAGCACCACCAAAGACCAGAGTCCAGTCAACAGCGCCCTCTGGAGGCCGTGGTAGACACCTACAGACTGGAGTTGATGTCAGACAAACAGTAGATCACGCTGGTCAAAGACTGGAATCAATTCTTTTATGGACTTGTTTTTCTGTTTGTGCAGAAAATGTTATGTTTTCTGGGGAAAAGTTAACTGTGTGTGTATTAATGTTCCACAAGGAACTGACATCAATGTCTTCCATTTCAGGAAAGAAAATATTTTATCTTGCATGTTGCAAGAATAATATCTGATTGCATCTGCAATTATTTATCTCTGCATTTTGAGTAGTATAACGATGTGGCAGCATTTATTACATTACAATTCTTATTGATCGCTTTGATCAAATTTCTAAATGCCCCTTTTATGGACAAATTGTCATAATTTCTTGATTTAATCACTTTGATTAGTCCAAACTGATCTGTTCAAAGATCCAGATGTTTATCCTTTCATTCTAAAAGGCTTGTAGAATACCTTCATTGAAGGTTTCTCTGTTTACCAATGGTGGTATCATATGATACCTCTGGATTAACTTTGATCATTTTGATCAAATATCTTAAATGACCTCTTTCAAGATTAATGTTTAATCTCTCACTGTCAGTTTCATTATCTATGTTCTTAAAGATGATATGATCTGTCTCAAGGTCGTGCCTCATTACTGTTTTATTTGGTACGTTATGTGTATTTTTCTTTTTTCTTTTCACAAGTTGAACTGTCCATAACTTCTGTGAGTGGTTTGTCTTTCGTGAAGACGCTGTTCCTTTACTCTCCCAGAGTACGACGTGTCTTGTGAAAAACTACAAGTTGCTGTTGTGATGAATCATCACCTCTATTTGGAGCCTCGGCTGTTTTATTTTTTTCTGAAAATAAACACCTACAGCTGAAACTTTGTGTTCTTATGTCATTATATGTTACAGAAAATGGCTTTATGATGTTGAAAAGCACATGTTCCTTCTCTATTTGCTTTAAAATTCCCTAGGCTGATATAAAATTTAACATGCAGTAAATGTTAGAGGAAAAAAAACCTGGTTCACTTACAATTTTTGGTGCAGAAGGGTTTCACATCACAATAGCACACTTCTATTGTTCGTCCAGTGAAACCAGTGAGAGAACAGACTGGAATAAAGACCTTCCCAGAGTCGTGGAGAGACAACAGATCCAAACCTCTGGCCTGAAGGGACGGAGGTTAAAGACGACGTCATGCCACTAACTACACTTCCATTATTGCTGTCACAAATATCACCTCTTTGTCTTCTCATGCCAGTTTATCCAGTAATTTTTTTTTTTTTTTACACTGCATTTCTTAGAGAAGTTTAGGTCCTTCGTGTTTGCAGGAAGATGCTACATATCATCTATAAGACTGTGATAGAAAATACAATCTCATCTATGGTCATCTGCTGGGGGCGCAGCATCAGAGCCGCTGACTTAAAACAAAAAAAAAAAAAATGAAGTAAATGAAACTGAGCTGACACTGAGCTTTGCTCTGTGAACCAGAGACAGCTATAACAGGTAAATTACTACTCATGGATCACATGCTGACATGTTGTTTTACACCAGAAGAGTATTAAAATATGTTGGCTGTTGAGGCTTGTTATCTTCTCAACTTTAAGCGAGCGAGACGTGTATACGCACCTCGCTCTTGTTATGTTTGTTCAACTGTCATTAGATTCCTCATTCAAGGGAAAAATAGAGCAAAGCTAGGATATAACTGGTGTTGCTTTTTAAAAGACATATCTGTTTAGAGATTAAAAACAGCCATTTGCAGTGGAACCTTGAAGTGCCATCTCATTTTGTCTGATTTTATTTCAATAAGTCAGTTTTGGTATGCAAGATAAGATCTACATGTGTCTGAAAGCTTGAACCCACAGAAAGTATATAAACATGTTTAATAAAAATGGTGTAACTGTCACATGCTGAAATCACCAACCTTTTAAATTAATGTAAAGTTTAAAAACTGCTTGTGTCCAAAAAAAAAAAAAAAGACGCTCGAAGGGATGCAAATCTTTATTCGTCACAATACTCTGGAGCTGGAATGAAACACACCAGCAGCAGCAGCCAAGCAACGCTTCAAGAAACCGCCGTCTCGCCAAGAAAGCGAGAACTGACGTTTCCAAATGCTGATCAACAGAAGTGATTATTTCCATGACAATGCAGACAAACCTAAATATGACATTTCAAGTGGTACTGAAGAGATTTCATGCTAAAATTTTAACATTTTACACACTCTCTGCATCAGCCAATGGGAGCCTTTCCCTCCACGATGCTTAGTGATGTAATGCTTTGATTGTGTGACAACATACGGCCAGCATCTGTCTCAGAAGATCCCTTTGTGATTAATTGACCACCTCACAGGGAGTCTGTGTGGGAAACTCAGAGCGGCCTGCTACTCACACAGCCCACGGGGCACGTGCACGTGTCAGCACACTCGTCTGCCTCTGGATATCAACATCTTTGTGTACATTTATTCAGATAGCATGAATGGGCTCCGTACTGTACCGCGCTATTGCACTATTATACAAAACCAGGGTGTTTTTGTTGACAGAAAAACAAAACAAAACAAAATCGCCACTTTTAAACAAACAAATTTGGGTTTTTTTTGCTCAGTGTAAACATAGAGGACACACATGCGCACAACTCAGTCTACGTGTATGCGTGCCACACAGCGCGTAGCATTGTGACTGTGTGCTCAGTTGAAATCATTGATCCCAGCATCAAGTCTCCACAGAGTTACCACCTTTACTGATTCATGAAGGGATCAGTGGGGTCTTTTTTCCTTAAATCCTCCCCCCAACCTTCTCCACCTGTTCCCTTGAGATCTATTATCTCCGAGGCCTGAATGGACGCATGCTGCCACTTAATATTTCCCCATTATTCTTTCAGAGCTCTCTGATTGGTTCAGACTGTGAGAAACTCCATCCAGACCGAGACCCACACATTCATATGGAGATGTGGGACTATAAATAGGAGGGATGAAGCCAGCAGAGATCAGATTCTCTCTTACAGAGACCTCTACAGCACAGAGATCCAACCATGACACCTACAATCACTGCAGCAGCCACCAACTCTCAGGAACATCTGACTCTGACACACAAGGTGAATATGACATTTATGAAGAGTCTCTCATCATTCCTGCAATGTATTCCTGTTAATATCATTCTCAGGATTTAGTTAATAATGGTCTTATTCTTGTTTGTGCAGCTCAGAAAGCCTCTGGTGGAGAAGTTTCGCAGAGAGCGAATCAACAGCTGCATCGAGCAGCTCAAGTCTCTCCTGGATCCACAGTTCCTCAAACAGCAGCCAGACTCCAAGCTGGAGAAAGCAGACATCCTGGAGATGACAGTCTGCTTCCTGAGACGACTGCAGCAGCAGAACCAGCAGCCAAAGCATTTCAACCATCCCGATTAGAACCAGAGAGAGGCTGACTTCTCTCCTCTCCGCTGAGCTCCAAGGTCCAGAGCAGCACCATCAAAGACCAGGCCAGCCTCCTCTGGAGGCCGTGGTAGACACCTCCAGAGAGGAGTTTCTGCTGGACAAACTACAAAGACCATATTGGTCATAGATGATTGGACTAAATTCTTTGAAATTTTGTGGATTTGTGCTTCTGTTTGTAAAGAAGGAGTTATGTTTTTGTCTTTTATTTTCCGATGTGACATTTCCAAAGGAAATGACAGTAACAATATCTTTCATTTTAAGAAAGGAAAACATATTTCTGTGCATGTTGCACAAACTTAAACTGAATGGATAGAGCTAATTTTATGGTTACATTGTTACCTTTTTAATATCACTGGTTGCCTCGATCAGAAAATGTTCCTCAAACTGTCATAACTTTAACTGATTTAACTTTTATTGATTAGTACAAGCAGATCTGTTCAAAGGATCCACCTTTTTATCTTTTAATTCTAAAAGATTTGTATAAAATCAACATTTTCTTAATTCTTACATTCTAGTTGTGGGTTAAACCCAGTTGAAATGTTCAATACTTCCTGATCAAAAATGATCATTTTGATCAAATCAATATGTCATGATCACTTCAGGTCACTGCTGAAAAATATCTTTTTACAGACCAATATATTTGTTTAATGTAACACTTTCAGCTTTGATCTGAAAATATTTACATTTTCAGAACTGATTGGGATTGAGCAGCTCTCACATATATTATGATCTGTTTTAAGGTCAGGTGTCACTGTTCTGTTTTATTTTATTCATTACAGTATGTGCAAATGTTATCCATGATGTGGAAAAAATGTCAAGACAGTGAGTTTTGTCCTCAACTGCTGTGAAATGTTTGTCTTTTGTAAAGACGCTGCTCTTTTATTCACTCTGAGTAAACTGAGTCTTACAGAAATCTGATGAATCATCAGCTTTAGTTGGAGTTTTAAGTCTTTATGTAATTTACTTTCACTCAGTTTCTTTTTTCCTTTTTTTTAATAAATACACAGACAAGAGCATTATTGTGTTTTCATTCCACTCATCCTTCCATCCTCACCTTTTATACAATGACAAAAACATGTCTTTTATATTCTTTCATCTTCATAATTGCTGCTATATTTCACTGTCAAACAGAATAATTGTGAAATGGAGCAGTGGAAACTCTGAGGCAGCTCCACTGACTGGCACAGCTGCTGTGAGTCTGCTAATCATGTCTCTCTATTTGGGAGCAGCACGCTGCGACCACGCTGGTTCAGAAACTACCAGCGACTGTGACGTGGCTGTGTGGGCGGAGCCAACAAACAGAAACCAACTTCGGTTGAACGTTTGCGGTTTTCTGTCCTACTGTAACGATTCCTGCCAGACGGGAGTCAGAGAAGACATGACTCCCCCAGCTTCTCCAGAGAGATTTGGTATGATTCACGACTCACCAAGTAGTCAATAGCTCTCCAAAATAGAGGTGGGCGGATCGATCCAAATATCGATAATATTCGATACCAACTTTGGTATTGGTATCGAATGATACTCGTGTAAAAAGATAGATCCTCAAGCTTTATTTTTCTCTCCCTACAAGCACTGACTGATGTGAAGTGCGAATTCATTGAAGTCTGTTTCTGAGACGCTGTTGCTGTGTCTTCCTCCCCTCTCATCTCGTCTTTTGACGTTGCACCGTCACTTGGCTCAGCTGCTGCAACCAAACAAGCATGCAGGTAGACTCAGCCTGGCCCCGCCCCCTAGCCCCGCTGTATTTTAAATCCGAAAACAAAACAACGGAAAGTTGTGTAGTTTGTAAAAAGGTTGTGAAATACAGTGGAAACACAACAAATGTATTTAAGCAAATGAAAAACCATGCGCAAGAAAACGAAGAGCTGCAGAAATGGAGAGAGTCCAACAGAGAGGATCCAGGTAGATCAGAGTCTTTCAGTCCAACAGAGAGGATCCAGGTAGATCAGAGTCTTTCAGTCCAACAGAGAGGATCCAGGTAGATCAGAGTCTTTCAGTCCAACAGAGAGGATCCAGGTAGATCAGAGAGGTCATCATTGCAGCATCAGTTCATATTAACTTTCAAAGTACATGTTACTTAAGTCATGTTACTGGAGCCAACTCAAAAAATATAATTAAGACCTTGAAATAATCCAGTACATGTCATGTATCCCATTGAAAGGTGTTATCTAAGATAAAATAACATTAGATAATCCTTTATTTATCCCACAATGGGGAAATCTATCGAGTTAAAGCAACAGGAAAGGGCACACAGTGCAAACAAAATTACACAAGTGTTGAAAGATATAATATAATGAGGCGGACTAGAAAAAAAACCCATTATGAACAGAATAAGTCAACTCCAAGGAATATTTACACAAAAATGTTAATAGTGATAAAGTATTTTGAAGTCATCTGTAAAGTTTGCTGAAATTCTATCCTAACAAAAAAATCCAAAGACAAAAATCACAAAAACACCAAAAGATCAGCAAATTTTGCACACTTCTTGTGCCAGCCAATGGGATTCTTTCCCTCCAGATGGGCGGTGACGTAATGCTTTCTGATTTCCAAGGAAGCACACAGCCGGTGTCTGTCTCAGAAATCCTTTTGTGGTTCGTTGGGTCGCAGCACCGGGAGTCTGCGCGGGAAACTCAGATCAGTCTACGAGGCACGAGGCACGTGTCGGCACACTTCCCTGAACATCTGTGTGTGGGGTTGGGGGGGCCACACTTCCTCGTGCTGTAGCACCATAAAAAAAAAACAAAATGTTGTTCATGACAAATATGTAATCAAATGATCCTTTAAAAGCAGGCACACGCTGATAAAAAAAATGCACCACCATCTCAGTAAATGTACCTTTTTCTTGCTGCAGGCAGCATGTTCTCTCTACAAGGTAACAACTATCTCAGCTTTTCTATCTCTTTTTTCTTTTTTCTCAGCTTTTTGACTCTGTTCCACCTGCTTCCCTGGGATCTAATCATTACAACCTCAGGTCGAGATGACAACATGTCTCTGCCTCAGACTGTGGGAAACTCCAGCCAGAACGAGGACCCACAGGAGATCAGATTCCCTCCACAGAGACCTCTACCATTCAGCCATGGCAGCAGCGACCGACCCCCCGGGAAGCATCTGACTCTGACACACAAGGTAAATATGACATTTAGGAAGGGTATCATATACGCCAAGTCTGTATTTATCGTTGCTGACACCGTATTATAGGAAAAAATCTAATCAAATTAACATTATAACCTTGTTTCTTCATTTCTAAAAACTTGAAGGCAGCAGCTGCTGATCGGGTCTGCTACAGATGTCTCAAAGAGGTGGTCCACTTCCTGTCCAAGGGAGAGGTGGAGATGCAGCTGGCTGAAGTGGCTCATGGTCTTGAAAGACCATCCGTTATCTTCTAATCTTCCCGTTCAGGGTCACAGGGGTCTGATGGAGCCTGTCCTGAGTTTTCTCTGGGCAAAAGGCATGAGTTTACCCCTGGACGGGTCGCCAACAGCTACACACTGACTCCCATTTGCAATTTAGAATCTGCAATAAACCTGACATTCATGTTTATGAAACTGAAGGAGCACAGGGAGAAGATGTAAACTCCCCACAGCTGTGATTCCAGCCAGGACCTTTATAGCTGTGATGCAACAGTGCTGTCCACTTAAAAGCTTTTAAGTTTTTCCGTTTTCTGTTTTTTTTTCTTAAGAATCAAGTTCATTTAGTTGTTTTTGACAGTTAAGACTGATGTGATCTGTTTTGTGGTTGGGATCAACCTCTTTTTTTTTTATTGTTTTGTTTTTGTGTGTTTGCTTTCTCATGAAATGAAGTTTGTTTTTTTTTTCTCCACTAAATGACAGGGAGTTGTGTCTTCAAATGTTGTGCGACACTTTACTGAGTCCAGTGTCTAGTAGAAATCTACAATCTTCATCTCCTCCAGATAAACTTTGACACTTTATGTGGCTCATTTTGTCTTGCTGAATAACCAGCAATAACCATCTGCTTTTTTTTTTTATGTGTGCATTGTCTTTACCCTTGTAATGATGAAAGACAGGTCTATTACATTTTCTTTTAATTTCAGTTTAGTCATACGTCGATGACATCTTTTTAACTTTCATCTAATAAATACTTTTACAGTTCAGCACATGTTGCCAATATTTATTCAGATCTATTTATTGAATTTCAAACAAAGAACTGCAGCAGATGAATATGGGTAATGCATCTTAAATTACATGTTTGGTCCATATAGTTTAACTCATCAAATCAGGTGACATTTATATTTTTTTTAATGTGCAACAATTTTGAAAAAAACACTGGGTTTCAGTTCAGTTTAGTGTTATTTCCTCCTTTAAAGAAGTCACACCGTGAATCCAAAGCAACACACTTCTATCAGTCCTCCTGTGAAAGCAATGAAGTAACAAAAGAGTGTGGGAAACCAGGAAAACTACAATAGATCAGGACCTTTACCCTGAAGGGACGAAGGTTTATGTGTCTGCTTCCAAAAACCAAAAAACTCATTTTAAATCATGCCATTGGGTGTTCTTCTGTTGTTATAGAGCGTTCACATGTTTCACAAGATTTCTGAGAGGTCATTTCAGTGACATTTCATTGTGAGATCAGGAGAAGAAATGTTCAAAAGACAGAAAAAATCATTTAGTTTTCTTTCATTGCCAACAAACAGATCCACTCAGACAGAGACAGATAACTTTAGAGATGAACCTTTTATGAATTTCTTTGGAGTCCACAAATAAAAAGCTGTTACCTCACAAATGTGCTCCAGACTCCTGGAAATCACTCATGCACATCTTCAGATGCTCCAGATGTTTTCATATTTATTTATTTATTTAAATAGAAGCTATTTTATAATTTTTAAAAGACAGAAAAGAGGGAGTTTTGTTATGTTTGTGGTGCATGGGGGGGGTGGGGGGTAATGGGAGGATGGCTTTGCTTGTATGTTTGTGTTTTTAATCGCTATGTTGTATGTTGGGGTTTGTGATGGCTTTTTTTTTGTTTTAATGTGCATTGTTTTTATTTTATTTATTTTTTTTATGTAAAGCACTTTGTGTTGCTTGAGGGCATGTCATCTAAACAATGACAAATCTCTAAACAAATCTAACGGGGGATCTTTTTTGTCTTCTGTTTGTGCAGAACAGAGTCAGTTTGCAAAAAGTAATTTCAGTTTGTTTTTTCTTTTAATGGAAAAAAATTAATGAAAAGCAATCTAAAAAAAAAAATCAGCTTTTCATTAGAAAAGCAAGTTTAAGGACAAAAAGAATTGCCTAAGTGGGAGAAAAAGAAGGAAAATCAGTCCAAGACTGAGTTAAACTGCAGACTTGACTCATTCCCAGTAAATTCTCCAGAGGGAATCGGCACACTTAAAGCCTCCCGCCCTCAAAGCTGCAATTATGTCACAATTATGACTTGTTTAGGACCAGAGAGTTCATACTGAAAATTACCACTCTAAGAGAAAACCTTTTTTTTTACCACAACTAAAGCTTTTACAGACTTCTCACAGCCATCCAGTGGGACCCTTTCCCTCCAGATGGTTTATGATGTAATGCTCTGCCTCTCTAACAGCACACAGCCAGCATCTGTCACCCAGCTCCCTTTGTGGTTTATTGATCACAGCACGCCGCCAGGCAGTGTGGGAAACTGAGGTGAACTCGCTACCCACACCGACGACGAGGCACGTGCCCAAAACCTAAGCAGCACCCGGACGTCACCACGAGACCCGCCGTGGGCTGTTTTAAATGTCGTTAAACAATATTGTACTATTTGATGGTAATGTTTTCCTTCCTTTTTTTTTTTTTTTGCTTTTTTTTTTGCTGGGATGAAAAAGATTGTCAATTTGCAAAAGATGAAGCATCTAACTAATTGTCAGTAAATAACAGATGTGTTGTTACCTTTCACATGTTACATAGACAGGTCTCAGTCTATTTACTTGTTTTTTTTTTAATTCTGCATGTAATGCACAGACTGTATCATAAATGTTAGTCTTCCACGTGTGTGCTGGGATGAAGGCGTGTGCTCTGCCAGTGTTATTGATCCTGGCATCAGGCGGCAGATAAGCTCTCTCGACAGGTCACCACTTTCCCAGATTCACGCAGAGTTCTGTGTGTGTCCGCTCCATCTGCTCCCCTGAGATCGGACAATTATCCCCCGGGCTCTAATGACAGTAATGCTGCTGCCCCACATGCCTTATTGTCTCACTCGGCTCTCTTATTGGCTCTGAGTGTGGGAAACTCCAGCCAAACCGAGACCCACACTTTCATATGGAGATGCGGGACTATAAATAGGAGGGATGAAGCCAGCAGAGATCAGACCTCTACAGCACACAGATCCAACCATGACACCTACAATCACTGCAGCAGCCACCAACTCTCAGGAACATCTGACTCTGACACACAAGGTGAATATGACATTCATGAAGAGTTTCGTCATCTCATCAGTAATAACCTCCTGTGAATATCCTTCTCCAGATTAAGTTTATTAATGACTTTTGTTCTTCTTTGTGCAGCTCAGAAAACCTCTGGTGGAGAAGCTCCGCAGAGAGCGGATCAACAGCTGCATCGAGCAACTCAAGTCTCTCCTGAGTCCAGAGATCCTCAAACAGCAGCCGGACTCCAAGCTGGAGAAAGCAGACATCCTGGAGATGACAGTCTGCTTCCTGAGACAGCTGATGCAGCAGGACCAGCAGCAGAGAAGACTGCTGAACCACTTCAACCAGCTGCAGTCTCCCACCGAAACAAACCCCAGAGAGGCTGACTTCACTCCTCTGAGCTCCGCAGACCAGACCTGCTTCCCCGAAGACAAGAGTCCAGTCAGGGAGTCTCTCTGGAGGCCCTGGTAGACTCCTCCAGAAAGAACTTACAAGCACGAGTCCAAACTGCTGGACTCGATCTGACATTCGTACTTCTGTTTGTAGAGAAGAATTTATCTGTTTCCTGTTCTTTCAAGTTACGAAAGAAAACTTCATGACCTGCATATTGCATGACTTGAATTTGATTGCAGCAGCAACCGTTTTTGTTTTCTCGCTGTACTTCATGCCAGTGAAGGTGTTTGCAGATTGTGGTGACTTCTGTTTTCCTCAGATCATATTGATCATTGTGATCAGAAACCTCGATTGTTCTTGTTTCACCGTTAAACCCACCACGGCGATGTGTTGTAACATCCACATGTTTGTTCTTTTTCTTTTGGAAAAACTGTTTAATCTCACTCTGTCACGGTTGTCTAGTGACTGTCTTTATCTGTCCAGTGAGTATTTATGTAGATATGATGTCACGCTGTGATGACAACGTTTGATCTGTTTTTTTTTTTTTTGTTTCTTTTTAATTGCTTTTGTTTCATGAAGGCTTATAGGTTATTTCTACGTCTTTTATAAAGACATTTTGTTTTGTCTCACAGACTTACAAGTTGTTGTTTTGACGCGTCATCCGTTCTCGTTGGAACTTTTGTGCTTCATGTGGCTCATTGAGTCTTCCTGAATAAACAAACGCTGCCAGCTGAAACTCTTCTGCTCCTGCGCCCTTTTTATTTAATACAGCAGTGTAAAAATATACATTTTTCTCACGTCTGATGTCATTTAACAGTTTCTGAATAGGAGTTACGATAGAAGTTTTACTCTGTGCTCAGTATTGCACTCAAGGTAAAATTACAGAGTGACCCCAAACACTGACCCCAGCTGTTTATGTACTCATTACACATGAACACCCACCGGTGTGCACGCATACGGTGCACCCACATGCACTTATTAACTTCCATATATGTTTGCTGGGAGAAATGATCTTAGTTTTCTTAGTTTCCTCTAAAAACTGCATCAGCCCTCACTAGTCTTTATTGTGAACTGAGCGTAAATAGCTTTGTTCTCGAATAAATGTTTAAAAAAAAAGGTCTTTGTCTTGGAGAAATTTGTGATGGATCTTGTCATGTTCAACAATTCAAACTCTGAGGTTAAAATTGTACGTCAAAATCTACAAGTCCGCTTAAACGGATGCCTATTCATGCCACTCAAACTTCAAAGAGGTTTTCCAGTCGGCCTTATAAACACCTGTCAGATAAGCACCAGTCATCACAGACTGTTATCAGTCCCTGCATTTGTACTGGCTATTAAAAATTCACATAATTTTTTTTTTCATGCAAATTTACAGTCCAAAGTTTACACTAAGGAAAAAAACGGGACAGTTTGGAAAAATCAAATTAAAAGATGTCCATAGTTTATATCGTTCTATGCTCATTTTTACTTGCTTGCCTACAGGTAAAGTGTTACAGGTGCTGGGCGGACCCTGCCTTCGGTCGTGATCCATCCCAAACAGGGTGTGGAGGATTTAGAAATTCAAATTTTTACAATGACCCAATAGCGGCTGGTGCACTTTTCTCCAGGGGGGGCTACACCAAATACCAAGAAGCAAATGTAGTATATACGTACATTAATATCAATAGGGGACGGCTGGGATAGGCTCCATCAGATCCCCGTGACCCTTCAAGGATAAAACGGGTATGGAAAATGGATGGATGGAATATCAATAAATGTATATTTAAAAAATGCCTGTTTTTTTTTTTTTTTTTTTTTTTTTTTTGCTGAGCTGAATAACATGTTAGAATAAAATATAAGATAACAAAATAGAATAAAACTTCTCCTGCAATGTTCTCTCAATGTTCTCTTGCTTTTAATGATTGAACAGAGTTTCCTCTTTCCATTCTTTCTAGCGAAAATACGCTCTTTCCGTGGACTCCTTCTGGCGCACTTTGACAGATGTGCCGCGAGCCGGTTGCTCTCTGCTGCCACCCTGTGGCTGATAGATTGTGTACAGCAGCACCATTCAAATGAATGCTGAGGACACAGGTTATGTGCGCCCCACCAAGTTCCTATCTCTTGAGAGGATCGAATTGCGCATGTACAATTTATAGCGAGAGTGAATGGACGAAAAAACCATAGACATAATAATATATATATATATATATATATATATATATATATATGTCTATATATATATATATATAGACACACATATATATATATATATATATATATATATATATATATATATATATATATATATATATATATATATATATATATATATATATATATATATATATATATATATCTATATATATATATATATATATATATATATGTCTCTATATGTCTATGGAAAAAAACTGCGTCCCAGCCGGAAACACGTGACCTATCCGTGACTTTAGACATCATAAAACATATTTTAATCTATATTTTATTGTAGATTACAAATATTACTCACTAACTCTATGATAATTAATTACCATACTCATTTTAAAACTATACAGTATATATTTCAAAGTAATTAAGTCTTCTTCACTTAAGTTCTTGGATGTGGGGAGGGGTCCCTAGCACCCTAGCGCCCTCTATTGACCAGCCGCCACTGCAATGACCCCATAGTGTTTCATTCTTTGAGATGTATTTGCAGGAAAAAGAGGATGAAATAACACCTGAAATGCTTAGTTGCATGGTCAAAGTCTGAAATATGAGAAGGGTGATCAAAGTGTAACTGTTGCAACTTTTTTCTTTTTTAAAGACTGTACAGACAGATTGAAACGCAAACATCGCTGCATGTTGAGGAATTATGTAAATTTTCAGAGACAAAACATGAATTATTTTGGTTTCATGTATAAATGGGGAAGTGTTTCTTACATTTACCGACCTGCCGCCGGTCTCAGGTGGGTTTACCTTCCTGCTTATCTCTTTTCCATCTGTTTGTGTCTCAGCCTGTTGTCTGCACCCACTCCCCTCCTCTGAGCTCCCACGGCTCCCTGCACAAGCCTGAGCGTGCCCCAGTCACACGCCCTCCTCTTTCTCTGCCTCTTGGAGCCGCGGCGACACACGGCTTCCCACACTTCTGTAAGCAGCCTGCTTGGCCGCGCTCACAATGGAAGTGTGTCTGCTCCCACAAAGCCCCGGGATCCGTTCTCAGGCAGGCAGAGGACAGAAGGCCACTTCAGTGGAAAACCATCTGCTTTGGCTGCAGCTCACTGCTGAGAGGGATCAAATAGAATAGAGAAGTTTTATTCTGTCACACAAGTTATTACAACTGTCTTTTTTAATTCATGTGGGGGAAATTAATGGAATTGCAAAATAAATAAAGAGATAGAAAAATTATGTTTTTATACTTCTTTTTTACCATTTAAAGCAAATACTCACTTGCCCTGCAAGTATATGCTGCTGCAGTCCAGACATTAACCTTATTTGCCTACTTTTCAATCATTTTTCTATCATTTTTAGCTCAATTTCATTATGGGGTCAGCCCTATGGTCTCCCATGGTCAAATGTGATGGCCTCTGAATCACATAAATGATACTTTCCCATGTCCACCTCATGGAAAACGTTTTCCCACTGACCTCACTGATGAGTGGCATACAGATAAAGCATCCCACCTGTTCTCTATGACAGCCATTAAATTCAGTCCATTGTCTGGAGCGCTGAGGCTCCTGATTGGCCAAACGGCAGAGAGAGCGCAGAAGAGGCAGCATAAATGCCGAGCAGAGATGCAAGAGAAATCACAGACCTCGTCTGAACCTCTCCGAGCGACGCCAGCACCTCACACAGAAAGAGACAGATCTGGACATGGCTCTCTACGCCGACCTCGCTCTTCAGGACACAGTGAAGGAGGAGCTCTTCAGGTGAGCTCATGTTTCCTCTACCCACTGAGCTTTTCATTTAAGCTCTTTATTATTTCATGAACTTCTTCCTCAGTGGACTGATGAAAACATGTCATAAAACATGCAACTCTGTCTCCCTCAGGTGTAAGCTTCACATGCTGGAGAGGAAATGCTGTACGGGCGTGGAGAAGCTGAAGGCTCTCATTGAGGGACACCTGCAGAATGGCTTTCCCGTTTCAGACATCCTGGAGAAAACCAAGTCCTTCCTCACCTTGAGAAAAGCCCTGCTGTCACACAGCGGTTACTCCAGGTATTCAAGGGACATTTTGCGTCTCTTTCCTGACGCGGAGGAAGACGTGGCTCCACTCTGCTGTTAACAGCCAGGGATGGACGGTAGAAGACTGGAATAAACCACTTCAGTTTCCTCACCGGTGAACGTCCAGGCTCAAGTGATGCCACCTGCATCCGTGCATCAAATATCTGCTGATTGTAGAGAAATGCATTATTTGCATTGTGACGAAGAGGTCCTCGAGACCAAGAAGGCTTTTTTTCAGGCGTTTTACAGATGACCTTTTTTTTAAGGTCATGGAAAAACTTGTCCTCTTTTATGATTTGGTTTCATTTTGATCTCAACTGTTGCCTTAGAGAGAGATTATTGGATTCAGAGTCACCGACTGTGCAGGAGACAGCGACTGACTAACGCTGCGCTGCTATCAATGAGATTTGTAATTCAAGTAGCTTTTTTGTTTAAGACCACAAAAGAGAGATCCAGTCTCTCATCTATGCAAGAATTGGGTTCTCTTTTTGTTGTGATTTTATTTCATTTTGAATTGAATTTATTTTAACAATGTTAACCGTTCTATTCTTGTGAAAATACTGAATAGCCTATCATTGTGTGATTACACGCTGTAAATGTCTTACTGCCTTGTTTCAAGGTATTGTGTGTAATATCCTTAAGTACCAACCTTTCTTCTGCAAAGGGATTCATTATTGCTTCGTGTATGCTGTGTATGCATATTCACCAGTTTTTTTTTTTGTATGTTTTTACATATTTCAAGAAAATAAATATCTGAAGATGAAAGTCTATTCCTGTGATTTTTATTAATGTCATTCTTTGGGAGTTAAATATTTCAAACTGTGCCAACCGCAGCCACATTTGCATGGATTTTTAAACCACAGAGGAACATTGTTGTGGTTCAACTGTCCCAGTTTCATCTATGAGTTTAAATGTCATGAACATGACAGACCCAACGTTAACATTTCACTTATGTCTTATTCAGGATCACGGGGTCTGCTGGAGACCATCCCCTCTGACACCAGGTGAGAGGTGGGGTGACCTTAGGAGCCAGCACTAAATACGTTCAAGCGGGCAACAAAGTAAAGCTAAATCTGTTACACTATAGAAAATACAAATTCCTCAGAGGCATAGAGTACCTCTTATGTGAATATCAATCATAGACTGGCATTCACCAGACATCCCAGCATCGTCCCCTGCTGGTCTCCCAGCAGCTTAAAAGAGTCCTGTATGCTTTCACTTCCAGACTACACGCTTTTCAACTCATGTTTTTGCATAACAATACAAATGTGTTGCACATGTGATACATCACATCCACGCTGAGAAATCTGAGGTACCCTTGTAGGGTACAAGCACTGTACCTTCAAAATAGATGTACTTTTAAAAAAATCTTCTAGTCTGTACCTTTTGAAAGAGCCATTATATATATATATAAATGAAGGAATACAAAGATGAACAACCAAACACAATTAAAGTGTTAATTTTTAAAAAGTAAAACAGGGAGTAATTGTGATGGCTCTGTTACATGATTAATAAACTCTGTCTATCTACAATATCCACAGCCTGCAGCATCATCTATGATAATTAGATTATAAAATGTATCAAGCTGTCAGCTGTGATTTTGTACCGTTAGAATAGAAAAGGTCCACAGCGATTACTTTCAGGACTGTTTCCTGCAACTTGCAGAGACATAAATCTTTTCTTCTCTGTGTCAAGTTGAGTCTAACTCAGCATAGGACCAAACGTCCCACTTTGATGGGTCAACAGATGATTCATGGGCCAAAAAAAAAAAAAAGACAAAGTTATGGTACACAATTCTGTTTTTACTCGTTGGAGGTTTTCTCTCCTCTTAAACTGTGTGTATGATTCAGTATTAATTTAAAAACGTATTCAAGTGAGGTGTTTAGAGGGAATAAAAGTCAGTATTTGGTGGAGCTCCAACTAAAAACTACACTTTTGTGCAGTTTGTGTGAACCACAGCTGTGAGCTGTTTATGAAACATGTATTAATCCATGTGCTAAAGCTTCATCTTAAAGGTATGAGGCAAGAAAGTACTGGCTTAAAGGATATAATATTAGCCCATGAGAGGCAGTGAAAAAGTGTAAATTAGAAATATCAGAGAAAAGGAAAAAAAAACCTTACTGAAACATCTACCGTAGTTATTTTTTACCTGACAGTTGAATTTTAAAAGAACCAAGATCACATCCCATACAAAGCAGTAAGACACTGAGACACTTCCAGAGACATTTCAATGAACAGGTAATACAAATGAGACAAGCCTTGTTTTTTCTGATTGTTTTAATGCGCATCACTTGGCTTGAAGGGATACATTCATCGTGAGACATTTTCCAAATGACAAGTCCTTCATTGAAGGTAAAAGTGCTGTCACTCACAGAGTTAGAAAGCAGCACATTTGTCTCGTATGCCATCTGCCAAAAATGCAGAAAGTTAAGATATTCAAAGACCTCAAAGGACAGTTCAATCAGAAGTATACAGTATGTGGACACCACATATGAATCTGGAACATGTTCAACATGAAAACTGTAAACTCCTAAATGGAGCAAAGCTCTCTTTGTTAGTGTTAACAACATTACATAGGTCTTACACGGAGAGCAATAATGGCACAGATTAAAATCTGAAACAGAAATACAGCATGCACCTGTAAGATATCAAATTTGTCATCGTCATCAAATTACAAAAAAAAATGATAAATCACGCCTTTACGAAAGGCAATATGGAGAAAAAATGCTTTAAACCATTCAGTGATTTGTAGAAATTTGATAATCATAAGAAGGAATATGAGTAAAGATGCTAAATTACTCCAGATTACAACAATTGCAAAGTCCTCAAACATCTACCACGGCCTCCAGAGGGCGCTGTTGACTGGACTCTGGTCTTTGGTGGTGCTGCTCTGGACTGTGGAGATCAGAGGAGAGAAGTCAGCCTGTCTCAGGTTCTTCTCAGAGGAAGACTGCAGCTGCTTGAAGTGGCTCAGCAGTCTTCTCTGGGACTGTGTCTTCACCTCCTCCTTGGACAGGAAGTGCTCCACCTCCTGGACACACCTGGAGTAGCCCTGATCAACAGCTGCTGAGTCCACAGTTTGATGCTGCTGCTGCTGCAGTCGTCTCAGGAAGCAGACTGTCATCTCCAGGATGTCTGCTTTCTCCAGCTTGGAGTCTGGCTGCTGTTTGAGCATCTGTGGACCCAGGAGAGACTTGAGCTGCTCGATGCAGCTGTTGATTCGCTCTCTGCGAAACTTCTCCACCAGAGGCTTTCTGAGCTGCACAAACAAAACAGTAAAGTCATTAATACCCTTATCCTGGACTGTACTGTGCATATCAGCAAATTAACGCTCATAAATGACTACTAACTCTCCATGAATGTCATATTCACCTTGTGTGTCAGAGTCAGATGTTCCTGAGAGTTGGTCGCTGCTGCAGTGATTGTAGGTGTCATGGTTGGATCTCTGTGTCGTAGAGGTCTTCGAGAGAATCTGATCTCTGCTGGCTTCATCCCTCCTATTTATAGTCCCACATCTCCATATGAATGTGTGGGTCTTCGGTCTGGATGGAGTTTCTCACAGTCTGAACCAATCAGAAAGCCCTGAAAGACAATAAAGGATGCAAGTCACTGAATGGTATTATTGCCTTCAGGATAATTGTTAGATCTCAGGGGAACAACTGGAGGAAGGTTGGGGGAGGACACACAGAGCTCTGTGTGAATCTGGGAAAGTGGTGACCCTGTTGAAAGAGCAGGTCTGCTGCCTGTTGCTGGGATCAATGACTTCGACTGAGCACACGCTCATGAGCCCATCACACAAACTACAAATAGACAGTGACAGGCCACTGGGGATGGGGATGGGGAGGGGGGCTGTTTTTTAAGGGGGAATATACATGCTTTATATTCAGCAACCTAGTTTCACTTTAATCAATGTAAAAACATATCCCCCAAACACGAGCAGTTAGTTTTGTGCAGTTCACAATTTTTTCTTGCAGCACCTGAATCACTGCTGTTTTGCTGTTTTGCCAGTTCGTAGCTTGAGTTTTCTGGAAGCTGTTCTAATTAGAAGTTTTGAGGCGGCCATGGCTCCTGGAGAAAAAGTAGTCAGCTGCTAAGTGGGAGGTTAGTGGTTCAGTCTCGACCTTCCCAGTTCCATATGTTGAAGTGTCCTTGAGAAAGACTGAGGAGCTCTGAAGCAATAACCTACTGTGCATTCATGAGAGAATGTATTGTACACAGGTGGAAGACCACCTTCGTAGTGATTCACACTCGTTTTATTCACCTGTGTTTTTTGTTCAGGTGCTCAGAGACCAATGTCTAACTGTTGTTTGCGTAACCATCTTTTTACCGATGTTTACGAGAGCTGCCTTGTAAGGATGAGCTCCAGCATCACTCTCATACACTCGACCACTAAAGTGACGTTTCCTGGACCGATCAGTAAATAATGATCATGGCACAGTTGTGTCAGAGTTTCCCTAAATACTATGAGCTAAAAAAATAAATAAATAAATACTAGGGCTGGGCAAGTTAACGCGTTATTATCGCGTTAACGCATTAATTTATTAACGCCGACATTTATTTTATCGCGCGTTAACGCATGTTGATCACATGCTTTTGTTTTGAAAAGTCTGTTACTGGCTGCTGCAGAACCGGAAAACAATTGGCAGGTAAACATGCAGTAAAACTAAAACAGACATGGAAAACGGTAAAAATTGGTATACTTTACAGTTCGAGTAGCAACTCTGGTAGCAATATTAACAGTTCTGTCTGAAAAAGAAAATTCTGGACTGCAACAAACTTTCCTGTCATTCATGTCATCCATGTTACACCAGATCTGCTCCATGTGTTCACTGTCCTGCTGTTCTCTAGCTGGTTACTGCAGTCCGGCTCCATCTAGTGGCACAGATGTGTAATGACAACAGAAAGTCTAGTCCTCGATTATAAAACTCTATAAAATTCAGTCCTGTGGTCCACTTTTTTTCATTTCGTATTTTTGATCCAAGTCTAAAATTGAAACATAAAAAAACAAGCATTTTTTCATTTTTTTTGTGTTAGATTAAAAAATGAAAAATGAAATAAAATGTCACTTTTAATTTTTTTTTAATTTTTGATTGACAATTGAAAATGGAAAGAAGGAATGATACATGGATTTGTAAAGTTACTGAACTTTAACATGGACATTTTCATTTTAAAGTTCTCCCAGACGGAGGATTCAACAGAAACAAGGTTATTTGTAACAACTGACAAGTTGAACTCCCCGTTAAAAGTTTCTGCTGTTACCTCAGAAATTACCTGTTTTAATGTTCTGATTGTGCTGAGCCCCAGTCATTTTGTTGGATTTTATTTGTAGACTGTTTTTTTTTTTTTTTTTATAAAAACAGGATGACATTAATGCTCTGGCAGTGGCAATAAGCTTTATTTTACTATATTTGATATTTTCTAAGATGAGTTTTACATTAAGTATGCGTTACTGACAAGTGCCGATGTCAAAAGTGTTATGTTATGACACTTTAGTTCATATGACAGCACAGCACTTTAATAAAAGTGCATTTTACACTACTTTTGAATACATTATTTGATTTTGCGTATACAATGTGATTAATCGTGATTAATCAGGGAAATAATGCGATTAATCACGACTAAAAATGTTAATCGTTGCCCAGCCCTAATTAAAAAAAAAACAAATAACCATCAGAGCAGTTTTCTGAAGTACAGTTAACTGTGGTCCATGTGATGCAGACACAAAAAGAAAAAAAAATCTCTCATGATGGAGGAAAATGTTACATAGGTAACACTAAAGAAACCAAGAAATACACAGTGAATATCTTTAGGTACTTTGATTGCTCAGGAAACTTAGAAAATAGTTATATAAACTCATCACCTTTCCTTTGCTATTTAACTTGAAATTAATAGTTTTATTACTGCACCATGACCAGCACATGATCAATTCAGGAATGCCCTCCCTTTTATCCCCCCGTCAAAATAAAGCGCCAGGAATGCAGGGGGGGGCCGTCTGAATCTAAAGGACGGCAGAAAGACCTTTTCAGCGTTCATTAATCCTTTGCACGTCTGCATTCCTTAAAGACATTTTTAAAAAGCTTGGTAATGACGAGTCTGTATGACAGGAATTCCTATTCAGAGGCAGCGAGACAAAACTCGTAAACTGACTCCATAATTAATGTGATGTGCAACCAGACACACTTCTTTTGTTCTTGAAAGCATCAAATAGACAAGAGTGTGGGAAACCAGAGAAAACTCACTCACAGAGCCCCTGTGGGACAATAGAGGCAGACCAGACAAAGGCGTCTGTGGAGGGGGGAGGCATTCTTTACCTCTGAATCCTGGATGGACACATATTCTCCTCCGAAGGGCTGTGAATGTGCTTATTTGGGTATTTTTGTGATAATATTATGGGGATGTTTTTCACTCTTTCAAAGCTGCTCACATGAACACTTGAAATTAAAAAGTGTGCTGCCCTTTTAAGGAAATTCAGCTGAAACACCAAAGTGATAGCACTTGGACTGTTTTATCTGATTTATTCATGTATTGGTGCCTGCCATCAGTTATTTGAATATATTTAACAAGGCTTTAGACTAAAAACAAACCAGAATAATCCGTCAAATAACGTGCATAAACTGAGAATTGACATTTCAGTTGAGCAGCTGCGGGGAATAAAGCCAGTCAGTGGCACCATCTATTTAACTATTTAGGAGGGAATGCACAACTTTTAGCAACATATTTATATTTTTCTTTCCCCAAAATGCTAATAGAATTTTATCTTTTTTAATGGTGAATCACTTTGTACAGAGGCGTATGATAAAATTAACTGTTGGAAATGTTTAAAAATAAGGAATGAAATCATGCAGACGATGATAAATGATATTCTAACAATATAAATGTCTTTAATTTCTGACATGTGTTATGATAAATAGCTTTTTATTCTTTTCAAAATAAAATGATGACTGCTGATGATAAACTGCTGACAAATGTCATATAAATGCTGGGTGGCTTTTAAAATGTGATCAACTAAAATTGCTTAAAGATGCACTAAATCATGATGGTGCTGCACATCACTGAGTCATTACAGGTTATTAATTACACCCCCGGCAAAATATTTATGCTCATTTGTCTTATTCGTTTACCCCAATTTACGAGGGCGTCCACACAGCAGCCCTCACCCTCAGGAGAGAGCCCGGAGCTGCTTGTGTGTGGACGAATTAGCATTTAACAAGGCACATGTCCATTGTTGAGGGAGACACGGCTCAATGGACAGAGTGTGGGAAAGCTGAGAGAAGCAGAGTCACAGTTCAGTGTGATTAGCATCCTCGGCCCCGTCGGCACCTGACTGTTCTCCAGGGGGAGTTGGCACACTTCAGGGGATGTTTTTTTACATTTAATTTATTTTTATTTCAATTCCTTTCTCTGTCCGTCTGTTTTTGGATGCCAGCTCAGTTACTTTTGCCAACCTCATTTCCACGCTGTGTAATGTTTATTATTTGTGTCTAAGACTTTTAAAGTTTTCAACTGACTGACGTCAAAGTGTCCCGCTGACATAAGCCTTAAAACAAGGTTTATAAAGATTTTTGCCTGATGTTTTAACAGATATAACTTCCCACCAAGAAAAGTTACGTTAAAAAGACGACTTTGTCAGGCGTCTAAACCACGTTTTGATTTGGTTAAAAAGTAAAAGGTGAAAAGTCGTCTACACAAAGATGTCCATCAACATCTAAATCTGGTTGATAAGTGAAAGGTGATAAATGCTACACAATGGGATAAAAGCTGTCATTTTTAAGATGTTACAGTTGAAGCCAGAAGTTTTACAAACACTCTCCAAAAACACACTTTTAATTTTTTTTTTTGTCTCACTGTCTGAAGTTAAATCAGACTAAACGTCTCCTGTTTCAGGTCAATCAGGATTACAAAAATTATTTCATTTTGTTAAATGCCACAATAATGAGAGACAGAATTTCTTAGAAAATTTTATATTATTTTCTTTGAGGTCAAAAGTTTACATACATTTCCTTTGTATCGAGTAGCATTTTCTTTGAACTGCATGACTTGGGTCAAACATTTTGGGGAACCATCCACCATCTTCTGACATAATTATATAATCTTAGTTGATGATATTTGCTCGGGGGTCATGCTCTGGGTCTCTGTAAAGCGCCTAGAGACAATTGTCATTGTAACAGACGCTATATAAATAAAATTGAATTGAATTGAATTGAATTCTGACAGGATTCTGCTGGACTTCTGGTCCATTCCTCCTAACAGAACTGGTGAACTGAGTCACGTTTGTTGGTCTCCTTGCTCACACATGCCTTTTCAGATCTGCCCACAAATCTTCAATGGGATTCAGATCTGGGCTTTGTGATGGCCACTCCGACACATTGACTTTGTTATCCTCAAGCCACTTTTTAAACATTCTGGCAGTACGTTTAGGGTCATTGTTCATTTGGAAGACCCATTTGTGCCCACGTTTTAGCTTCCTGGCCAATTTTTTTTGACTTTCCCATGATTTCAAATGAGGAAGCAGAGTGTTTGAGGTGTGGCCTTAAACAGAGGAAGCACAGAGGAACAGTGCAGTGTGGAGGGCTGTGTTGATGGCATCTTCAGTTGACTGTTTTGGTCCAGATGCAAAGTGATGAAGATCAAAGAGGCTTTAATAAGCTCTGCTATGAGTTTCTCAGAGTATTTGTAGTCGTTTCCTCTACTGAGCTAGTAGCCCAGCTTTTGCCTCCTCTGTCAACACCACCTGTGCTGCCTGTCTGACCTGACAACAAAAGGTCGACTAAACAGAGACGGGTTTTCACCATCTTCTTTAGGTCTAAATAATGGCCATGATGGGCCGACCTTATTTAGCCTTAAAAAAGACGTCCATGGACATCTGATGTTTGGTGGATTTGTACTGAGTTTCTGAATACTGACAGGAATGAGTGAAAATATATCTTTGGTTAAACCTGCTTACTTATTAAATCAAACAGACTCTCGGTTTTGAAAATGTGAATAGACTTTGTCAATACTGGAGAAGCTTTGTTAGTTATCAGAATCTTTTTAGCCTTCAGCAGAAGCCTTTTTGTTCTCCCTATGTGGTTTGTGGTCACATCCCAAACTTTGTGCCAATACCAAGTCAAACTATTATTTTTATGAAATGCAGCCAACAAGATTCAGCATGGGAAGCTCTTCAGAAACCTGCCACTAGACAGAGAGCACATCTGTTTCACCTGAACAACTACCAGATGACTGTGATTCTCTTGATTTCGTTACGCTGGTAATATGCTTTTATAAGCACTCAGCTGGGAAAATATGGTTCACTTCATCAAATGTGTTTCACCATGAGAATATACGTACGTTTAAACATACAGTAGGTGGATATATTATTTTAAATAACTGTCAGTTTAACTGCAAATGATTACGTCTTATTTCAGAATAAGGAGCTGATAAATTACCCGCAAGTATTTAGTATTTGAAATGTTTAAGATAACTGGAGCAATAGGCCTGTGGTCAGAGTTATTGATTCCAGCATCATGCTGCAGTTCTGCTCATTGTACAAGGTTGCCACCTCCCCAGATTCACACACGGCTCTGTGAGTATCTCCCCACCTCCCTTCATTCACCCACCTGTTCCCCTGAGACGTAACTATTGTCTCCCATAGCATCCCGCATGTTGCTGCCTTATTGTCTCGTCCAGGTCTTTTACTCGTTAAAACTGTGAGAAACTCCATCCAGACCGAGACCCACACATTCATATGGAGATGTGAGACTATAAGTAGGAGGGATGAAGCCGGCAGAGATCAGATTCTCTCTACAGAGACCTCTACAGCACAGAGATCCAACCATGACACCTACAATCACTGCAGCAGCCACCAACTCTCAGGAACATCTGACTCTGACACACAAGGTGAATATGACATTCATGAAGAGTTTCTCATCATTCCTGCAATGTATTCCTGTTACTATCATTCTCAGGATTAAGTCTAATAATGGTCTTATTCTTGTTTGTGCAGCTCAGAAAGCCTCTGGTGGAGAAGTTTCGCAGAGAGCGAATCAACAGCTGCATCGAGCAGCTCAAGTCTCTCCTGGATCCACAGATGCTCAAACAGCAGCCAGACTCCAAGCTGGAGAAAGCAGACATCCTGGAGATGACAGTCTGCTTCCTGAGACGACTGCAGCAGCAACAGCATCAAACTGTGGACTCAGCAGCTGTTGATCAGGGCTACTCCAGGTGTGTCCAGGAGGTGGAGCACTTCCTGTCCAAGGAGGAGGTGAAGACACAGTCCCAGAGAAGACTGCTGAGCCACTTCAAGCAGCTGCAGTCTTCCTCTGAGAAGAACCTGAGACAGGCTGACTTCTCTCTTCTGATCTCCACAGTCCAGAGCAGCACCACCAAAGACCAGAGTCCAGTCAACAGCGCCCTCTGGAGGCCGTGGTAGACACCTACAGACTGGAGTTGATGTCAGACAAACTGAAAAGATCAAACTGGTCGAACGTTTTTATCAGACTTATTACTCTGTATTTTAACAGAAACATCTTTGAAATCTGTTTTATTTGGCAAAACGTTCTGTTCAACAGATATTTCTCTTTCTTTCTGAAAGAATGTTTCCTCAGACTTTTGAGAAGGTCAAAACTGTATTCTGTGAATACGACTTTATTGCTCAGATTAATCTCACTTGTAAATCGAGTGACTTTTTTTTCTCTTTTAAGATTATTAACCAAAGTCTATATACTTCAGAGAGAGAGGATTCACTTGTTCTATTTGTCTTTTGTAAAGATGCTGAAGCAATGTCTATGTTTCAGTCTACTCTCTTTGAGTTCATTGTCTTATGATTGTCTTTTTTTTCTGCGATGCATCATCACCAGTAATGAATCACTGGAGGAGTAGAAAATGTTGTGAAGCACTTATCCTTTTTGAAAAAAAGTCATAAAGAAAAAAAAAGAATAAAAGGAAACAGAATAAATGTTGAACTGTTTAATTTCTTTCAGTGACAAAAAAGAAGAAAAAAATCAATACTGATGAAGTTCATCTGATTGCAGTGGCAGAGCAGATTTTATACTGTATTAGTTACTGGACCTCAAATGCCATTAGTTTTTAAGACCTTTAGATTGCCCCCATCCTTGAGCCTCTACTCTGCATGGCCTTTCTTCTCTTGAAGCAATCCTCTGTTATGGTTGACCACTACCCTCTAGTGGTTAGCTTTTTATGTTTCCATCAATGTAATGAAGCCTGTAGCTTAGCTAGATAAATACTGTTTCTCCATTCTCTCAGTAATGGTAAAAACACCATCACAGTTTATACACTGGCCCTACAGTGAATATCGTATAGGGGTCTCATGATATCAGACTTCAAACACAAAACATGTAAACCAAAGACACAGTTTAGCTTCAGGTCATTCATTGATTTAAATTCAAACATCTAACACGTGTGCAAAATAAGAGTTGTAATTCCAACAACACACATTCATAAACTCATGTGCTCTTTCAGTCCTCATGTGACAACCAAAGTTCAGTTCATAAATAGCCTATTTCAATGATCTTTCTGCTATAACGTGGCATGGCAGTTGATTCCAGGTAAACTGGTCTGAGTATTTGTCTGCTGATCGACTGGGATTTTCATGCACAACCATGTCTAGGGTTTACAGAAAATGGTCGGGGTATTTTCTTGACACACTTTGGGCCCCTTTAATGTCACAGTCAACAAGTGTATCGTTGCTGACCGTGTCTACCCACCTTCTGATGGCTACTTTCAGCAGGATAATGAACCATGTCACAAAGCTCAAAACATCTCAAACTGGTTTCTTAAGCATGACAGTGGGGTTACTGTACTCCAATGGTATCCACAGTCACCAGATCTCAGTCCAGTAGACCTTTGGGATGTGGTGGAACGGGAGATTCTCATTATGGATGTGCAGCCGACAAATCTGCAGCAACTGCGTGATGCTGTCATGTCAATATGGATCAAACTCTGTGAGGAATGTTTGCAACACCTTATTGAATCTATACCAACCCCCATACTCCATGCAACCCCCATACTCTGCTCTGCTGCTCATCCCACAAATGCATGGTCCTTACAAATGTGGCATAATTTAAAATGAAAACAATCAGGCTTTCTAACAGCCTAAGAGCTGTTCCCAAGAAGCTTATCTACAACAAAGAAATTATCTACCAAATGCAAATGTCCTTCACTTTTCGTGTTTGGTTTATATATTGTCATTCACCACCCCACTGACACACAGGCAGTGTTGAACAGATGAACTCTGCGCTCATGAAACAGAGGTCCTGAAGTAAGACGACGCCCACACTGTGCGTGGATCCTGATTGGACACTGAGCGACGCCTACGTACGTCACGCACGCAGCGTCGTGTCATAGCCAACCATGGCGGAATGTGGTCGAGTTGACAGCGGCACAAGTAGTCATACCATGGATAAAAGCATTACCCTTCCGCCCGACGAAATATTCCGCAATCTCGAAAATGCCAAGCGCTTCGCCATAGACATAGGTAACTGGAAACTTTAAAGTCTTCTTCAATTCCTCTGTCACTTTTGCGCGACCGCGGCTAACGTCCGCGTCCGCGGAGCTGCGCTGCCGCAGTCACACACTGACAACAACACACGAAAGTAACCAAGTCAAAGCTGATGTTGACCGCTTACATACACGTTTAATGCTAATTATTTTCACAAAAACAGCCTGGTTACTCCGAAGGAAAAAGTCGTTTGTGCTTCACTTGCCAGGCTCGCGTGCTTTGTTTTCTTTCACTGCAGATTTCAATGGTCTTTTGCTTAAACAGGTGGATCCCTGACTAAGCTCGCCTACTACTCCACTGTACAACACAAAGTGGCAAAAGTCCGATCTTTCGACCACACTACAAAGGTACGGATGTTGATACTCGGGCAGTGTTACGTTGTCAGCCTGTGCACTGATTGAACTCTTCATCATTTCCCTCCATGTCCGTGTGCTGCAGGAGGCTGCCAGTGATAAGCTGTATGAAATATCAGTCCAGGAAGAAGTCACGGCCCGCCTGCACTTCATCAAGTTTGAAAATGCTTACATTGAGACGTGTTTGGACTTCATCAAAGACCACCTGGTCAACACAGAAACCAAAGTTATCAAAGCCACAGGCGGAGGAGCACACAAGTTCAAAGAGTTAATAGAGAGGAAGCTGGGACTTAAGGTGAGTATATTAAGTCTGAAACATGTTTAAACTGCTCTTTAATCCAGCTTTCTGTTGAGGCTGCATGTACAAACTGAAAGGGAGGTTATTTCCTGGCATAGTCGAGATAACTAACTTGTTAAAAAAAAACACTAGACCACACCAGAAAGTAATATCCGGTCCTTTGAAATTTTTTTTTCTCCAGTTGAAAGGTTTGCTGACTTAAGTGTTAGTCTAGTTACATCTTATCTACCCAGGAATACCATTACCTTTGGACCTGCAGTAATTTAAAAAGTACCCCTTGACACGCCTGCTTTGTGCTGCGCATTTGTACTTTATATAAAGAAAATATGCATGTTTTTTTTCTAGAATTAACTGACACCCATCCCTGGATATGTCACCTGTCTTGAACTGAAAGTGTCTGATCATGCGCTTTAGTGCTGGACTTCAGTTAACAAATCTGTCAAAATGCCAAGTTTCCTCCACAGGGTGGCTTGACTCTCCCTTCTAGATAGGGTGAGAAATTCAGCCTCTTACAGTGGAGTCGCCGCTTCCTTCACATCGAGAGAAGCCAGTTGAGGTTAAAGTGGGTTTTAAGACGGGCTCTGATCTCCCCCCTTTAGGTGATGGAGCAGCCTCTGTGCTTCTTTCTTTTCATATGCCTCCATGTGTGGCTAAATGTCCTTAATGTCTGCCATAATTCTGCTTGAAACAAGACTGAAAAGGCAGGCAGAGGAAACCAAACAAAATAACAATTTTTAGCCACTACAGAGGTTGTGGGATAATTTTAATCCCTTGTAAATCTCAGTTATTCAGTGGTTTACATGCAGGAGTCTTCTTTTTTTTTTTAATTCCTCCAGATCTTCTTTTCTGCCTCGTTCGTGGTGTAATTATCGCAGCTGCAGGTGATAATAATGATATTATACATTTATTTTATTTTATATCTACTAGACACAATAGTATATTTTTTGGGGGGGGAAAAAAATTCCAGAAACTAATCAGCATTAGGCTTCACATGGAGACCCAGAGTCAGCAGAAGAGCAACGATGCCGTTTGACATCATACCACCAACTGTATTTTTAGAGTGCTTTAAACAGCCACACTGGACCAAAGTGCTGCACAGAAAAAAATGAGGTGATAACATGTCAGGCAGCGTGTGATAAGAAGTTTTATTGTTCATCAAGCTCAAACACTAATCCGGCAGCATAAAGAATTGACTAAAGTGAAAACTTCAACTACTGTTCCATTTACTGTTACTGTGGCAAATTAAGTACAGACGCCACGTGGCATCACTGTATGTCCAACTGTATGATCAGACATGTCCAAATCAGTATTTCACCATACATGTGAGCATGCAAGCCAAGGACTCGTATCATAATTCAACGTTTTAGTCGATTAACTGTTAATTGGTTTAAGAAAACGCAAGGCCTCGACGACACATCCGGGGTTTCATGTCTGCAAGTTATTGAACAACAAAGATTTTGCTTAGCCCATCAAAATGTGTAGCATGAAACGCAGACATATTTTTGAGTTACTGCAGGTTTCCTGGTGATACGAGTCCCCTGCCGGGGGGGCATGTGTCTGGTATTTGTCTGAGATGAACTCAGCCAGTTCCCTGTCATACGTTGCAGAGTGGACAAAGAGGATGAGATGACCTGCCTCATCAAGGGCTGTAATTTTGTGCTGAAGAACATACCCCATGAGGCTTTTGTGTATGCCAAGCACGCCGACTCAGAGTTCCGCTTTCAGACGACGAACCCAGACATCTTCCCTTACCTGCTCGTGAATATCGGCTCTGGGGTGTCCATCGTGAAGGTAATGACCGACAGTCAAGCTTTTTATCGGTGTTCTGGGAGGTAGCTGTCTTCGTTCAATACAACCTGCTTGTTTAGTTAAATAATGATAAAAAAAAATACTCATGAAACCCTTCTGTCTAGCAGAATCTTAATTAAGAGTGTATTTGTGTAAGATAAAGTTTATATGGACATTTATACTATAAACTGTGTTAAAAAAAATATCAGGGGCAGTTTCTAAACAGTGGCATCATTGCAAAGTTTAATCAGCTTACTTTGCAGTTTATACATCTACCACTGAGTTGGCAAAAGGTCACAAGCTGTTAACTGTATGTTGAATGGTTAACTAGCAGATGTGCTTTCTTCTACCCGGTCTTACCTTTGCTGCAACTTGTCAACAACCAGTAATACAGACTTCTGAACGATCTGAGGGACGGCATTTAATGCAGTTCAGTGGTTCAAAACATCTACCCCTTATACTGTGTTTGTGTTTGGATAGATAGATAGATAGATAGATAGATAGATAGATAGATAGATAGATAGATAGAGATAGATAGATAGATAGATAGATAGATAGATAGATAGATAGATATTGTTAGCTATGTTTGGAAATATTTTCTGACTGTGATGTGCGTTGGCCTTGTCCTTGTGTAGATGGGTAGTTCATGTAAACAGGGTTTTATACAGATGCAGTCTCTGGTGAAGATGAGTCCTTTAGTGCAGATTCAGAAATCATCTGTGTCCATAACTGGGGATTATTTTCTTATGTTGAGAGTTTGGTTTATGAAGCGATAAAGAGAGCAGTAGTTTCTAGTAGGATTCTATATGGACATTAAAGCTTGCGTTGAATGATTATCAATATTCCTCTGGTTTGATTCTTATGTCTAGACACGTTTTTTTCTATCAGGAAAAAGCATTTTAAGCATCGTTATGACGTTTTCCTCGGCTGAACGTTTGCATTTAAGGCTGCTGCATCAGACATGTGATCAGTAGCTGGCTTGACCTCACCAGAAAATTCACACACATGCACATCAGATGACCTTCCTATTTATGCCAACCTGCATGTTGGCATAAATAGGAAGCAGTGGGTCAGTTGCTGAGTACCAACAGACACATCATTAGGATGACAACACGTCAGAGGAGCGCACACTAACTGGTAACAGTCAGACACTTAATGTCAGTGGTTGTGTCAAACTTAGGAGAAGTTTTATGATTTTTATTGTGCTCATGTCAAAAATTCAGTTTCTGAATATGCACACCCTGAGATGAGTTTTTAATAAAGATCACATTTCTATATCTGCGTTGGGTCAAAGAAAATCTGTGTATGTGTGAAGAAAGCAGCAGATGCAATTGTGAGTTATAAACTCTCCAAATGATCAGCGTTAATATAGACCAGGTTCTTGAAGAAACACCTGCACGGGCAGTTTGTCATTTTCTCTCTCTTTAACAGGTTGAATCAGAGGACACATTTGAGCGAATAGGAGGCAGTTCAATAGGTGGAGGAACCTTTTGGGGCCTTGGAGCCTTACTCACCAAAACAAAGGTGTCTTAAACAAAGCAATCTGCTTCTACCAACAGCCACTTTGGTTGCTGATTTAAATTCCTTCAGGCTGGCCTCTCAGTGCAGTGTCCTTCTTTTTCTTCTTTCTTCTGCAGAGATTCGATGAGTTGCTCCAGCTGGCCTCCAAAGGACAGCATACAAGCGTTGACATGCTCGTCAAAGACATCTACGGGGGATCTTACGGGTGCTTGGGCCTGACTGGAGACCTTATAGCGAGCAGTTTTGGAAAATCCGCAACGGCTGACAAAGGTGACGCGCGGGCATGTCGTGTGCACGTCCTGAAAATGAAATCTGTATCTGTAGCTTTTCTGTTAGTGTGACGAAACAAAACCGCTGCAATAAATCTGTCATTTTAGCATCAAACTCTCAGCTTTTGTGGGCAGACGTAAAATATAAATGGGTTTATGGATTTGTCAGGGGTGTGAAGGTTTCCAATGCAGACCCAGGTTCAAAATGACATGTATAAGAATTTCCACTCCATCTCCATCCAGCTGCTTCCTAAACCGCATTTGGACTCATCATAAGCTGTAAAGATCACAGCCTGCCGTAGCTAAAACCTTGACAATCAAAGGATGATTTCTAGCCTTAAACACACCGATAAGTTCGGAGATTAGATGGTAACAGTGACGCCCGTGTTGAAGTCTGACAACCTCTCACCCTCTGCTGTGTTCGTAACTGTTAGGAAATAAAGGTGTGGTGTTATTCCAGAATCATCAGCCTTTGCTGGCCTGTTGGATTAAAGCCCGTCACTGTCCCTCGGCTGCTGTTGTGCAACTGTTTCTACTGATGAAAACAGGGAGATAAATAGAACTTTGTTGTTATTTTGTAAAGAATAACCTTTTATCCTCATGTAACTGTAGAGTTCTCCAAAGAAGACATGGCCAAGAGTTTACTTCACATGATCAGCAACGACATCGGGCAGCTGGCCTGTCTGTACGCCAAGCTGCACAACCTGTCCAGAGTGTACTTCGGAGGTTTCTTCATCCGAGGACACCCCGTTACCATGCACACAATCACCTACAGCATCAACTTCTTCACCAAGGCAAGCCAGCGTCGTCCGCTCCGGGACGCCCTCGTGTTTTTCAGTGCAGAGGTTGTTGATAATCCCATCCTGGCAGCGTTCTGTCTCCAGAACTTTTACCTCCGTGTGTTTTGTCGTTGTAGGGGGAAGTTCAGGCCTTGTTTTTGAGACACGAAGGTTATCTCGGAGCCATTGGAGCATTTCTTAAAGGAGCAGAGGAAGACAGTAAGGGAGGAAAAAAAAACAAAAAACTGCAGATACCTCATGTTTTTCTGACACTTACAAGAGCTCTGTGGAAAATTCTCCCATGTTTTCACTGACATCCACTGACGCAAGATCCCGACACTTCAGTAGCAAAGCTCTGAAATGTCTGTTTCACTCTATTTGGATTTGAAATACACAGAGCGGACGAATAGATATGGCAGAAAATAGAATTTCTTATGGCATTAGAGGACACATTGCAGTACTTGGTAAAAGTTATATTTATGTCCTTAAAATATCAAAACATTACAAAGGTAAAAATATTTTGGTTTAATTACTGTGTGTGTTCAGATACTAGCTTGGGTTTAACAAAAAATGCAACACCATCGCAAACGTCTCATAAGGTCATTTTTGTTCACTTTTAGATCCAAACCAATACAGCTGGGGTGAGAATTACGCAGGAAGCTCAGGTCTGATGAGTGTTTCCCCAGATATGAACCCGATGCAACGCGCTCGCAGCGGAACAGTAAGTTGATTGATCATAAAACCCAAGGTTGAGCCACACCATGGCACTTGAATCCTCCTTGAGAGTTCATGATTTATATCCCTTCAAATCTCTCATCAAATCTTTACGCTTTTTACGTCAAATGTCCTCACTGAATTCATGCAGAAAAAAGATTTCGACCTCATCAGTCTTCCCGGTCTGATAATCGTTCTTTTCATTTCCTCCCCACACATTCCTCTGTCTGCCTAACTCTCTCCTTCAGTTTCCTGTAAGTACCTCCACGTGCTTCGTTTGTGTCCCTTTCTCTGATGACGCGTTGCCTCTTATCCACGCTGCTCTTCGATTAGTATGTAGGCATCCACTTGTGTGTTTAGTTTGAAAGGGTTTTTCTCTCTTGCTCAGATCTGTATCGCCAGCGGCTGTTTTGTTCTCAACTAAATCATCATCTGATCAAATCATATGAAACTAACAGGGTTTGGTGTTTTTTATTGGTCAATAACAGTGAGCAGTGTGCTTCTTGACTTCTTGATGTGATGCTTTGAGCATGTGGGCCTCTGTAGAAAATCAGGAGCTGTTAATCTCCAGTGTGAGCTGCTTTGTCCCCCACCACCACTGAACCTCCCACCTCATTCATTTAGTTCCAGTATCAAACACAAACAAACAACTGCAGATATATACTGCCTCATCATTGCTTTTCTTGCTACCCGAGAAATCTTGTGTAGATGCAGTGTGCTCTTTTAAAAGGACAAGACCTCCTTTAATGGATTATTGATTGTGTGCCCAGTTGGTGGCTGGAAGGATTAAATCCTTCTTAACCTTCTTTCCTGTGTCTTCTTCACAACAGCTCCCAGCTTTCTTGTTTCGTTTTTTTTTTTTTCTTCATTTTTAAACTACTAACATGAGTGAAACTGTCGCAGTGTTGCACATAAAAAGAGGAGTGCTGTGAAATGGTGTATTCTCAAATATTTTTGCTAGTGGGATGACAGGCCTGTGATGCTTGAGGAGCTGAAAGAGGCTCCTAAACACCCGTCTTTACTGCGTGTGCATTTCTGTCTCTTTGCTGTGTTTAGTTTGACATGTTGGAGATGGACCGCCTGGAGAGGCAGCTGGTGAATCTGCCTCTGCTGCAAGACCCTTCCTCTTACATCCCCGACACCGTCGACCTCACGGAGGACGCTCCAGCCCGCGAATACTGGCTTTCCTGCTTCGAGGAAGCCTTAGATGGGGTAGGATGGCACAGCTTTGAATCCACTTATCAATGTGTTTACACATAGTAGTAAAATACTAGTCGTGGGGCCATTTAATATTTTGTAATATTAATAATATTCCTTTTTTTTTAATTTATTCATTCATTTTATTTTTCTAATATTTAATTGAAAGCAGAACCAAATTAGTATCATTGTAAAATATCAGTTTTAATTTGTCCTATAATGGAACGTTTGTAGCCTGCTGGAAACTTCTGAATTCCTGGATGGGATCATGGCGACAGCTGCATGTCACTTTACGCCACTTTGTCACATATAATCAATGAGTTGAGGCTCACAAAGCCAGTTCAGTTTTGGTTGCGTTAACAGAGGAGACAGGATGAAGCTGGATGCAGATCTCGCTTTGTTGTCGTTGGACCGGTGAGTTTGTCTGCAAAGATGGTGACACATCTGGAGCCGTACAGTATGTCGTCTTGTGCATCTAAGAAACACGAACGTCGGTTATTCAGTTCTTAGCCGCTGTTACCAACGACGAAGATAAATCGGCTGTGAAACATCCTTAAGACAAAGAGCCACAGCATGGCTCCGTTTATGGACTTGTATGAACACATTCACATGCAGAATGCAGACGTGGTAAAAGCTTCTGTGCCCAGCACACCAGTAGGGGGTGCTAAAAGTCTCAAAATTGAAAACTTATTCTGGATTTTTTTTTTTTTTTTTTTTTTAACATCTTTAGGATGTTGCTGTTTCCATGCATGACTCAGCTGAAGCATTGTTGTTTAATTTTTTTTTTTTTTTTGAAGGGTGATGATGTAGACATTCCTTTTCTACCATTTTGGCATTTTTTTTTAACTCTTAAGATCTGTTTTTCTGGAGACAGGCAGCAGCAACAGATGTTTTCAAATGTTCAATTGTTCAGTTTGAAACCTTGGCATTTTTGCTGCAGCATGTTCAATTAAAGTAAATTTCTTTGGAGCACAAAGAATGTGGCACAAAGAAACTTTTGCAGTTTTCAGCCCAGAGGACGCTGAGGTTTTTAAAATCGCTTTTAGGACACTGTACCAGATCTATTTTCTTCATCCTGTTTTCTCTGCTGTCATTGATTTCTTATACTTCTCATTCATGTTGATGTGATGTGATGTAATGCTGTCAAGCCGTACACAGTTGTCACAACAGACAGCAGGAAAAGGAATCCAAAGTTACTGTGGCTGTTTTGTTTTGTTTTGTTTTCTTAATTTGCCAATAACAGGAAGAGTAATCGGTTGGGTTTGGAGGGGACAGGAGGGATTTGTAATCCAATATTTCTTCAAATGAAATTGAAACCGATATTTTGACATAGAATTTAAACAAAACTCTTTTGCTCCTTTAAATTTACATTTAAATTTAACAAATAAAAGTGGAATGTGTATCGTACCTGAGAATGTAATTTACTGTTGATATCATGAATAATGTTCGACATTTTAGCTGCCGCGTGTGCGGCATCGTCTACATTTGGCTGCGTTACAAAAATAAAAAAAATGACTGGAATCCCAGAAGTGGTGAGAGAGGCTGATTGTTCTCTCTTTTATTTTCTTCTTCTTCTTTTCCCGAGCAGGTGGTAAAGAGAGCCGTGGCGAGCCAGCCAGACTTGCCGGAGGCAGCGCTGCGGGCTGAGAAGTTCCGCCAGAAGTACAGACACAAGCTGCAGACGCTCCGCCAGCAGCCCTTGTAAGGACTCGCTTTTGCTTTTCGCGCCTGCATCTGCCCCCCCCCAACCCCCGGCTTGCTTTTTAGCCCAGACTAAAACTCTCCATCGTGTGCATTAGTTTGGTGTTTTCATACTTGCCGCAGCCGCCCGCGTATTCGTCAATATGAGAATGAGACGTCGTTTCTGTTTCTGCGGTGCGTTGTGCGCAAGTGTGTGTCAGTTGTTAAGTTTGTGATTTATTACTGTAATCTGACGTTTTGATCGAAGGATGAACATCCAAGAGTTTTTATATACATGCATATTTTTTAATTCCAAACCGTCTGAAAGCATTTTCGCTTTTCATTCAAGAGGAAAAAGTAGAAAAAGGAAAAAGCTTTGCAGACCAGCGCCCCCAGCCCCGATGTGTGTGTCCGTATGTTTCTCTCTGGCTAATGTAGAGTGCTTCTCTTCTTATCTAGTGCTTATGGATCCCTCACTGTCAGAAGTCTGTTAGACACGAGGGAACACTGTTTAAACGAGTTCAACTTTCCTGATCCCTACTCTAAGGTCTGAGTGAAATCTATCAAATCTCTTATTTTCCTTTTTATCCTGTCTTCGTGTGTTACACTGGTTTTGCCTTCACTGTCCATTATTTTACTCATTTCATCTTTTACATTTCCACCTGCTTCATTTAGGCAGTACATTGTTGTTTTCTCATAGTCACGTTGTTTAACTTTTTTAGATGTGACTAAATGCTCTGTCGTTGGTTCAGTTTGAACTAGCTGGAGTGATATAATGTTTTTGTTGCGCTCCAGATCAAACAGAGAGAGAATGATATGGCTCTGAAGTACTACCAGAAGGCAGTGAAGTCCTTGGAGCAGCTGAGCTGGGAGGACAGGCAGTTTGCGCTGGTCAGGGGCGTCCTGGCTGGGAACGTGTTCGACTGGGGAGCGAAGGCCGTGTCGGAGTGAGTGGAGTCTTAGACTTTCTAATCAACGTTATTGTGGGAACAGGAGAGACCTTGGGACGTTGCTTTCAGGGAGACGACACCCTCTCTAGTTGGTCCTCCTGCAGCAGCTCATAAAGCCAAAAACAGTTCAGTCTCAGTCTTTTGGAAGTTTTGAAAGTTGTCTTTTTGCTTTGCCTCAGTGTAGCGTGTAAACCTTTTTATTATGTTTGTTCTGATCTTACTCGGTCTTGTTTTGTCTTCATGTTTTCAGTGTCCTTGAGTCCGACCCTGAGTTTGGCTTTGAGGAAGCCAAGCGGCAGTTGGAAGGTATCCAAGTGCTTCTTCTCAACACTGTCTGAACAGCAGGTGCACTGTGAGCTGAACGTGCACCGAGCAGCGGCGGCAGCTTCAGCCATCCTTTTTTTTTTTTTTGCAAATCACACACAAGTACAACCTTGAAATGCAGTTTATAGGGCTGGGCAAGTTAACGCGTTATTGAGTTAAACGCATTAATTTATTAACACCGACATTTATTTTATCGTGCATTAACGCATGTTGCTCACATGCTTTTGTTTTGAAGAGTCTGTTTCTGGCTGCTGTAGAACCGGAAAACAATTGGCAGGTAAACGTGTGAAAAAACAAACAGACACGGAGAGCGGTAAAAATCTGTGAACTTTACAGTTCGGGTAGCAACTCAGGTAACAATATTAACAATTCTGTCTAAAAAAAAAATTCTGGACTGCAACAAAACTTTGTCGTCATTCCTCCATGTTCCATCAGATCTGCTCCATGTGTTCACTGTCCTGCTGTTCTCTAGCTGGTTACTGCAGTGCGGCTCCATCTAGTGGCTCAGATGTGTAATGACAACAGAAAGTCCAGTCCTCGATTATAAAACAAATTCAGTCCTGAGGCCCATTTTTTCATTTTGTATTTTTTATCCAAGTCTAAAATTGAAATATTAAAAAAACAGGCATTTTTTTCATTTTTTGTGTTAGATTAAAAAACGAAAAATGTAATAAAATGTCACTTTTTGATTTTAAAATTTTTAATTTTTGATTTATACACAGATTGGTAAAGTTACTGAACTTTAACATGGACATTTTCATTTTAAAGTTCTCCCAGACGGAGGATTCAACAGAAACAAGGTTATTTGTAACAACTGACAAGTTGAACTCCCCGTTAAAAGTTTCTGCTGTTACCTCAGATATTACCTGTTTTAATGTTCTGATTGTGCTGAGCCACAATCATTTTGTTGGATTTTGTTTGTAGATTTTTTTATATATAAAAACAGGATGACATTAATGCCCTTGCTGTGGCCGTAAGCTTTATTTTATGTTAAATTTTTTTAAGATGAGATTTACACTAAATATGTGTTACTGACAAGTGCTGATGTTAAAAGTGTTTGAACAACAAATGTTATGGCACTTTAGTTCATATGGCAGCAGAACATTTCAATAAAAGTGTATTTTACACTACTTTTGAATTCATTATTTGATTTTGCGTATACAGTACGATTAATCGTGATTAATCAGGGAAATAATGTGATTAATCGCGATTAAAAATGTTAATCGTTGCCCAGCCCTAGCAGTTTAATGAATTTAACACAAAATTTCACCTTTGGTTGCTTTAATGCCGAGGTAAAATGTAAAAGGCTGTCTGTACAAGTTTGTATATCTTGTCTGCACAGCTTAAATACCTAAAATTCTGTACCCTCAAAAACATCTTCCACCTCATATCAGATCAATAAGTGCAAAGAGAGGAAACTGCATTACTGACTCGGACTGTCTTTGTTTCCTCTCAGAGCGGCCGTGGCTCGTGGATTCCTATGACCAGTGGCTTGAGAGACTAAAGGTCAGACTCTCGACTGCCTGTTACGCTTCACAAACACACTCACACTCAGACAGGCGCAGCACAAGTGATCCCACAGAGGGGCAGACGCGCATCAGACAGCGTTCAGTAGCTTGTTTCACCATCAGAGCTGTCAGCGCCAGGTGACGCTCCTGAGAGAGGAGCACACAATTACTGGAATTATTTCCTTTCAGAGCACAAATTTCAGGAAATTGAAATCACTCTTGCAGTAATATTCTCATCATTATCGAACAGAAGTGGTTTCATTCGTGTTTGTTGCTCAGGTCAGATTCAGGACGTCGCTCACAGAGCTAAACCATCCCATCAGTGCTTTTTATGATTCGCTGCCGCATGCTAATTTGTCCAGCTTTGAAAATCTGCCCCAGAGACTTTTTGTGTTTCCGTGCTCCTGATGATTAATGCTGGGTTTTTCTCTTCCAGGGCCCCTCATAAGTGTGCCTTGTTTTTCGTAGATAATAGTGGAGTGGACATCATTCTAGGGGTGATGCCTTTTGTAAGGGAGCTTCTCTCTCGGGGAACGGAGGTGAGGAACCACACGAGAACAGCAACGCCGCGCTCGGTGAGGTCTGTCTGAAACTCTGCTGTGTCACTTTTTCAGGTTGTGTTGGCGAGCAACTCTGGTCCAGCTTTAAACGACGTAACGAATGGTGAACTGCAGATTCTGACAGAAAGAATCGCAGCTATGGATCCCGTGATTCAGTGAGTGCATACGACAGATTTTTACACGATTCAGAACGAGACACATTGACGAAGAGAACAGCGTGTTTGAACGGATGAGAAAAAAAATCGATGCTAAAATGTGAGCAGTTGAAAGTTTTAAAAGCGTGTAAGGAAGAGCACCAAACAGTAGACACGTGAACAGACACAGAGTTGAACAGTGTTACATTTGCAGTAACAGTCTGGGTTGGTTTGTGGCCGGCTGGAAAAACAGCGCAAAGAGATTTGTGTTTTGAAACGCATGCAAGTGGGCGGTTGCTGAACGCGCTGAAGGACACTGAACTGTGATCTGTTGCTGGTGTCCAGGTCTGGCTTGACAGAGGACAGGCTGACGTTGGTCCAGAGTGGTTCCAGTTCACCCTGTTTGGATCTGAGGTTGGTCGCTTTTCATACATATTAATAAATGAATTAATAAATAAATTAGGACTGGGCAATGATTAAAAATTTGAATCGCATTATTCCCCTGATTAATCACGATTAATGGATGACAAACAAAAGTCTACAAACAAAATCCAACAAAAACAAAGTGGCATTTTATTACGTTTTTTGTGCCTGTTTTTTTTATATTTTAAATTTTAGACTTGGATCAAAAATACGAAAATAAAAAACAGGCCACAGAACTGAATTTGTTTTATAATAGAGGACTGGACTTTCTGTTGTCATTACACATCTGTGCCACTAGATGGAGCCGCACTGCAGTAACCAGCTAGAGAACAGCAGGACAGTGAACACATGGAGCAGATCTGATGGAACATGGAGGAATGACAAGAAAGTTTTATTGTAGTCCAGAATTTTTGTTTTCAAACAGAATTATTAGTATTGGTACCTGAGTTGCTACCCGAACTGTAAAGTTACACAGATTTTTACTCCTCTCCATGTCTCTTAGCTTTTCTGCATGTTTTTACGCCATTTATCTACCGGTTCCGCAGCATCCAGTAACGGACTTTTCAAAACAAAAGCATGTGAGTAACATGCGTTAACGCGCGATAAAATAAATGTTAGGGTTAATAAATTAATGAGTTAACGCGATAATAACACGTTAACTTGCCCAGCCCTAAAATATATATAAAGAATTGTCCTCCTATAAGTGGGGTCGTCTTATGTTTGGCTCGGTATGCGTTGGTCCATAATGTAACAGATGATCGTGCAGGTTTGCTTTTTCAACGTACAGTGATGCTGCATTTTATTTACCTTCTCCTGGATTTTTAAAGAATGGACTTTTGATTTATAACATTGCAACAGTACATTTGTTTTTAAGAGTGTTCTGATGTCACTGTTGAAAAAAAAAAAAAAGTAAAAGTTTGTTAGAATTGTTCCTTTCTCTGAGTGATTGAGGCTGTTGTCATCTCTGTGCATTCTTCACCTTCATGGGACTGTTGCGCTGCTTTCCGTGTACCACCTGAAGACCTTGATGGGCGGGAAGAAAAAAAAATCCCCAGTTTTGTTCCGCCATAAGCGAGAGAGTGTGCAGTTGTTGCTCTCACTGCCGCAGAACTGTTACACGATGATGAGGCTGTTTTATTCTCCATCATTCTCCAGCCGCCTGGACAAAGTGCTGGCCACGGTGGTGCGTGAGCGGCAAACGGACCTGGTGATCATCGAGGGGATGGGCCGAGCCATTCACACCAACTACTACGCCATGCTCAGCTGTGAGAGCCTCAAGATGGCCGTGATCAAGAACTCGTGGCTGGCCGACAGACTGGGAGGAAAGCTCTTCAGCGTGGTGTTCAAGTACGAGGTGCCGGGCGGAAAACCCAGCCAGGACTCGCCCTCTTGAGTGCAGTAAAGCCTGCGCTCGGATGAGACTGAATACCAAAGTCGAGCAGCCCCGATAGTTTGATCTCCAAACGTAAAGTCTGAGATTGTAAATAGCGGCGGGGTGAACAAATTATTGCAGCGCAGACTGTGAGAAGTTCAGCAAGATTTTAAAGAGTGATCATCAATAGGATTTTACTTTTCTTCTTTTAAATAATTAATTTTACCATGGGTTTAATAGACATTTAATGGCTTTCTAGCAGCAGTTTACTGCTGTGTTCAGTAAACTTCAACAGGAGCTGAAAATTAAGCTGATCTTTTTTTTTTTCTTTCTTTTTTTACTCCTGTAAATGTGCATCAGTCACTGACACACACCAACGCACACAGGATAGTCACGTTCTTTGACTGGTGAGTGTTTGTATGTTGGAGACGGATTATTAGGAAGAAATTGCAGATTTAGGAGAATTTATACTTTTGCTGAAGTATCTTTAATGTGCCTTAGGCCCGATGTGATATAATTCCAGTTGAAAGCTACACAAACATCAGCTTTAGAAAAACTCTTTGATTTTCTCACTGACAGGAAATTAATTGGGATTGCGAGATTAATTGTTGTCATTGTCACTAGTGTAGCTGTCAAAGTGGAATCAGGGAATATGTTTTGATTAGAAAGCAAAGCAAAGCGCACTTTACTGAAGCGATTGAAGATGTGAGGATGCTTCCTTCCACTGGGGGGCAGTATTCTACTGTGATATAGGTTTTTTTTTTAAATCTCTTAAATCTCTCCCAAGGTGCTTGGTGTCAAAATTAACACTGCATATATCAGGTTAAATGTTCTGTAAGGATCACAATGGTGATATGACTTGACATATTCACTCTTGTTAACCAGCATATGTGTATATATATATATATATATATATATATATATATATATATATATATATATATATATATATATATATATATACACACACATTTTAATTCAGTCAAAGAAAGCCAGTTGTCTGAAGGCAATAATTCCACAGCACCTACTTTCACCAAACATCAAACACTGTTTGATAGTAAAGTGGCCAATTCGATAACTTCATAACAAATATCTGACTTCAAGGCAGTATTTCCTTAAAGAAATAAAAAAAAAGCCTTGATATGAAAACACCTCCAGATGCAGTTCCTTGACATGTGTGGACTCACGTTGCAATATTCCAATTTCCGTTTGTACATATGTGATATACAATTGTGTGTGTATATATGTGTGTATAAATATATATATATATATATACACACACACATTATATTAAATTCAGTTGCATCTCTGCAGTTATGCACAGCAAGCACAATTTTTGTGAATTCCTCTCATGACAATCAGTTTTAAATAAATTGTGAAAACCTTGATTTTTTTATCCTCTCGTGTTAATGTGTGTGCGTGCGTGTGCGTCTGGAGAGTTTTCTGCTCTGAGGAGTAATAAGGAGAGCTGCCCTATATTAAAACGCCAACCTGCTCCTGGCAGTATCAAAGCTCGGCTCCCTGGGATGTGCTGCTTGACACCTGCTGGGGAGCTGCGAGCTGATAATGTATGAGGAGCCCTGGCGGGGGGTCTGCCACCCCCCCACTCCCTGCTTTCCCTCTCAACACCCTGCCAAAACACACCGCACATGGTTTCAGTGATGTCTGCTCACAAACGCTCTGCCCTGGTTTTATTTTCTCTCTTTGTTCATTTACGTTTGTACAAAGTGCTGACGTGCCAGTGTGAGTGATGCCCGGATTTAAAAAAAAAAAAACAAAACAAAACAAAGTCAATTTAAATCACACTTAATCCTCCAGTATTTCCATGTTTGTTGCCGTTGTGTGCAGGTGATCAGCTCACATAATAAGCATTTGTTTCCACTGTTTTGTGTTAAATATGCATGTGAGTAAGTAATGAGGAGGATAATGAAAATGAATGTTTGATGTTTTGCACTCTATTTTGTGGTAATTAAAATATATTTATATTTAGCTTGGTTACACTCACCTCTTAAATCATAACAGAGTTCTCTTGACAGTGCGTTTATTGCTGATAATATGTAGAGTCATATCAAAACCTTTTTTTTTTCCCTTTAAATTTATTATGGGCACCTCCAATCCCCTCTGACCATTCGGTCTGCTGATAAAGATGACAATGAGCAAACTGTCCTATCATATGATGCTCTTGGAGGTGTAATGCATTATTTGAGTCAAAAAACTACAAAATGATAATAAACTCAACTAAAATTGAAAAAAAAAAATGAATTCAGAAACTGAGTGGAAGGATGTGACCTGTGGGTGATTGGTTTCACGTGTGGTGAAGTTTTAATTGTTGTTGGCCAGTTGTTCCATCCCAAATGATAGCTTTCAAAATAATGCGCACATGTCGTGAATCAAAAACCAGCACTGACTGGAGAGGTGGAGGTCCAGATTGAGCCCAAACCCACAGCTGTGCAGACGGACAGACGTGCTGCCTGGCTGTCCAGAGAGAAGTCTCAGCAGTGACATGCTGTTGTGGAAATGCGGTCACATGTAAATGAACTTAGACAAGATGCTGTATTAACATTTCCATGTCTGTTCTTCATCTCCTGTGTCAGGGCCAGTCCCTCTTGAACGCTTCTATCGAGTCACAGAGACGATTTCAGTTGTTTCTGCAGCTGCAGTGGCACAGACGCTTGTCTGCAGGGTTTTCCAGTGTAAAAAAAATTCTAATTACTGACGGCGCTCATAACCCACAGTTTCCACAGGCCCTGAGAAAACAGAGCAGCATTGACTGTAACTGTTTGCACAACACTAATTACAGCAGTCACAGTAAACAACAATTTCAATGAACTTTTTTTTTTTTTTTAAGCTTTGATTTCCTCACACTGTAGCTGAAGCTTTTGTCACTTTGACTAACAATAACATTAATTTTAATTGACCGGATGCCCTGATTCACACAATACAGTGTGAATCATCTTGTGTATATAGACACATCAATGTATTAAGCAATCCTATGATGATGTTTTTTTGTTTATTTTGCGTGTGTGCATAAAATCAGTATCTTATAATCTGGTTGTAGTAATTAAATGGTTTGTTGATCCACCTTCAGTAACGATAACTTAAAGTAGTTGCTTCCTGTGTGACTTTAGCAGTCTCACATCATTTTGGAGGTAAAAAAAAAAAAAAAGCACAAGACTGTATATTTGATAATAAGCCCTTTGAGTGTGTGTGGATGGGTGCAGAAGACTGTACACTGTAAAATATGTGGAAAAACTTGTTAAAGTGAAATGATGTGCTGTATACTGGCACTTCAGACCGTCGACAATATGTGTTGAAGGTACTTTATTAATTCTATTGCTTTGATTTGATTGTTTGATCGGTTTAGTGACCTATTCTCAAATATTTAGTTTTATATTCAACTATTATCCCAGTACATTTTGTTAAAACCAACTCAATTCATCAGTAGGTTTGTCTTGAATGGTAAAAATGCTGCAGCAGTGAATGATTTGTTTACCGTGATAATTACGATGGTGGAGTTGTTGGCCTCATCCATGTGTTTATTTTCTGCCTCAAACACAAATACTAATCTTTCCAGATGTCCTCTGGAAGCTGCTCAAGTTTAACTGGAAGGTAATCATTGCATCCCTATAATAAAGAGCAACTATCTGACTTTAATGTGGAGGAAACCTGGGAGTACCTTCAGCAACTGGGCCAAAGTTGATCCTGCATGTAAATCTAAACGTGTCTGCACGTTTATACAAAAAAGGTTTTTGATCCTTCCAAATGTGTCACCGACTCCCATAATGATCTCCAAAAAAGCATTTTCACCCTCACAGAAGTCACACTGAAGCTGCAGGGGGGCCCTTTAACTGCCGCCTTGAAAAGATGCTGATATTGCTCTGAGCTGAGTCTGGGCCAAAATGTAATATGTGGAAGTCTCAATGTTAATCCAAAAAAAGAAGACAAAGAGGGGAAAAAAAAGTCTTTTCATGTGGTCCATTGTAGGACAGCATGAAAACAAGGTGTCAGGACCCTATAAGCAGATCATAAACATGTGCCTAAATAAAGACCCGCACCGAATGCTTGCAGCGTGTACTAGACTGCACGTTTTACACGCTGCATGTTTTCCTGTCAGAATCACACACACACACACATCCAAGCATGTGCAGTTTTAATTTCAGAGCGCTTTAACGATATTTGTCTGTTATCTTCTTCCAGCAGACTCCACTCTCTTTGTCACCATTGTCTTCATTCAAACCGAAGGACTACAAAGTTTCTTCACTGTTCTCAACAAAGCTAACAAGCACATTTTTCACTGTGGTCACAAAAGAAAAATAACAAAATAACAAGCATTTCTAAATGTCAACCATTTCCCAGGAGTGATTTATACACAACCGTCCGCAGCATTAAATCTGCCAATGCACAGCAGACTGGTGGTGCTGATTTAGAACGAATCTGGACTCTCTGCAGACTTTGGACGCTTGACTTGAGTGGAAACAGTTTCACTGCAGATGATGCACACTGTGAAAGAAATAAAACATTCACTTTAGATAAACGGTGATGAATCCAGGCAAGAATTGTATTCCTGCTACTGTGGAGAGGCATATTTCAATCCTGAAAAGATAAATCCCTCGAAGACAGTAGCTGGACCTCAATAGTTCACTCACACCTGATTCAGACACGGCCCCAGTTTAATGTGGTTCTGACCTGAGTGTTTCTAAAATCATGGCTCCAGCCCTCGATGGGGTTTCTTTTTTCAGGTGGCTGTGCAGACCATTTAACTGGAAAAGCCATTTCTTTAAATGGTCAGCTTTGCCCACACTTGTACTGTGGTGTCGGAATAAAAACGGGGTCGAACACAAGCTGTTGAGACAAAAGACAGAAGCAGATTCTTTCACTGGAAGCACAGGGTCGAGAAAAGAAATAAAAAGGACAAAACATAAAAAGCCATAAAAAGATACTTTGCTCTTCTTAGATTACTCTTCTTGGATGTTGTCTTTTTTTTTTTCAAAGACCCCTCTGTTTCTCTTTTTTTTCTCCTTTCTATATAAAACCATATTGGATCATCTCATGTCCCACTGTTTCATGTTGTATAGCATCATATTACATCATATCATATCTTATCATACTACATAGTATATTATATTGTATTGTATTGTAACTTATCATATTCTGTATCTTATCACATATCTTGATCTTGTATCATGTCACATTGCATATCTCATCACATTGTCTAGTATTGTGTCATTTTTGCTGCCGTTTATCTGTCTGTGTGTTTGTCTGTTTATCTTATGGAATTGATTTTGATGAAATTTTCAGGAGTTGTCAGAAATGTGAAAAGGAAGAACTGATTTCATTTTGGGCTGTGATCCAGAGGAAATCCTGGATTCTGGATCACTTTCAAATTTTTGATAACATTGCGGTCAATGGGGCCGAAATTTTTTTTTCTCAATATCTCCGTTAATTATTGCCCAAAACTCATGAAATTTGATTCAGGGATTGAAAATGGGAACCTCTATCAAATTTCAAAGGCTTATCCGGATCTGATCCAGAACGCAGATTTTATCGCAATCTGTAAATCGCTATATGGGGAAAATGTTGCACTTGGCGGAGGTCAGCGCTCTCTGAATGCTTTTCTAGTTCTGTATTGTATTTCATTGTAACACCTCATATTGAGTTACATGAAATCGTATCGTACCTTATTACGTTCTATCATATCAGATTTTAGTATCCCATCATATTGTATCATATCTTATCACACTGTATTGTATTGTATTGCATAATTTATCATGTTACATCAGATGATATTGTATCTTATCACATTATCACATTGTATCATATTATAGCATCCCATCATAATCTATCGCAGTGGTTCTCAAACTTTTAATACTGCGTACCACCTGAGAAACTGTTCAGTACCACCATGATGACCAATTGTAAAATATAGCCATATATGCCTTCTCAATTAGCTTTAAACACACAGAGATGTTTATTCCTTATTGTGGTTATTTATTGTTGCCTGAATTGTTACCTTACTGAATCAGACATTTACAACTCTGTCCAACAATTCTCACATTGCACTGCAACTGAATATGCAACAAATATATTTTATAAGACCATTTTAATTATCTCAAGCTACACGCATTTCGTTTGGAACGTATTTATAATGCATCGTATGTTTCCGATTTTTTTAAAAGTAAAAAAAAATGTGGAAAATCATGATGTTCCCCCACGTACCACCAGAGATCGCTTGCGTACCACTGGTGGTACGCGTACCACAGTTTGCGCACCACTGATCTATCTTACCTTACTGCACTCATAGTGTATTGTATCATAATATATTGTATTGTATAGCACCTTATTGTGTATCTTATGCTGTATCATATTGTATTATATCATGTCATACAGCATCATCTGGTATCACATAAATATACAGATACAACAATATCCAGATTGTATAATTTTGTATTATATTGTAAGGTATCCCATCATATTGTTAATATCTTATCACACTGTATTGTATCATTTCATATTGGATCATATTGTATTGCATGATATCATGTTGTAGTATCGTATCACATTATATTATATCACATCGTGTTGAGTCATAGCATGGTGAAAGATAAACTTTCTTTCTTTGCCATAGGATCCAGCTTCTGACAGTGCTGGAGCCTGTGAATTTCATTGTTAAATGAAGATATTGAACATTTTGTTTTTGTAATTTGTCATCTTTGTGATCTTTTGAGGATCAACAGAATTTATCTAATCCAAGCACTTTTCACATAAGAAATGGGGAATTTTAAACTAAAAATGTATGTTTTTTTTCCTCTCAATAGAAAAGAAATGCAAATGTCAAAGACATTTGACCAATTCTGTATTGAAAGATGATCAAACGAACCCCCACAGGAAAAGCACAGATAAAATCTGTGAGTAAACTTTGAACAAACACATGGACTAGTGGTGCATTTGAGCTAAGAGCAGACCTTTAGAGACACAAGAAGAGCTCCTCATTTGCCTTTAAGTCAGACTTTTTAAAATGCTACTTTGAATTAAATTAGTTAAAAGTTCATAATCCTTTAAATTACAAATAAACAAAATAAGAAGTCGGCAAAAATAAATACATAAATAATCACATTTTAAAAAAAAAACATTTTTTTTTATTATTATTATTTTGGAATGGATAGAATCCAAGTTACCATTACAAAAATGTGATAATTTAAACTTATGTAAGTGTACTGTAATTTATTTCTGCCATATTTCAAAGCTGTAGGCTGATTTGTAACTGATTCTATAACTACAGAGTGATCTTATATCACATTTCATCACCTCCTCTGACCAGCCTCTCCGACACCCGTCCGTCCCGTCGCTGACGCGCACTCGGGAGTGCGCACTGAGAGCTGGTATCTCTCCTCTTCATAAGAAACAGAGGAGAGTCCGGATGCTCTTCACATCCCGGGGAGCGGACCACAGAGGTGCTGCCGCCGCCGCCGCCGCCGCCGCTCCTGCCGCCGCCGCTGCGCGCTGTTTCCTGCCTGAAGCCATATGACCGAGCTGCCGCTTAAACCGGACAGAAAATCAAAGGAAAACAACGGCAAACAAACATAAAGTAAGAATCTATATTAATTCACGACTGCATGATCACCAGGATGGTTTTCACATGGACTAAGGTGCTGTGGAAATATTCTCGCAGTGCGCTGTAGCGTTTCCGTGATGCTCAAACGAGTTTCCAGTGATTATGGGCGCGAATTATGAGCGTTTCAGGTTCTCTGTCTGGTAAATTGGCTCAATAGATGGGCTCCAGCTGCTATAATGAAAAAAGAAACCAATTCCAGCGATTTACTATTATTCAGACAATATAAAGCCTCTACCAGACCATTTATATTCTCCATCTGTGCGTAAAAACGCACCAGTATTGTATCTTATTATGTTACAAGTCAGTGAGGGAAGGGTTTCCCCTCAGTTCCACTTTGGTGATGACTTTATTTCCTGCAGTCTCTCTCTTTATAATCAGAGCATCATCACAAAGGGATTCATTGGACGAATGGTGAGGAGGATGGTTAGACTGTCTCCTCTTGACAGCTCATTGTTGGTCCCAAAAACAGCTTGAAAGCATGAAAGAAAGTGACATCTCAGTGCAATACCATGTAATTAAAGTGAACCAAACAGCAAAGGAGCAAAACTGTTTTTGTCGACCTAAATTTGGAGTACATGTTAATTGCATACAAGTCAATCAACAGGGAGACATGACCAGAGGAGTGTAGAGGGACCCACGCTCCTCGTCACCCTGGGGCCAAAACAAAACTCTGATCCAGTCTTAAGTAAACAATTACATAGAAGCATCTACAATTAAAACATGTTTTCAAGCAAAGTCTGGTCTTTTTCAGAATCGTCACCTGAAACGTTCAGGTTTACATTTAGCCGTAAGTGTCCTTAAAACATTCATAGATTGTCTCTGACTTGCTTCTGAAAATCCTGAAGGTGATTGCTGCTCAACATCCATCCTTCTCTCACATCGGGATTTGAAATTTTGTGATAAATTCTGCCATGCATGGGTGCTTCTGTTTGATCTGGACTCTCACCACTGGCAGACTGTCAGGTCCACAGAATGAGGAGGAGGAAGGGGGGGGGGGGGAGGACTCTGGGTTCATATGATTAGTTTGCATCACTTGATCGTCTCTAAACAGGAGTGGTTCACCCTGCTGTTGGGTCAAACTGTTCCCACGTGGAGCGACCGCATACACACCCAGGTGTCTGGGTTTCAGGGGGAACCAGAGCCTTGTTTCAACAACAGAACCAGCATTCAGCTGGTTCTGTTGTTTGCCATGAACTGGAAAACGCCACTGCTCTAATTTAGACAGGATAAATCCTCCATTTTTCCCTTTCTTCTCGTCTTTCTCAGCATCGCATCTTATTTTCCTCCCTTATTCCCAGTTTCTTACCCACTCCTCCTCCTCCTCCTCCTCCTGTTTCCCCCTCTTCTTCTTCTTCTTTTTTTGTCTCTCATTCCCGCTCCTCTCAGTGGGACGCCTCTCGCTGTGTTTCATGGTGCTGCTCGGGCCTCAGAGCATTTTTTGGAGCATGGCTCTATGTGGGTGTCTGAAGAAGGTCTCCCTGCTGTGAGAGTGCATTTGTGTGAATGTGCTGATTGTAGCAGAGAGAAAGTGTCGTTGGGTTGAGGGTTGTGTCGCAGGATGCTGCTGATGTTCCTCTGCTCCAGATACAACGCTCTGGCCTCGTCCCACATCTGTTCTACCTGTCACCAAATTACCCCTGAATTGTTTTATGTCCCCCTGCTCTCTGCTCCGGCTCACTTACTGACAGATGGACCTTCCTTATGGCTCCTTTTTTTTTTTTTTCCTCCTCTTGTTTTTTATCACCCTGTGCTGCTTCCAGGGCCCTTCGGTGTCCAACGCACATGCAAAAGCTGCGAAAATCTCCCCAGTCGACGTGTGAATCCCTCTATTATTGTTTGTGGAGGATTTGGGAGACAAAGCGCTTTTATATTGCTGAAGACGCTGATATTGGCCCCTGAGGAAATGAAGTTTTATGGCGTTAACTGCAGCTTGGCAGACGTGTTTATTGCGCAGGCTTTACTAGAGCTGTAATTGAGATGGTTAGCATTGAGTGGATGTTCATGATTATTTGGTGGCACTAATTGCTCTTATTTCACATTAGATAAGACAAGAGAAAATAAGTGTTTATATGTAAAACATTCTGCATTATTACTTTTTTTGCACAGAAAGAAATGCTCTGTGTGGAGTAAAGCTTGACTGAATTTGTGTGTCTTTTTTTTTTTTATTACATTTAATTGTATATTTAGCCTCTCAATGTCTGTCTAGTCTGTTTGAAGCATATACTTTAGCTGCTGTCCAGTCAACCATGCAGGAGAAAGAGATATTTAGTTTCTGTGCATCCAGGCTCCCAGAGTGACCTGCCGTCCCTTTTTGTTGACAGCTGAGGATGAATTTCCAAATGTGCTCAAAAGTCTGATTAATAGCTGGTTTGTGACTCTCTGCTTCAATAGAGTATTTCTGACATTCGTCAACAGGACGCTAAGTCTGATTTCAGCCTTAAATCACTGCATCTGAGCAGGAAAAGGGGGCAAAAAAGAAAAGCCAAAGTGCTGAAGGTGGCCTCTGTCTGACATGACAGCCCTGCTTCAACATTGGGCCCCTGCAGTCTTTGTTTGCTGGATCCTTATGGCCCCGCTGGTTGCTGCGAGGGATAAAACAACAGGAGCAGATGGCTCCTGGAGGTTTGGTTTCTCAGCAGGTGAAGCTGAAAGATGCACAGATGCAGCAGTTCAATACCAGGGTCGCCTCCTCTTCCTCCTCCCAGCCACAGATCTGGCTTCAGTCTCTGTTAAGTGTATTTTCATAACGCTTGTGCCACCGTAGCGCCGGCTCGGTTAAGGGACTGGCCGGTTGATCGCGGACCGCAGAGAGGTCTCTGATCTCATCAGAGCTTAATCATCCAACGCTACAGCGGTGCCCCCTTTGCAATTTCTTGCAAGATTACCAATCATTTTATGCTTACACACTCTACTCTGATTCACGTCTCCCGGGTGGCCCCCCCCTCGCCCCGTTCGCTGTGCTTATAAAGGCTCCTGCACGCACAAAACATTCAAACATAATGTGTGTTCTGCAAATGAGAACTATTTCGGCACAGTCTCAGTTTCCCCTCCATGGCTTCCCCCAAAATAGATGTTGAGAGCTGAGAATCCCTTAAAAATTCAAGCTGAGGTCAACGAGGTTGAGGAATCTTTTTATTTGTTGCTATGAAATCAGTTATTATCTCTAAGCTGAAAATTTCCTGTGACATCACCAATAATCCTTCAGCCTTCAAGGAGGATATCCTAATTATAAGTACTGAAGTTTCTTCACCCCGTGACCCTTCTAGGATGAAACCGGTATAGATAATGGATGGATGGATGAAGTTTCTTCAGTCTGATTTTAAAAGCTGGAACAAACCTTTTGGTTGTTTGTTTATTTATTTATTTATTTGTGGATAATGCTGAATGGAAACGAATCCTTGTTACATCTAAGTTGATAGTCTGTTTCTCCCCTGAAAGGATCGTGCTCTTCAGTCTTTTCAGTTTTATTAAAATCCTTGAAGTTAAACATTTTAATCCCAAAGAGCTTTATATTCATTCGCAGGCAGGGTAAAAAAAAAAAAAAAAAAAAAAAAAAAAAAAGCTCAGAAATATTAAATATGTCAAGTCATTCTCCAGGAAGTGTAACAGCTTTGATTCACCGCAGTGAAAATCATAGTAAGGGTTGAAGGGTCAAAGGTTATGAGAGGGCAACGTCATATTTTGTGTTTGGTGTTAACAGAGCGTTCAGAGAGCCGGGCCAGTTATCTTAATTCTTTCACTCTTCGATGCAAAGAACTGGTCTGGGTTTGGCTTTGGGTTTCAGGCGGCAGAAACAACAGACGCAGAAGAAACTGACATCGGACGGGCCAACAGCCCGTCACAGAAACAGAGCGTGTGACGTCGGCAGAGCGACGACCAGGCGTGCTGTGGAGCAGGAGCGCCGGTGAATGACCGTTACTGGTTTTGCTGTGGAAGCCTTTTTAAATTTTTTTTTATTTTGCATGTCCTGTAAAAGCCATGGCATAAAGCCCGCCCCTGCCCAGCTGTGATTGGTTCAGAGCGTTCTGGACCAGCGGGAATGGCTGCAAATGGGAGGAGCATCCGACCCATTTCATGAGAGAGCCAACCATGTATGTTTTAAAGTAATTTCAATAACTAAGCATATCACGCTTTACAGAGAAGCAAAAAAAAAAAAATAGTGAGAACGTAAAAAAGCTGACGCGCACACTCATACAACTGAATTCAAGCTGAATATATTTAATGAGAATAGGACCTATTACTTCTTGATGAAGTATTTCTTTTTATGCACTGCCAGGCATACTTTCAGGGGTTTTTTTTATAGTGTTTTATATCAATGCTGACAGTGCGATAACCACTTACACACATATTACACTTCTGTTTGCTCTACTTATTTACACCGGTCCTTAAATATAGCAGTTTGTGCTTTATTAGATAAAGACCTGGACATATCTGTCAATTTCATTTCTGAAGTTTACCCTCTATACATTTAATTCAGCTTCATTGAAGTCAAAGTCATCATCTGTGAATGTAAACCTTGCTGACATAAATTGATTTCAGTTCTGATGCTGTGATGGACTGATACGCAGCCTCGCTTTATAGAAATATAGCTGTGCAGCATCAAAGGCACGTAAGAAGAGTGCACGATGATGCACACAGACGTGACCACTGAAGGACTTCAAAAGCTTTGCAGGCGAGAGAGAAAGGGCCTGCATGCAATAGTTTTACTGTGGAAGGTTGTAGTTAAACAACTGAACTTATTTTTGAGTGGCTCAAAACACCAAAACATATTCTTTACCGCAACTTCACGACAAACTCTTCTTTAGGACAAGGTTTCTGTTGCTTTGGCCGACGACGTAACAATTATCCAAAGATCTGGATGCTAAGAACTGATTGACTGACCCTCAACCAGAAGAGAAAACTCAGAGAAATAATTGAAACTGTCATTGCTAGAGAACATGTTCATGTTGAGCCCGATCATTTAATATGAAGGAGTGCAGCAGTCACTTTGATCTAACACATTTTCCATTAAAGCTTTTTATGAGGCTTAAGGCCAAGCATAGTTTGTTTCGCTTTCCTTTAGAGCATAATTTGCTGAAATGTTCCCTTTCAAGTCGCAGATAATCTCTTCTGGGAACGAAACCCGTCAGGCCACCCGTTAACCCGTTTGGCCTCCCGTCACCTCGGAGCAGATGCCCGTCCTGCTGCGCCCCACCTACAACACACACCCACGTACAATGCACGAGGCTGGCGGGAGGCTGCAGTTGCTTATCGCACACAAGAGCTGAGCTTTAGACCCAGAACGCCACCCAGAGTGCTCCATTATCACCCTCAGTCCCGCGTCTCCTCAAAGGGCCACCTGTTAGCAGCGCATGAAAGTCCGAAGGAGCAAAACGGGGCTCTGCTGCGCTGAGATACCCACTCAGTTTCCCTTTCACTGGACAGTGAAAGAGGAGGTCTATTCAAGCCTCAGATTTGATCAAGTGGGGGCGTGGGGGGGGTGTATCTTCAGTTACTATGGAGGCGCTGCCATCTTTCTTTTATATTGGGAAAATATCCCTTTTTTTCTTTCTTTTTTTTTTGAAGGATCACACTGTTGTGCCTTTGCATAGCTTCTGCTTTTATCTCCAGTGGAGGTGATTGCGCTGCGTCTGTGTAACCTCCATGTGTGCCAACAGTATATTTAGATTCCTGTCTGGAACCAACGCAACGCTCCACTAAAAATCCTGGAATGGTGGATTTTAGAATATTTTCATGAATAAGTTCTCCTCGGAGGAAGGTTTATTAGATCTCTCTCTGAGTTTAATTCAGTTCCGACTCTATAAAGTAATTATGAAACTGGAGTAACTTAATAGCACCAAGGAAACGCTCTAAAAGTGGGGCGGCCAAGGTGTCCTTCTGCATTAAACTCCAGAGGTGTTTCAGACGTGTCCTCTTGTAAAGAGGTCTGGGGGCAGACCCAGGACTCACTGGAGAGATTATATTCCTCAACTGGCTCATTTCCCCCCCTCAGAGCGAGAGGAGGTGGCTGAGGAGATGGGGGTCCGGGGCTCTCTGCTCAGGCTGTTGCCCCCCATGACCCGGATATATGGCAGAATGGAAGGACGGATCACTGCTGCACTCAGTTTTACAGAAAAAAGAAGCAATATCAGGGAAAACTGGAACACGAGATATTAAAAGGAGAGTTTGACTGAGAGGCTCTGATACAATATACTTTTACATTTTCACTAAAGTCAGAGTTTTTCATTTATAGCTATGACGCCATCATAATACTTTTATTAGTGTTTGATAATATTAACACAGCACACACAACAGCCATTTTTCATACCACATGCTATACTTGCTGGTATGTTATAATTTTGCCAAAATGCAAAACGTAGTATGCAATGATTTGTATCTGGGTGTTTTCATTGATGATCAGTTTCTTTAAAAATCTCATTGAGAATCTGGTCAAAAAACTTAAACTTAAAGCTTAAATTTGGGTTCTTCTATCGCAACAGGACATGTTTTACCTTTGCTGCCAGGAAGAAGTTAGTCGCTGCCAATTTTCTTCCTCTATTTGATTATGGCAGTACTTCTCAAATAGTGGGGCGCGACCCCTTGGGGTGCCGTGTGTGACCCCAGGGAACACGCTTTTTTTTTTTTTTTTCGTATTGGAATAAAGTGTAATTGCACATATACTACAGTAGGCGGCAGTGGTGCGCTCATTGTCGCAGCATGCTCAGGGAGTATTAGCTATATTGTGTCATTTTTTGTTTTGTTTTTTGCATGGACATGCGTGCACGCAGAACAGAGCAGGAGATATAAAGTGAACCAACCCTCAAGAGACACCACAGAGAAATATTGAACAGGGATGAAAAGAAAGGCGGAGAGAGACGGAGATAATGAGACAAACGAAAGTCAGAACTCTGAAAGTTTTGCAGAGGTGTACTTATAACAATTTTATAGACAAATTACACTATTTATATTCCCAGTGGGGGGGATGGGGAGGGCCCAAAATGTTTTCATCTTCTGATGGAGAGGCGCAGCAGAAAATAATTGAGAAGCACTGGATTATGGCGACCTTCTTTACATGCATGCCCCGCAAACTGTCTCCAATCACTGGACTCCGTGTACCACGGTGCCCTGAGGTTTGTCACAAGCTGCAAAGCCCTCACTCACCATCGAACCTTATACGGTGAAGTCAAGCGGCCCTCGCTCGCTGCACGTCGCCTCTCACATTGACACACTTTTACAAAGCCAATCTGGCTACATTTCAAGAACCCAGAGCACTTACTGTTTACGCTCCAATGTGTGTTACTCACTCAAAGTTTGCACCGAGTTAGGCGAGCACTCCTTCATGTACTTCGCACCTGCGGCCTGGAACTCACGTCAGAGCACTTTGAATTTGAGGGAACTAATTTCTCTTGGGACATTTAAAAACCTTATGAGTGACCAGGAAGCTGCCTCATATCGTTTTTGCTCCTGCCCATGAAAGCCCCATATTCTTCTCTACGATGTGACGAGATTGTACTTTTGTTGATTTTTATTGTTGTCTATGTGTTGTAACTTAATGTTTTTAAGCTGCTTCCTGGCCAGACTTCCCTTGAAAAAGAGATCCTTGTGTCCTTGTGTGATCCTGGTTAAATAAAGGCTAAATAAATAAAAAATACTGTCAAATATCCGGTGTATCTGACCAGTCTACCTCACAGACCACATCCCATGATGCAATGGACATCGACAGCAAAAACCAGTCCCACCTGTCACGACTGTCTGTACATGCTCCATGCTAGCGACACACATAGTATTTCCTGGATATCAGTGTATAGTACATAATCTACACTTCACAGTATGAACAGTACTGAGTAAGAATTTCAGCAATTTCCTCACGAGCATAAAACTGTTGAAGCTCACTGATGTGTCAGGATCAGCGACAACCCTCAGACTGTCTCCCTGTGAATGATGCCCGTGAATGATAATGGGGAAAAAGTAAGCAAATCCTGTCAAATGAAAGGATGAAGAAGGTGATTCTGGCTTTGATTAAGATGTCCAAAATCTCAGATAATGTTTGTAACATATCAGCATTGTTGTACCTGAATGCGTTTATTGAATGAAAGTTCACAAACTAGTTCGTATTTTGTGCCAACGTGAACTGAACTCCAAAGATTACACTGTAATCTTTGGAGTCGGGGATTGATATATTGAAATGGGGGAAAAAACATTTGCACCTTAAGGACCTGTTTTTGTCTTATAATAAAGACCATTTGGCAGCAAGTTTTTCCTCATATTTTTAATATACTGTAGAGAGAAGCTGAAAGGGAAATGACAGTTTTACATGGGCTGTCCCTTCAATGCTAATGTGAACTTGGATAAAGATTCTGAATTTGACACATAGTTTTCGACAGATAAAATGGATAAAAATAATTACTGTTTGTGGTGGTGTAGTATATGGGCAGTGGCAATCATTTTGACAAATAATTGCTCGCAGCAGTTTAATTTAAAAAAATAACTAAAAATTAACTATTTAGTTCATTTTTTGAAATGGTGAACTGAACTAGTTTGTTTTAATTTCTGGGAACTATGAACTGAACTAGTTCGTGTAGAAAGTGAACCTGCCCAACACTGCATATCAGATATGCAGTGGCTACATTTTCAATTATCCTTTTTCCACATTTCCACATGACACCCAATGTCACGCTAAACAATTAGCTGTTTTTAATTTATTTTTTAGAATAATTAAATAAATATTTTATTTTATTTGTCTGACCTCTCCCAGTAATAAATGTTAAATGCGGCCTGGAGCTAGTCCGTGGCACAGTGTGTTTGTGTCTCCTCTAAATGACCCCTTTGGTCTCATAGGATCCAGCACCAGCGTGACTTCATGTGTCAAACAGACAGATTGTCTGTGTCTTTGTGACGCAGCTTATTACGCTGCCCTTTGACACTCCTAAGGCCCATTTGGAGATGACGATCCCACCCCAGCAGCTGGACTCACAGTCTGCAAACTGCACAGCTGGTTTAACTGCCAGAGGCGGGCCGGCACAGTCTGCCACCGAGTCCCCCGGGGGGATGTCTGCACCTCTACCGCAAATTTCCCCCGACATCACTAACATCGCCTCCACCCTGTAAACACACCACTGGCTGCCAGTGTCCAGTTTCTAGAAACACCTTAATATCCTACACCTACCTGAGGGTGTTTTTTCTTTCAGTTTAGTATGATGAAAGAGCAAGGACCTCATCAACCCCCCAACTCCACCTGGCTGACAGTCAGAACATGCACCCACCATCGCCAACGGCTCAACACTTCTCGCTCATTGATTTTCCACATGCCCCGCACTGTCGTTTGTCTTTTAACACAAAGGACTTGACTTCTGCAGCGCCATAAAAATGATGCGTTAAATTTTACATGATGTGAGACCAACATTTAAAATGAGATTCGAAATGCAGAATTCTCTGCAGACCAGATAAAGCATTAGTCCAAGTTTTTGAAAATTTAAACCAATCGCATCTTTTATTCAACTCCCCAAACCACCATTAGAGTGATGCTTCTCATATAACGTGTGCTGCATTACTTGGTCATGTGATACAAACTATTGCTCTTAGTGGAGGCTGTTATGCCTTTGAGTTTCAGACTTATGTCCCTCAGACATGACCAGAGGCTGAAAAAAGGAGGTAAATGTCCACTTTGTTTATGTAATAGTCCTCTTCGCAAAGTACACCGTTTTTCAGGGTGCTGAGAACATTGACTTCTTGAGAGGTTTTTTTTTTTTCAAACACCAGCTTTTTATGACATCATATGGGGCTGAATTTCCTTGTATCTTTAAATTATCCAGGTTGTTCATATCCACAAAAGCAAGAGCTCCTGCGGTCATTTTAAAAGCGGACGTTTAAGACTGCACGTCTCCTGCGCTGCATTCTGCTTTTGCTTCCAAGATGTCTCCAAGCAAATGTGACAGTCTCATGCCTTTATGCTTTGTATTAAGCAAGAAAAAAAATATTGGTACATTTAAATCTAAAAAAGTAATCAATTTAACCAATTAGCTCGCCAAGAAAACCATTTGCATCATTAGCTTTCTTCTTGGTGCCCTTTTGGGTCCAGAGGGCCCTTGTCATGGGGGGTTGGGGGTGGGCCGTGGTAGTGGGGGCTTAAAGGCTGTGTATACTCTAACAGCAATGTGTCGCAGTAGCTTGTCGCAGGTATGCCGCAGTTATTTTTGATTTATGCTCAATTTTGAAGCGCGGTCTGCGCTATGTTTTTCCACGCCACAACGCAAGAGGGACAATCACAAACTAGCTAAACTTACTAAACTTATCTCTTTTGTTTTTCCATTTCCTCACCGTCTCGGTCGTATCCAGACCCACATTCATCGCTATCTCCCTCCATGAATTACTAGAATATGTGCTGTCTTTGTAATGTGGAGAACCAGAATCGTACAGATGTGGGTACTTCCTCACTTCTTCAATGACGCGCTCTTTTCGACGCGGATGTAGAATTGACCAATCAGAGGCCTCCTTTCTCTCCTTGCGACACTGTCTGCGGTCACCTACAATTTTGGGGAGGTGCACCAGAGTGTCTGCGGATGGTGGGGGGGGCATATCTGTGTTATCACACACGCAGACGACCTGATTTCTGAGCATAAACCAGGCTTTAGGCTCAGATACGCTCACCATCCTGAGTTTTCACTATATTAGTAATATTTCTTCTCTCTTATGACTTCCAACAATCTCATGCATTAAATATGTTTTGTTTTTGTTTGTTGTTTTTTTCTGATTATAATGAAATCATTTAAAAATGTATCGATTTATTTGGTTCATTTCTAATGTTATGGATTGGCGACTTGTCCAGTCTTGTCTCCCTGAAGAGAGCTGGGACGGATCAGCAGATCTGCACAGGAATCAGCACGTACAGATAACGGATGGGCGGTTGGGTTCATTCATACTTAAATAACAGAAAATACATAAATGATTGAATAAACCTCCACAGGCATTTAATCAGAATTTATACCAAGCTTGATGTTAATGTATTTCAAGCTGATGGCCTTCAAGAAGAAATAATAATAATAATAATTGAAAAAAAAGCAGTTCAGTGCTTTGAGTTTTAGACTAAATTTTATTCACATTCAGTTGAGCTGCAAATTTACGCCACCTCATATTGCAGTGCAGTCACACCTCATAGATATGTTGACTTTTGTGATGAAAGGTACAGTTGAAGGGTTTCAGAGACCACCGAACAGATAATGATGAAAGTGTCTCATACTGAGAGAGGAATGGAGGTGCAGGAATGAGGGCTGGAAAAGCATTTTACAAAAGCGAAACAAGCTTCTGACAATCCATTTATTACCCTTTTCAGACCTTTCCATGACGAACTGAATGATGTGGTTTCACATTTTTATCTTTCCATTAAAAGAGTAACAGTTAAAGCTCAACTAAGGTGTATTCTTCTGAAGAAAGTTACTTATATTCTTGTAGAAATTTCTGCCCTGCATTTGTATTCAGCTCAATGGACAGCATTAATGGCACTAGCTGCTCATCTTGTTCATACAGTGTAAATAAATAAATAAATAAATAGAGGAAGCTCTGTAACAAACATCCCTCCAGTTAGTGGAGTTTTATTGCTCACGCAGCTGGTTTTGTTTTGGAAATGTGTGTTCAGGATGGAGTTTGTTTTCTTGGGATCACTGATGGGTCGGGGGGCTAATGCTCCGAGTTTTGTTGATGTTTTGTTTAAATATCAGCAGTCGTGATGTCATCCAGAAACTGCTTACCCTACCTTTAATACTGCTATATATTTTTGTCCTAGCAATGTTTTAACATTTTAAATCTTGCTTTTGCGAGTTTTGCTCGTGGTCTGATGCTGGCACTTGACAAATCTACTAAAAGGACCCCTAAAGAGCTCATAGCTTACCCTGAAAAAACATAAATATCAGTCTCATGGTGGCACTTGATAGGAATTCAGGAAATCATCACACTGAGATTTGAACTCTGCCTGCACTCTGTAAATGTCATATTTATCCATCAACTGGTTGTTTCAGCTTTAGAGTCTGGCCATAAATCACTCAATCAATGGAGCCACGCATTCATCAAAGCAAAGTGTTGCCATTTTACTTTTACTGGGCCTCATTCGTGAAATATTCGTAAATCACTGAGTAGATTTGCACATAAATCACCTCCTCAGTTGAAGAGCATTTACAGGCACTTCCCATGAATATTAGGGTAGTGCCAGTATATATATATTTTTATGACTGCATATATATATGGTTAGTGCCAATTTTGACAATTGCCAAGCTATATATGTAATTTTATTCTAATTTATCATGTGTTATATTACATATTTCCTCAAATGTTTAAAGGATGTGTTTAAAAAGTATCTCAATATTATGAGAATAACAGTCCATATGCATATATTGCTCACTTTATCACCTGTTAGAGTCATTTTCTGACTATTTTACACAAATGCAGTGACCATTTATTCTTAATTGTAGTCATTTTTATTTCTGCTAGTTTGAAAAAATGTTGAACATTATATCTGTGAACAATCAAATCAGTAGATCAGGTTTCTATAACTAGTTTAGTGTTAGATGTAAAACCAGTTGGGAAGCTGAACTGCAACAAGGCAACACAGACATCTTTGAAGTGACATGAAGAGTATTTTCATGTTAAAATGTAAGTTTCAGTTTAATTTGAAGGAATATTAGATTACGTTTAGGAAGTGTCATCTCGCTTTTGCAGTCTCTAATCACTTCGTTTGACAACAACCACAGTAACTTTGGACTTGTGTCCTGGTCGCCTCGCTCAGGAACCACTTATCGCTTTATGACACTGTATCATTCCTCATGTCAGCAATAATGCTCAATGATGGTTATAAAATGAAGCTGGCTCACAGAGCAAGAGTGAACATCATGGCAAAGGAAGCAACAAGAATCCAAGAAAGCAAAGAAGAGACAAAAGAGAGTGGCGGTGAAAGTGACTGAACCTTCACTTCTGTGGGTGGACCCTCAGAACTAAAAACTGCAAAAGCTCCTTTGGATTCTTTTAAAGCCACTTGTTGTAGCAATACCACTTCTGACCACTTGGGAGCAAATCACAAGAGTCAGCCTTTAGCATAAGACCATAGTTATACTGTGTATAACTATGTACGAACCTATCCAGTCATGTGACCCATACGTTTCCACAGGAGAGGTGGGACCAGGAGTATGGAGTAAGGTCTGAATTTCCATCCATCCATCCATCCATCATCCATACCCCTCTAATCCAATGCAGGGTCACGAGGATCTGCTAGAGCCCATCCCAGCTCTCTTCGGGCAAAAGGCAGGGGTACACCCTGGACAGGTCGCCAGTCCATCGCAGAGCAGATCTGAAATGTTTATTGAATTAACTGTGATTAATTCTAACACTTTCCATTTCAGATAGCTGCAGGAAAAACAGTTCCAGATTGTATTTACTTCATCAGCTCTGCCTCTAAAATCTACTCGGTATGTTTTAATCTCCCACCAGGTGGCGTTGTGCTGGACAGACAATGGCCCTCTCCTGGAGTCTCCCACTGGTGTTCTTGTTTGCCATCATGGCACTGTCACATGGCGCTGAGCCCGGACCCGCTCATGGCAAGAGGAGGAAGGCTCAGACCTCAGCAGGTGGCAGCAATGGCCTGCAATACCCTCCGCAAGGCCCGCAGAGCCATGGTTACAGCAGGGACCGGGGGGGCCACGCCAACCAGAGGGCCCGCTCTGCCAAAGACGGAGCCGGGCTCCTCTCTCACAGGGCCGTGCATCCGCTGGCCAGGCCCGAAGACGACGGGACGGGCCTGGAGGGTCTGAGCCCTGTGAGAGTGGAGATGGGCCCGGGCAGGGACAGAGACAGCGTTCGAATGAGTGTGAAGAGTTCGTCCCAGGCTCGGGAAAATCAGCTCCTGGGCACACGCAAAGGGAGAGGGAACGGGCACGGGAATGGGTATGGGCACCACCTAGAGCACAGGAGACAAGGGAGTCGGCGTGACAAGGGTCGACACAGAAAAGGTGAGCTCTGCACAGATTCATGCACATGCACCAGATGGCATTTTTGACTGCAGTGCTTTCCAGTCAGGGAGACTGTAACTCCTCTTACAAGAAGGGACTGACACAGTCCAACAAACTCTCTGCAGCCAGTTGTGATGACTTGCTGTTGTCAGGATTTACAGGATACTTTAACGGAGAATAGCCATTGTAAATTTCATTAGTTACAGGGGTACGTGCCATGTAGAGGCTTCAGAAATGAATATTGCTGTCTTTTTCATGGTTTTCTTTATTGTGGGACAAAATCAATTTTAATTACAAGTCACTTCACCTTTAGAACAAACATTGCAATGGCTACGATAAATAGCCTGCAGGAAAATACTCTGAAGAGTTTTTGCAGGAGTTTTGTACTGCGGAACATACAGAATAACAGTCAACCTGCAATTATATATAACAGTCAATGTGGAATCTGAGGAAATTGAAGTCTGACGACAGTTAGAGCAGTCCCAACGTTGCTCCTGCAAACGAATCAATGCAGATGAGTGTTTTTTTAAGATGTTGCATTGATTTTTATTGAGGCGGGAACACCAGAAGAGAGCCATCCAACAGGTACAGCTCAAAAACGTAAAGTTTCATTCCAGCTGCAGAAATCAGGCAACACAGACGACAAGAAAGCGTCATAAAATACTAGAAAAAAAGATAAATAAATGAATAGATAATAAATGACATTAAAACGAGGAAGACTATCCATCTTTTAACTTTGACTCATCTGAGTTTGCGTCCCAGGGGGAGCAGCCTGAGCGAACAGCCCCAGACCTCCCTCTCCCCGGCCACCTCCTCCGGCTCTTCTTTGGGAACACTGAGCCGTTTCCAAGCCAACCGAGAAATGTAATCTCTACAGTGTGTCCTGGGTTTGCTCCAGGGCCTCCCACTCGGTTTGACATGGCCAAAACATCTCCCCAAGGAGCCATGCAGGAAGCAAACTCATTTCAGCCACTCCACAATCTTACTCTTTCAGTGACTACCCACAGATGAGGGCAGGGCCGCTGATCGGCTAGAAAACAGAGAGCCTTGACCTTTGGCTCAGCTTTATTTTCACCACAACAGACCATCACAGAGTCGCCGTTACTGTAAAAAAAAAACACAAAACTCTGAGTAAAACTTAATCAGTATAACATAAAAATGATCTACAAGGGAGTGTAGAAAAGCAGAGAGGACACATGCAGAGAGAAACCTTTAATACTGCGTACCACCTGATTAACTGTTCAGCTCTCTGAGTATCACCATGATGACCAGTTTTAAAATATAGCCATATATGCCTTCTCAATTAGCTTTAAACACACAGAGATGTTTATTCCTTATTGTGGTTATTTATTACCTGAATTGTCACTTTACTGAATCAGACATTTACAACTCTGTCCAACAATTCTCACATACTCATACTCTCATACAGAGAAAATAAACACACTCAAAAGTTGTTACGTCTGCACTGCAACTGAATATGTAACTAATATTTTTTTTAAAAGACACAATTTTAATTATCTCAAGCTACACATTTCATTTAAAACATTGTATTTATAATGCATTGCATGTTTCTGATTTTTTTTCTTTTTTAAGTGAAAATGTGGAAAAAATGTGGAAAGTCATGACGTTCCCCCGCGTACCACCAGAGAGCGCTCATGTACCACCGGTGGTACACGTACCACAGTTTGCGCACCACTGGGTTAGGGTATCAAGTGATCTGGTTTACAACTTCACCTTCAGACTTCTCATCCCTCAGTGAATATCATCCTGACACGTTCCTGACATGGATTCACCAATTACAGAGATATTAGAAAGAAGCCTGTGTTTCTGCTTTTATGTTACCGTTAACTACACAAGCTTGACGCAAACTTCTAGCAAACGGGAGCTGTTTATCACCAGAGCTTTGGCTAGCTCTGACAGTGTTCAACGTTAGCTGTAGCGAACGGCAGTAACTTTGTTATGCCGCAAAGTATAAAAACGATTGAAACTCACCAAATTTCAATCCAGTGGTAAATGCAGGTAGGAAATGTGAACGTACGCTCGTCTGCCTCGTCCCGGCGTGGACAGCACTAGCTCCTGCTTCTAGTCCCGCTTAGCAATGTAACCTCCAAGTACTCCAAGTACACATGAATGAAGAATGTTCTTATGACTGGAATAATCAACAATATGGCCTCTGATTGGTTCTGGACAGGATTTACTGACCGTCCAAGTGTCATTTAAAGGGCCGATTTCTGAAGTGCTCAGTTTGCTTATTAGGTCTATGATATGATAATTAAAAAAAACACCCCCCCTCAATAAAAGAAAACTCCTCGGATCTACACGATTCACGTAGGTCACCCTTTTTGACCGAAAGGTGAGGGATTTTCCTGTAAATGGGCCAGAACACGACCTATTTGTTAATGAGTGATTTAGAGACATGGATACTTCAGGCCACATTAGTCCACACATTTTTCTTCCCTCCGCATTAATTCTTAACAGAGGTTTGTTGTCATCTCAGTTTTGGAACACTTGTTTGTTTACAGTGTTTATATATAATATAAATCAATTTTCTATTTTCTCTCCACTCTGTCCAGGTTTTCCTGCAGAGCCTGAACTGAGCTCTGCGCTGAAGGACAGAGATCAATTCGAAGATCCTCCCCCCTCGTCCCCATCAGCTCCCTCCCCCTCCCTCAGCGTGACCCCACCCAACGAGTCCCCCTCCCCCATCATTAACGTCTTTGGCTCTGGCTCCTCCATGGTTACCACGGCAACGAACGAGCATCCCCCAACGCTGCTCCCCGCCTCCGCCAAACCCCAGGTAACCCCGACGAAACTCGAAAGCTGGGTCCGTTGTGCCTCAGTGTGATTGCGGGCGGGGGGGGGGGGGGGGGGGGGGGGGGGGGGGGGGGGGGGCGGGGGACGGGCCTCATTATTGTTGCTCTGCTGCTGCAAAGCTCTTATCTCATCTCAGAAAAGGGACTCTCAACCTGAAATTGCTGCTCGTGAAAAACCTCCTCCGGCTGTCCAACCTCGCTGACTCTTGGTCACGGTGTGTTTGACAGATATGACCGTGTTCTTTATAATAGAACTACACCTCTGGGTCTTTTGAGTCCAGTAGCACATTTTCCCTAACAGCCTGTGAACCATGTCAAGACAAACTGTGAGCAAAAGCTATCTCTTTTTTTTTTTTTTTCTTTTTTTTTTTTTTCCAAACTGAGTTTACACGTAATGGAAAATGAGAAAATTCAAAAGCAGGTGCATGGCACACCGCTCACATCCAGAATGACACATAAATAGCATCCTGTTTTCCTGAAAATCATTTCATTTTGGAAACGTGGCAAACAAGGTGCCAGGAAACTGATGTTTCCACTCGTCATGTCTGCTTTAACCATCAGCTGACAGCTTGCTTGACTGACCTGTCGCAGGCGACAGAAAAATAACAAATGAAGGGATCCGTTTCGGTTAATTACGCTTCAAAAACGTGCAATGGAAAGTGATGAACATTTTGTGATTTATGCCACAAATTCTTCCATATCAGGTGAAACGAAGAACTTTAATCTAAACTCTGAACAGTCATAGATCACATTTAAATCACGCAGCAAGGGTTTTCAATTCAACCAACCGTAATGAAATTTTAATGACTATCTTCTTTATTGGGAGATTTTGCCATTCTGTAATATTGTCCTCCTGCATCTGTGCAAATAACTTCATTACTCTCTGATCTCTTGTTCTATTATCGAAGGTTCTCCATCTGTCATGTAAGACATTGATTATCACTTTAGCAGCAGCCCTGAAATAACCCCTCTTGTGATTGCAATAACTCTGACTTGGAAAAGAGGAAGTCAGGAAATGTTGTTACAGAAATATAGCGTTGCAGAGTTTCAGAACGTGATAATCAGTCTTATTATTTTGCCATTTGTTTAATTATCTTTGCCCTTATTTTTTTTTTTCAAAAGCTGACGCATCTTCCTTAGGGTCATTTGTTATGCGCTTTGGTCAAAATACCAGAGAGACAAAGTGCAGAAGCATCTTCTTCAGAGGTATCTCTGCTTTTACTGCGCAGTTTTAAAGCATCTGGAGTCACTCACTTGACTTCTCTGCAGCCTTTTATTCCACAGACAGCGACACTTTCCAAACTGTCGTAAGAACAAATGCAGCAGAATAACTAGTTAGGTGGGAATAAAGTTGAGGCGGTTGGATACTTCTGCACTGAACTGGCTTTGTGATGTCACCGTTCCCTGCTGATCTGAAGAGCTCACTCAGAAATGTGTTCAGATTAGCTTTAGATTAGTTTAGCTACTCAGGATTAAGCAGATGAATATAAATGAGTTTCCCTAAGTCATTAAAAAAATAAGCCCTCAAAATTTTAAGAAAAGACTAAAAGAAATTGATTATAGAAAAAACTAAAATGCAAAGTTATACTTTATTATTCACTGTATGTCATCAGTAAACCTTTGTTTGTTACCGTTTTTTCTGCCTGGTGTCTACATGACTCCTGCTGTCCCCCACGACCCAAACTAGAACGAGCTTCACCAGGCCCAGATTACATGATCTTGACCTGGAGATAACAAAGACATGACGTAGACAACGGCGTGCAGATGGAAAAGCAAGCACTGCTCTTGTGCTTGTGCTTGGATCTTTGAGTTTTTTTACCCAGACTCTCTAAAGTTTTGACGTCCTACAACAATGTCAGCCTAATCATACCACTGCGGATCACAGACTTTACTCATTATTGCATTTGCAAGACATTTCTGGTCAAGAAAACCAAATACTTTCTCGACCAGGAAAGTTGATCAAAGAACTAGGCCTGTTTTTGTCTGTTTAGGTTTAAATAAGTAGCGATTCTGCTGTTTGACCTTCCTGCTTCGTCTACTAGATGTTTGATGCTTTGGAACAATCTTTCTGCCCTGGAATCAAATTAAGTTCTGTGTCTAAATATTTTTGGACCACAGCAGGATATAACAGACTTGAATCTATATACAGTTGCATTAGCAGTCAGCAAACACCTCTTAATTAATGTCCAGTCTTCTATTGATGGCTTGTTAACTGAGCAGAGGCAGGTAGCTCCCTGATATTAACGTAACTGATCACTCCAATGGATTATTCCTCGTAGGTGAAAGGAAACAAGTATGGATCTGCGTTCATGAGGAGATTATTTTTGATGGATGAAGAAGTCCCCCATGAGACATCTCACAGTCCTGCTGACTTAATTATTCTGTGAAATGTGTTTCCCCGGTGCGAGGAAAATGATGGTGGAAATATTTTTATGGATTTTAGTGCAGAAAATAATGGCTGCTTAAATCACCAAGGAGCTCTGTTTTACAGTAGTGACAAAAATAACGCTCATCTGAATGAAAATATTTCATGTAGACTTAGGACACGCCTACTTTTAACTTAAAAGTCAGTTCAGACAGATTCATTTGATCAAATTTAGACAGCAAGCAGGAATCTAGATATTTCCATTTTGTTTAATCTTTTACAGTGATCCCTTATTTTTCGCGGTTAATGGGGACCAGCGCCGCGAATAACTAAAACCGCGGAACTTAAAGCGTGAATTGGCAAGGGATCACTGTAATCTCAGTTCCGTTATCAAAAACCACACACTGGAGAAAAAGCAAGAGGTGGACCTATTATGCTTTTTCTTCATTCATTGTCTATTTCCTCCAGTGTCACGTTTGCTGTCCCTTAAAGGCTGTGACTCATTTGGAGTCGTGCCATTTCTCCATCACAGCGCCATCCTGCTGTCTGGCTGGGCACGCATCAAGCAAACATCATCTTCTGTTATTTCACTCACAAGAAGAAAAACGAAACTTGCTGTAAAGTTGGTTTTTTGTTTTGTTGTGTTTTTTTCATTTTTTCTTTTTTAAGATAGTTGTTATCTTGCTAGCCGAGGTCACACATCTGGTCCAATAATGATGAAAACATCTGCTCCCAACTGTTGATCACATGCAGACAGTGTCAGGTTCCTGCTGTCCTCAGCGACGGGGAAATAAAGCTTATAGTTAATGAACTGTGGGTTTTAATCTGTAGACTGTGTCCGCATCAACAACACAGATGCCGTGTCGGTTTTATTTCCGTGCCGGCCTCCTGGCAGCCCTCGTCTGTGTTACCGATCAATCGTTTTATTCACTTGTTGTGCTTTCAGCTCGTCTGCCGTCTCTGTGAGGGTTTTTTATGAATCACCCATCAGACTGTTTCTTCAAGAACACCTTGAATGCGTTTACCTGAGAGGGCGGCGCACGTCGCTCGCTGCTGCGGTTCAGCTGAGGGAGCCGACAGCCGTGACATACAGCTGCTCACGTGTTCAGACAGCGTGACATTTAGAATTCATTTCTTATTTATGCCACCATATTGTGACTTTTTCTCTTCAACACATCATTTTTAGAGGTCTGGACGAGGAAAAGGACAAGGAGAAGTGATGCCAACCTTAGACATGGCACTTTTTGACTGGACTGACTATGAGGACATGAAGCCTGCGGATTCCTGGCCGTCGTCCAGGAAGAAGGGTTAGTAATGAGACTGTGAGGTCTGCATATGTTTGCATTTGAGTCGATCGAGACAATAGAAATGAAGCTGCACTTACTTTTATTATCCATCCAGCCATCATCCATACCCGTATTAGTCCTATCTAGGGTCAGGGGGATCTTCTGGAGCCTCTCCCAGCTCTGGGTGAAGGGCAGGGGTCCACCCTGGACAGGTCACCAGTCCATCGCAGGGCCACATGTACACGAACAACCACTCACAATCACTGCTATGAGTTATTTAAAACCACCAATTCAACCTGACATGCATGTCTTTGGACTGTGGGAGGAAGCTGGAGTACCTGGAGGAAACCCACGCAAGCACGGAGAGAACATGCAAACTTCACACAGAAAGACCTGCTGAGGTTTGAACCAGGAGGCTGTGAGGCAACAATTAGGGGTTTGAAAAAAAAATAGATTTGGCAATATATTGTGATTTTCGGCCGCCCAATATAATATCGATTTTTCAGCTCCAAATATCGATTTTTTTATTGGTTACTAATGGTTACTTAAATATGCAAAAACACTATTAATAAACAATAAATAGGTTGTTTTGAAGCAAATAGTTTTGACTCAATTTGTCCTCTGAATGATCAATAGATGAATGATCATCAGATGAACATAAACAGCAACTTGATTTTTCATCTCTACTTTTAATTTTGATATTAACAGGGTAGATTACGCAATATATAGTGATATCATGATAATATTGTCTTGTGACCTAAGTATCATGATACATATCGTATTGTATTGTAAGGTCCTTGCCAATACTCACCCCTAGCAACAATGCTGACCACCAAGCCACTGTGCTGCTCTACTTTTATTATGACAGATTATTTTATTATACTTTAAAAAAAGAATCAGGTGTGTGTAGCCACAAGGCTTTACTGAGACGCAGCAGTACGTACTTTCTGTAACATTCACAGGGCAATTGCTCCTGAACCCTGAAAACCAAGAAAGTGGGGGTGAAACAGCTCTGGATGCATTTTTTTAACAGATACAATATCTTAGGTTGTGTGTAAAAACACACACACACAAGCCTATTTGTAGGAACAAATCACAGTGTTTTATGGTGACTGTTGTGCTTTTATCACTTAATGCAAACTTGTTGTGAGTCAACAGGATAAATGAGTCAACGGGATATAAATTGTACTCTGAAGTAGAGTCATTAGTGTATACCAGAATACTAAAGACATATGTAGAAGTACATCAAAGATAATTTGAGCCTTTCTGACATATTGTTGATTGTAAAAACAAAAAAAAGCTTAAAAAAAAAAAAAAGTACTTCCTCTGTCCTAAAACTGTGTAGTCAATCTGTAATTTTAACAGAGTCACTTTTCTTTTAGATTACTGAAATGGGTTCATCTTCACCCATTTTCTAAAACTGTCATTGTTCATGTGTCTTAAACTTGATGATGTAACACTCGCATCGCATCACTTGTTTTCAAGGAAAAAACTAAAACCTAAATATGTAATACAAATTCTCATGATTGTAACTTTAATCTTTCCTCTGAAGAAGTGCTGTGCAGCAGTGGGTGTGTTTTCTGGGATTTTACATCACACTACAGATTATTTGAGACTTAAAATCTGCTACTGCTTTTATTTTTCTTTTCTAATACAAATCACAACCGAAACTGAAAGCTAAATGCTCATAACACTTCAAACATGACACATAAAATTAACTTTTTAATTAACATATAAAGGATGCTTCGTATATTTAAGTAAACTGTGAATTTAAATAAATGTGTGGTACAACAGAAATATAATGTGGTGCACATTTGTTATTTGAATTTAACCTCAAGAGACTTTGAATAGCAGCAAGGAGTTACCACATCAGAGTTTTGTCAGAGTGATAACTTAATCAGTCTGTTTTCTTAAGGCTATATATTACTATATGAGGCTGCCATGTCAAAACGTTGTGATGATTTATTTCTTTTTTCTGCAGATAAGAGGCGGAGCAAGAACCTCAGCAGTGGAAACGTGACGGCAGGTGCTGATGCAGTCGAGCCATGTGATCACCACCTGGACTGTCTCTCTGGTCAGTACAGACATGGAAGAACATGAAATAATGATTGAATCAATGTGCAATTCCAGCTTTTGAGCATCCACGCATCACCCTCAAGATTTCAGTGATGCGAGCTGTGCATCTGCCACTATCGCTTGAGTTTAGATGCCAAACGTTATGCGTGTTTTTTTTTTTTTGTCTCAATAAGGTTCCTGTTGTGACCTGAGGCAACATGAGTGTAAACCTCACAACAGAGGGCTCAACAACAAATGCTACGATGACTGCATGTGTGAAGAAGGTGAGGAAGGAGAACATTTGTTCCGTTTATCTATTTGGTATCACTTGTTATCCACTGAAGTGATTGCGATCGCGGGCCATCAGGTCACCTGCAGCCGTCATCCTCATTGTCGCGGGGGACAGGTGGTGGAACTGGTACAAGCAGCAAAAACAAAGTCTTAAACACTGATATTCCAGTGCTTTTTGGGTTTACTTGACATGTCATTTCCTGCTGAAGGAGATGTCCCTGGATAAATATCAAATAGACTTTTTGACTCGTGTGTGGCCATGTGAGAGTGCCGGGTAGCTGGTGGAAGCTCTATCCTTGCCGAAGCGAAGCTGAATTTTAAGCTGGTGCTGGTAGTGGGAAGGGGTCTCCTCATTTGACCTCCAGTAAGTGACTCTGGTGGTTAGTCGGTTCCAGTTTCCTGATGCGTTTAACCCTTCGGATTAGTCTCGGCTGAGCATTTGGACACTGAAGTTATCACCCGAGTGGATAAGCTACTGACTCAGCTGGTCATTGCACTGAAACTCTGGCAGCCCAGCAAATGGGACTGAAAAAGTCAGCAGTGATTGCATTTCCCTGGTCCAACCCCTGGATCCGGGCCCTCCTGAAGTCTGCCTGCATTCTGTCCTCTGCTTTGCCTCTGCTTGTTGACACTAACCACGTGAAGCAACTTTATCATCCATCAGTGTTCTTGGGTCTCAGTCAGCTCTGCCGTTAGGTGAACTGAAGCACTGTGAGCCAGTTTCACTGCCGTTGCTGTGTCAAAGCACACTGCAGTTGTTGCAGGAGGACAGCCAGGGTGAGTCCAGAGTTACGTTGGCTGATTTTCACTTCCTAAATATTCCTTCAAATGAAAGTGAAGCTTACAGTTAACTTAAAAGAAAATCAAATGTGCTGCTTTAAACACATTGATTCTGGTTTGGTTATTTTGCATTGCTGGGCACATCAAATTTGACTTCCCGTTCTACCTCTGTGCCTTGCAATAAAGACACCGCAGTCTCATCTTGAACAGCAGTTGATCATGTGACATTTCAACTCCATTTATCTCGCACCTTTTACAATCCAAAGTGTCTCTAGGTGATTCTCAGAGACCCTGAACAAATATCAAGTAACGAAACAGCGGCAAGTAAAAACCGTCCATATTTACTGGTTTAACTGGCTCTTATGTGATCCTATTGGCTTTAATATGAAAGTACTATATGCACTGGAGAGAAGAGGAATGGAGGTCAGACACAGAAAGACAGAATGCATGTTTGTAAATGAAAGGGATGGTGGGATGGTGAGGATGCAGCGGGGAGTAGAGGTAAAGAAGATGCAGGATTTTAAATACTTGGACTCAACTGTGCAGAGCACAGGAAGTGCACACTGGGCAGAGTGGGATGGAGAAGAGAGTCTGAAGTTATCTGTGATAGAAGAGTAGCAGTGAGAGCAAAGGGAAGATTTACAAGGTGGTAGTGAGACCAACAATTCCCTCTTGCTTGGAGACAGCAGCAATGACCAAGATACTGGAAGCTGGAGATGGAAAATGTTATTTTTGTTTCTTTCTGTGAGCGACCAGGATGGATATGATTAAAAATGAGCACATCAGAGGAACATCTGGGGTTGGACATCATGGAAATGGGAGAAACAGAGGCTAGATAGAGACGCTTGGATTCAGAAAGAGGATGGATAGTGAATACATTGGTAGAAGAAACGCTGGAGGTTGAGGTGCCAGGCAGGAGAAAACAGGGGAAGATGTATGAAAGGGGTAAAATAGGAACAAATGATCTGCTTTGGAGACCCGTAAAGGAAAAGTCAAAAGACAGTGACTCTGGTACTGTTAGTGGTAATCAGCTAAACTATTCATAAATATACAGATTTATGTATCGTTCCATAAGAACAGTTGTATCGTGACTTTTACAAAGGTATCGTTTTTCAATCATGTCTGGAGAGTGACCATCTGGAGAGTGTGGTACATTTGTAAGCAGTTTTAAGTTAGTGATCCCTTGCCAAATTGGCGGTTTAAGTTCTGCAGTTTTAGTTATTTGCAGATTTTTCAGAAATATATAATATAATTTTTAAAAATTTTTAAAATTTTAAAAATCGCGGAAACATCACAGGATGTTATGCGTGTTCTCTCACAGTGAAGAAATGTTGTGAGCCAGCCTGGCCCCTTTAAGAAAGTAGCCTTATGGGTAAAGATGTGGCCTTATGGGTAATGGAGTGTGTGTGTGTCGTGGGACGGCAGAAGAAAACGAGGTTAGATGAAAAGTGTAGTGAGCATAAACAGCAGCCCAGCGTGTATAGATTTACATTCTCTGTTAACCGACAGGAGCCCAACAATACAACCTGTGTGATGTTACAAGTTCCTGCAGTGCCAGAATAAAGTTCCCGTTCCATGCAGAGAAAACCGGACTTTTTGTTTTGTTGTTGTTAGCGTCTTAGCCGCTAATTACGAGCCAAAAATAGCACAATACCAGCAGTTTGTTTACTACGGTTCAGAGACCAGAGGCTCTGAAGGTAACAGAAAGACCACAGTTGAGCCTTTGTCTTGTTTCGCTGCAGTGGCTCGCTACTTTTTTGGGCTTTTTAAACATATTTTAAGCACATTATTGAGGCTCGGGGGCTCCGGCTCCAGTTCGCGGATTTTGATATACGCGGGGGGGCACCGGTCCCCATTAACCGAGAAAAATAAGAGATCATGTATACTTATTAAAACCTGCAGGTGGTCCCATTTACTCACCTTTCCAGATAACATGCACTTTGAAATGGTCTTTCAGGGTTTCGCTGTTATGCTAAATTCCATCGGAAGCGCCGCGTCACCAAGAGGAGGGGTCGCTGCGTGGTCCCAGAGTCAGTCAGCAGCGACCACGGAGGCTTCATCACTATATGAGGACGAGGGAGAGGAGACGGGTGAGATGGAGAAGAAAGACAGAGAACGAGCGCATGACCACCCTGAGCTGAAAGGATAGCCACGGCACTGCTAACGGACCAAGCGCTTAAAGGGGATGACTTCATGTTTTGTTTTGTTTTTCTTTTCCAATTCACCAACAAAAAAAATAGCGACCTCTTAGATTCAAACATTATTTGCATCTGAGTTATTTAACCCCAAACGTCTGTGGACTAAACTCGAAATGCCGCTTGAATGTTTTATTCTGGAATGAGACCTGCATCTAATCCTGCATCCTTAAGCATTTGTTTGGACCGCTAAACGCCATTGATCCACCTTTAACTCTGTTTGTTCTTCAGTACAGGAAGAGGGGCTTTCCAAAACACATTTATCCCACCGGTTCTTAGAAAATCTCCCTTTCATTTGCTTTAAATTGGTTGAAGAGATTTTCTCTGCAGCCGACTCTCTACTGAGAACATTTCATAGATATCACACAGACTAGATGTTGAGTGATTATCAGTTCTGTCTGCTGTTCATGTGGGTTCATTTCTAGGCATGTTCTGTTTGGTAAAATCCTTTTTTAAAACGTCTGTCTGTATCTGATTCTGTTCCCATCCACCTGGCTTGAATCAAACACCATTAAAAAAAATATTTTTTTGATATTAGAACAATCTCTTTGAAGGTTCTCGTGAAAAAAGTGATATTTTTTTCTGCTTTAGGACCTTTAAGATCTGGTCAAATTAACAGTCTCTCTCATAGATGAAAATATTTGCTGTGATTTTTTTTTTTTTTTTTTTGTACTCTGTTTCTTCATGTTTCTTGCTCCCGTGCAGAGCTGTTTCTCCAAATATTAAAAACAAATTACTTACAAACAATATTGAAACCCTTCTGCTGGCCTGAGCTGTAAATATGAAGGTGCTCCAAGTGGAAAGAACATTTTTAAATTAACATCATTTTTTTTCACAGGTGCTTAACGATAGTATGATTTAAGAAAAAAAAAAAGAAAGAAAAGTCTATTTAGTTCCCATCTTAATTGTCCTAATATTTGTTCTATTTATTCTGTTTCCAGACATGTTTATTGATACACTGTGTTTTTTCTGCTTTCTCTGTTTTCTTGAATAAACACTTACAAAGCTAAACTCTGTTTGGTGTAAACTTGCCCAGAAAGCAGTAAGTTTCTTTTTTTTTTTGCTTTTATAACTATTTGCATTTGAGAGCATCTTCTTCTGTATTGCATCCATGCCGTCACAAATATAAACAAATCATTACTGCTACTGTAACTATATTACATACGGTAATGTGCGACCTGCTGTGGGTCACGCGGTGGAGAGGAACGCTGATCTGGCAAAGACGAGGAAAGCTTGACGTCTATCACTTCTCAGCCTCAGGAAAGATTTGGGCTAAAATGATTTCTGAAACTTCTCTTTGTCTTTCTGTTGTTTTCAAAATTCCTGATGGGACTGCATTCAAAGTCAGGCCTATAAATCATGCTGTTATGTGACATAGAAATTGGAAAAAAAAGACCAAAGTAGAGATGGAAATCACAAAAATACAAATAATCATGCATCTAAAAGTTTTATCATTTATTCTAGAAGAAAAAAACATATTTCACAGCTGCCTGGTTTAATTTTGAGTTTTAAAATTCTCAAGGTGCTTCAGGGGAGAGCTAATTTGCCCTGTTTTGCACAGATATACAATCTTTTATTAAAAATAATTATTTTTCTAAAGCAGTAATGAGTTGCCATCTATTTGCATCTAATTTAATGATCCCTCAACTTCCCTAAGCCTGTCAGAAACTTTTAAAGCTTATGACCGAACAGAGTCGGCGCAGACAGTAATATTCAGCGGGTCTCTGATCCAAACACACAAGGCCTCAGAAAATCAATCCATATCAATATTTGATTAGCTGGAGAGTGTAGCACTTTTTTTTTCCCTCCTCTCCAAAGCACCAGAAAAGTCAAGCTGTTGATTGTGCCATCCCAATTTGCAGCTGCAGAGTAAAAGCAGTACTGATGTATTTTTAACATTTACTTCCAGCAGAAAGCTCTGGTGGAGTGTCCTGATGAAACTTGGCCAGCAGTCAAGGAAGTGATAGATTACACGCAACCGCAGCGTGGCACGTCGCAGCGCCAACAAAGGCACTGCTGTGTGTGTTTCTTAAGGTTTTCTTGAGGTGATTAGCTGCCAAAGTTGCTATCTCAAGCCAAAACAGTGACAAGAATCTACTCAAAGCAGCAGGAAACTTTAGAATTCCTCTTGAGCTTCAGAGAAATGAAAGAGGCCATAAATCATTTCATATAGGAAGCGCTGATAATAGACAGATTTAGACAAATACAGTGGATTTTTGTCACAGTTTCTGCAGCTGTACATTGAAGCTCTATAATATTCACTTGTCTCTCACAGCGTGTCAGAATCTTCAACTTTTTTTTTTTTCATTTCATAAAATTAGGCTCTCTTGTGATTGCTTAATCTCATTACAGTTCAAAATTAAATAACATGCCCCCCCGTTTGTCTCACTCCAGTACCATCCATTTCTCCAGACGGCACTGAGCCTGTTGGAAAAATGTCTGACTGCATTCATGGGCCGTTACCCCTGCACGAATTGTCACAGGGTTCAGAGGTGATCCGGGGCTCGGGGTCACACCGGGTCGTGCAAGAACCATCTGCCGCGCTCGGGGCGCGTAATGGATCCATCCCTGCTGAGGTGAAACGGGGCAGATGCACCGGAAAGTGTGGGCGGACAACAGAACGCAATTAACAAGAGTGCATGTCACATTAGCATTTCAAAAGTCAGGCTTCTGCAAATGTTCACGTGATTCATTTCAAAGTTGAAGGTTAATCATTTAAAACAATTGACAATATGCAGTTGAGCGCCACCGGTCATAGTTTTTTTAAAGTGTGCGTACAAAATATTTGTGTTTGTGTGTGCGCACAAGATAATTCCAGCAAAGAAACATTTTCTATTTTGCACAACCTCACTCTCCTGTGCACACAAGATGATAACACCAGTGCACTTCAGAGCCCCTTAAATCACCAAAGAGATCATTCACAGCCCCGTTGTTCAGGGTGGCATCCGGGGGATGTTTGCAAAGAGACAAATGAGTTTTCTGTATTCTATTAAATATTTTCTGCATTTTGTTATGAATAGTAGATTGTTTTTCCTCCTGAGAGAGTTAAAGCGTAACACAGAGCGAAGCTGTTCTTAGAGGAAAACGGATCAAAAATCTGTCTCATAAGCGTGATATTTCCCTTTGCTGAAATTTTTATCATAACTTGTTTTTGTAGTCTAACTCATTGTTCCTGTCGGCAACTATTATCCTTTCGACAATTTGGAAGGGAGTGTCATCCAGTTTAGGCCTGATTGCAACAAATTTATGTCAGTTCAGATGGATGTGGACGTCACCGGTGTCACTCAGCACACCATAACAACATCAAATACAGCAGCATTTTTGAAAGGAGTCAATAGAGCGATTATAGCAGAGGCAGACCACGACTGTGTTTCCTACATACTTTGGAGGGAACCAGCTGTTCTTGGTTGTTCTGGGATCGAGACTGAAAAACAGAGGTGATAGAACTTTCATAATTGGCCCACAAACTTTGAAACAGGCTCTCATTTTACATTAGAGCTGCTGAAACAACTGAGTATTTTGATTTCTGTTGGAAACCTGCATCTTTGGATTGCTTTTTGGGCAAGTTGGGCATCATTCTTGATTTCTAATGTAGACACAGTTTATGTCATCTTGTCTAATTCATGTTTTCTTTTTTTAATTGTTCCTGCATTTTTTTTCACTAGTTATTTTAGATTGTATATACTGCTAATTTGGGGCTTCATGGATTTTTGATGAGGCGATGCTGTATATTTCTTTCAGCCTGTACAGCACTTTGGTCAATGGAGATTCCTTTAAATTAGGGCTTAAATTTTTTATTCGCGATTAATTGCAAGATTTTCATAGTTAACTCGCAATTAATCGCAGCATTTTTTTATTGTTCTGTTTATTCACCCATCCATCCATCATCTATACCCATTTTGTCTTATACAGAGTCACGAGGATCTGCTTTGTTTATTTATTTTTTTAAGCCTTTAATTTGAAAACCGGAAATCCACTAATGGTGCCGTACTTTTTGGGGCCTTAATTCATCAGCTTCTTAGTGTATTTTGTCTTGACTGCAGTAATTTGCTGACGGTCCCTAAACTCCTCGGCAGCAGCGAGGTACTCAGAAGGACATTCAGCGCTGTTCCTTAGAGTTTTAGCCACAGTCACTGAGCTTGGAGGGTTGATGACACTTGTGAAATGTCTGGCAGACTTATATCTACAAAATGATACCAACCTGGATGAAGTTGGTGCCGTTTTCATGACGCTATTAAAGTTTAAAGAGAAAAAAAAAAACAAGTGAATGTCAGAGGTGAAACTAACTTTACCGGATCTGGACGTCACCTGTGTGCTTATCTTTTGAAATTTGTTTTTCTGTACCTGCTCGTTCCTAGTACTTACCTAAGGTCCTCCTGGCATTACCTCAGAGTTTCAGAAAGGCTATCTGTTTTACTTATATGGAGGTGTTTTCAAGGCCATGAGCTTAAAATGATCATGGCAGTGATACATTAAAGTACTGATACTCACAAGACCCATCTGGCAGCACCTTAAAGCTAAACTTGTCATTCATAAGACCCTTTTCTGTCGCCATGTCTGTCCCACACGTTGACTGTAAATACACTTATTGGCAGAGGGTCATATTTACAGAAATGTGTGTGCGTTAATCTCGCGTTTAAAAAAAAGAAATAGTGTCGTTAAACAGAATTTGCGTTAACTTTGACAGCCCTACTTTAAATGTGTTATATATATGAACATTGACTTGACTTATTTTATCATTGTTTTATAGATGTGCTCCTCTCTGTGTCACCCCTGTAACCAATATTAAAATTGATATAACATTTAAAATATAAATGCAGATCACTGTCTGTCGGTGCTTGTTTCAACACTCCCCATCTGTCCCGTATGCTGGCACATGATGTCACGTGCTACATGTTGTGTTTTCTTCATTCAGGTGACTAAAATAGCACCTTACAAAATAATGTATCTTGGCTATCAAATATTGATCTTGTATACAGTCTGTCAGTGGCTCATGTGAGGAACATAAAAGACACGCTGTATTTCAAATCCTTCACCTGAACCTCTGAGAGATGACAGCGGGTCCAGCTGTGACAGCTGTTGCTCCTCATGACGTTTAAACTGCCAGCTGGAGGAGGAGGGGAGGGAGGGCTGATGTGAGGGAGGAGAGGTGAGGGAGGAAGTCACATGGGAAGCAGTCAGGCTGCCGTCACATGGCTCGTGTTTGGGGGTTGGGGGGGTGGGAGGTGGGAGGGGTTGTGTGTGTGTAAGAGGAACAACTGCAGCATTTTCTCATGTGGCCTTTCAGCAAGTTGAAACACTGAATCGGATCAAGGAGGAGCTGCTCTGACCAAACAGCCCGTTATGGAAATCCCAGCCATAAATCTAAAGGTGAGACTCGCTCTTGAATGCTGTCTGTCTTTGGCTTCTTGTGTTTGCCAAACAAAAGTTGAACAAAAGCTGGTGTGAGTGCTGTTGCTCAGCTGTCCGAGTTAGTTCCTCAGTAAGGCAACCGCTCTAATCTTTAGACGCAGACCACAGTGAGACAGTGTTTTTATCAAGTGAGAAAATGGACAAACTTAGTGTGGAAGCAACGTAGACAACACCTGTACGTTTCACATGTATGTATGTACTGTATATGTACATTTTCCACACAGATCTGGCAAACATGCAGTACCTCCTGTCACTGGTTTTACTGGAAACTTTTACAAAGACCTAATAAGGTTTTGTGTTTCGGGTGTAAAGGTTTAGAGGATGCAGAGGCGCTTGACGCCTTTGACTACCATTCATCGTCACAAACCTTTAGACCTGAAAACTGTCAAACTCAACCAGAAATGCTGCCTTAAAGGATCATTTAAGGTGCCTGTATGACTTCAATCATCACATATCAAAGCAGCTACAGTTTCTGTGAATTCACAACCGATCACATGTTTCCAATTTGCAGTATTCCAGTTTCTGGTTTGGATGTTTGTCAGCATCTTATGATGATTTTTTTATTATCAATTTATCAGGTGATTGTTTGTCTAACCAATTATTGTCTGAAAAGTCTGATAAATGTTAGAAAATGACACATTTTGTCTCAACTCTTAATTCAAATTATTTCAAGATAAAAGGAAAAAAGTGAATTCTCACTGTGGACGAAGTCGAACAGCTGAGAAGTGTCTAATGGTGCATGAAAAGCGATCAATCGATCATTTTTTCTCAGTTTCTATCTTTTCCTCTTCGTTCTAGGCCATAGTTGTGGCACACTGGCTGCTTACTGTATGGTGAGTGTGAGCACTTTTTTTTTTTCTCACAAACTTGAGGAATTTCTCTTGCTTACTGGCCCACATACACACACCCACTCTCTTGAGTCAGGCCTCTCTCACCTGCACGTACCGAACTACGTGCCATCACACATAACTCCGTGAATTTTGTCTTTCCTCCAGGGCCTGCATGGCGTGGCTGCCTACATCCTTCACATGGGGCAACTTCAGTGTTTTAGCAGTTGGAGTGTGGGCGATCGCACAGAGGGACTCGGTCGACGCCGTGCTAATGGTGAGTATTTGCCTTGTTTTTTTTTTTCTTTTCTTTTTTCTCTTTAAAGCAGTCTGAAAACCACGCGACTCAGGCAGGAGTCAAACTACAGGCGCAGCGCTTCATAGCCGAGATAACCTATTTGTGCGTGGAATCTAGGACAGTCCGTGAGCATCCCAGTGAGAGAGATGGCCTCCCTTTAACTCAGCCCAGAGTGTGAAAGCTGCTTCTTGTGGTGCTTCCTGTGATGCCTCAACACATCTTCCTGTGTTGAGGCATCTGCGGGAAGATGATTTCACGTCATGCTGCTTTACATCAGCCTGATCACGGTCTTCTTTTCAGCTCGTCCGTATCTTATTTCATTTCCCGCTGCTGTCTAATGCCAGTAAAGATGTGACTCATTGATTCTTGTTCTAGCAAAGATTGGAGAAGTGGAGGTGTGTGATAATCAGATGTTAATATGGAGCAGTGAGCACATGGTTGGTTATCTCCTTTTGTAAATACTGTCCCAGTATCTCAGCTCCGCTGCTTGGAGACTTTACACCGTGCATGCTGATGTGAATTACCTTGTACTAGAGCACTGGTGCACAAACTGTGGTACGCGTACCACCAGCGGTACGTACGTATGCGGGAAACATCATGACTTTCCACATTTTTTCCACAATTTCACTTAAAAAAAGAGAAAAAAAATCAGAAATATACAGTGCATTATAAATACAAAGTTTTAAATGAAATGTGTAGCTTAAGATAATTAAAACTGTGTCTTTTGAAAAAGTATTTGCTGCATATTCAGTTGCAGTGCAGATGTAACAACTGTTGGGTGTGTTTATTTTGCTCTGTATGAGAGTATGAGTATGTGAGAATTTTGGACAGAGTTGTAAATGTATAAAGTATATTTAAAAACTGGTCATCATGGTGGTACTTAGAGAGCTGAACAGTTTCTCAGGTGGTACGCAGTATTAAAAGTTTGAGAACCACTGCAGTAGAGGCTCTTCCAGAAGGGACTCAATGGAGTGAGGAATATTTTCCTACAATTTTACTAAGGATAGTCACAAAGCTTTTTTTTTTCAGGAAGAGGGATTGTTGTGCAAGATTAGATGACATCAGTGAGAATAGTTGATGAAAAAAGTTTTTCCTGTCTAGACCTTCTCAGTATTTGGCTGCATGAAAAGGAGAATGAAAATAAACATACAAAGCAAACCAAGACGTTGGCACACGGGAGTTTCATTCACGACGAAAACAATGTCACTGCTTAAATTAGCTGCTTTCTTCCATAAAAACAGAATAATAACATGCGTTGTGGATTCATCGAAGCCACAGTTAAAAACTGTGTGTGAATGAAGAGGTTGAACTTGAGAAAAACTTGATTTATTTATTTTTCTTCTCAGTGACAGATCTGAAAGTAATAGACTCTGACTGTCAGTCACTGAGGAGTAACAAAGGAAATATTCTTTGAGCAGAAGGATCGGTAGCCTTTTCAACTTATGTACGTTATTAAAATCTTCCATCACATTCTAAAGTACCTGGAAGTTATGGGTTTTTAAGTATCAACTTATCACTTTTTCCCCAGTTCTCTCCATATATATGTGGATTTAGTGCCAAGATTGGCAAAAACCTTTTTTTTTTTTCATATCCAATTTGCTCTCGCAGCAGATGTCAGTTTTCTTGTGTGCATGTGACAGTGAGAGAGGACGTGTCCTTCACCAGCCCTCTTGACAGTTCAATCTAACTCACTTTACTGGGACCTGAGCCTGATTCTGTCAGAGAGGACTAAGAATCACCAGCGGCGAAGCACGGGAGGACAGACAAAGATACGAGACAGTGATAGATGCTGCGCGTGCGCAGTGATGCATGTGGCGTTTGTGTGGTTTGTGTCATGATGTTGGACTCCAGCTTTCTTCAGCAGTGAAAGGACCTCACTTTCCGCTTATCACAGGATTGTTGTATTATCACAGGTGTGTCTAATGGCACTTCAGATCATGAAAAATATAAAACTTTCCATCCTAGCAAGTTTAAAAATGTATTAACATGCTGTCCTCTTTTTTCTTTTTTCCCTGTCTCTTCAGTTTCTTATAGGGATGATTGTGACAATTTTGACGGACATCATCCACTTCTCCCTCTTTTACGAACCGCCAGTAATCGGGAATGGCTTGTTTCGCTTCTGCGCGGGAATGGCCATCCTCAACCTGCTGCTCAAACCTGTTTCCTGCTTCTTTGTCTACCAAATGTACCGTGAACGAGGAGGAGAGTATAACATCAACTTTGGTAAGTGGATGTGTCAAACGCAGGAACTAAAGGAGGTTGGAGGACTTTTGAAGATGCTGTTTGATGTCGACAGATTTCGCTTTGTGACAAATTAAAGGTTGCAGTTTGACACCTTTGGTCCAGACCAAATAAGCAGACAACGGTTTTCCAGCCAACGTTTGTATGTGAGGCCCATCTGAGATATAAACGGGCTGGAAAATAGGGATGTGTTCACTGGTTCCATACTGGCCCCGTGTGATTTCCCCACATGGATTCACTTACAGGCCAAGTGGGACCCAGTGGTCCTGTGTAGTCTGATGAAGTTACCAGCAGCTCTCCGCTCACTGATCTGACCTCTTACTGGATGTCTGGTTTCTTATCCTTTATTCTTAATTAATCACAATACACAAACTTAAGGTCATTAAGGAAATGTACGCAATTTATAATTAACTGCTTTTGCATGGACACAGCTGGTTTTGTGGAGCTTTTTAATTCCATCTCATCCTTCTCTTGTCTTTCGATGTGATCTCCTCTCTGCAAATACCGATTTCTGCCAATTTGGGTACTTTTCCATTGTGATTCAGACAGTAATAATCCTGTTACTTGGTTTAGCACAGCACTCATCTCCTTAATGCATTAACACCAATCCTTGCTTAACCTTGAACAGATTCATCAGTGATTTAAACATTCATTGCTGGTTTCAAATAATCATTTTCACTATTAAATATTTCAATATGTCAGTCAATGCTGCTCATTCATATTATGCTGCTGAATCGTGAAGGATAATCACACATATTTTATGTGTAAATGTGATTTCAGAACTCTGTGCCTTACTCAGTTTGGACTGGTAACTTTATCCACTGCAGTACAGTTCATCCCTGGACAAGGTGGTCTCACCGTTTGTGACCTCACTCATTTGGGGTCTGTGCCCAAGAGAAATCTGCATGGGGGCCAACGTGGAACCAGGAGACAATCCCATATGAGTCCTGAAGCTTTTCAGCCCATTTATGTCTCACATGGGCCCCACATACAAATGTTGGGCAGGTTAATTAAGTTCAGTAGTCAAAAGTCCTGGTTTGTTTTTCCTCTCGACATTAAATGGACCAAGATACACAACAGAAAGAAATGTTAAAAGGTAACTACCTGATTGAGGCAGGTGGTTTGGTCCATTTGGAAGAGGACAGAGACCCGCTTTTCCATGGGCTCTCCGTCCACTCGGTTCAGGTGGCAGAATTCAACATGTTCAAATGTACCACATCAACAGGGCAACCGTGCCAACCGATGCCAAACACAAATGCACCATAACAGGGGTTTAAATCCTTCTAAAAATGTTTACAGTGGAAACCGAATGGCCTGGAATTTAAAAAACTCAACTCCTGGTTTCCTCATTTCCATTTTTCTCCAGTGGAAGTATAACATTGCATAATGTGATTCACCTTTCTAATGCACATTCTGACATACCGTATTTTCCAGACTATTATTCGCACCAGTATTAGTCACATCTGTCAAAAAATACGTTGTGAGGAGAAAAAAAAACATATACAAGTCGCATCAGGCAATAAGACCAGCTGATAATGGCACCATTGATGAGCCCCTTCCAGCAGCAGCTGATCAAGGACCCAACTGTTGACTCATTCCTCCACCTGTGGACTTGTTCCTCCATCTGTGGACTCGTTCCTCCATCTGTGGACTTGTTCCTCCATCTGTGGACTTGTTCCTCCATCTGTGGACTCGTTCCTCCATCTGTGGACTCGTTCCTCCATCTGTGGACTTGTTCCTCCATCTGTGGGCTCGTTCCTCCATCTGTGAACCTGTTCCTCCATCTGTGGACTCATTCCTCCATCTGTGGACTCATTCCTCCATCTGTGGACTCGTTCCTCCATCTGTGGACTTTTTCCTCCATCTGTGGACTCGTTCCTCCATCTGTGGACTTGTTCCTCCATCTGTGGACTTGTTCCTCCATCTGTGGACTCGTTCCTCCATCTGTGGACCTGTTCCTCCATCTGTGGACCTGTTCCTCCATCTGTGGACTCGTTCCTCCATCTGTGGACTTGTTCCTCAGATGGAGGAACAGATGGACCTGTCCTCCACCTGTGGACTTGTTCCTCCATCTGTGGACTCGTTCCTCCATCTGTGGACTCATTCCTCCATCTGTGAACTCGTTCCTTCACCTGTGGACTCATTCCTCCATCTGTGGACTCGTTCCTCCATCTGTGGACCTGTTCCTCCATCTGTGGACCTGTCCTCCATCTGTGGACCTGTTCCTCCATCTGTGGACTTTTTCCTCAGATGGAGGAACAGATGGACCTGTCCTCCACCTGTGGACTCGTTCCTCCATCTGTGGACTTGTTCCTCAGATGGAGGAACAGATGGACCTGTCCTCCATCTGTGGACTCGTTCCTCCATCTGTGGACTTGTTCCTCAGATGGAGGAACAGATGGACCTGTCCTCCATCTGTGAACTCGTTCCTCCATCTGTGGACTCGTTCCTCCATCTGTGAACTTGTTCCTCCGTCTGTGGGCTCGTTCCTCCATCTGTGGACTTGTTCCTCAGATGGAGGAACAGATGGACCTGTCCTCCACCTGTGAACTCGTTCCTCCACCTGTGGACTTGTTCCTCCATCTGTGGACTCGTTTCTCCACCTGTGGACTCATTCCTCCATCTGTGGACCTGTTCCTCCATCTGTGGACCTGTCCTCCATCTGTGGACCTGTTCCTCCATCTGTGGACTTGTTCCTCAGATGGAGGAACAGATGGACCTGTCCTCCACCTGTGGACTCGTTCCTCCATCTGTGGACTCGTTCCTCCATCTGTGGACTTGTTCCTCAGATGGAGGAACAGATGGACCTGTCCTCCATCTGTGGACTCATTTCTCCATCTGTGGACTCGTTCCTCCATCTGTGGACTTGTTCCTCCATCTGTGGACCTGTTCCTCCATCTGTGGACTCGTTCCTCCGTCTGTGGACTCGTTCCTCCGTCTGTGGACTCGTTCCTCCATCTGTGGACTCGTTCCTCCATCTGTGGACTCGTTCCTCCATCTGTGGACTTGTTCCTTCATCTGTGGACTCGTTCCTCCATCTGTGGACTTGTTCCTTCATCTGTGGACTCGTTCCTCTAGCTGTCGACTTGTTCCTCCATCTGTGGACTCGTTCCTCCATCTGTGGACTTGTTCCTCCATCTGTGGACTCATTCCTCCACCTGTGGACTCGTTCCTCCCGTTCATCTCACAGTTATCCTTCTTTATTTTTTTCATAGTTGTCAGAGTTTCCTCTGCTTTTCTTCAGTCCCTGACAAGTTCCTCACTCTCTCCAAACTTTCTGTTTTCTGACTGTTTTCAGCTGCATATTTTATAATCTTCAGTTTAAGCTCTGCAGTAGAACTTTTTCTTTTTGGTGACATATTTGTGTTTTCTCAGTCTTCATCTTTACTCTTGTAACTTTTCCAGTAGCAGTGTTCAGTTGTCACGAGTGTAGACGATGCCCTGTTGCTGTCATGGATGACATGGCGTATATTTTTGATATGTAAGTTGCAGGACAATCCGTACTATTTTAAAAAAGCACAACTTAGAGTCAGTAAAATACTGTATGTTTAATTAAAGAAACAGTGAGATGATTTCACTATCATAAATGTCTGGGGCTCTCAACAGAAATTACTCCCCGTCCTGCCAGGTTGTGTTGTTCTGCTTGTCATGAAAGACCTGCAGAGTGAGGCGCAAACAGAAAAGACTCTTTGCTAAACTACTGGCAGATGATTCCATCGTCTCACCGATTAGTTCCAGTCACAAGACTTTTCATGCAGAGAAATATCTAAGCCGGCTGGGAAAAGAAACCTAATTCTCCACAACTTGTTCATACCGTTTGTATGTCATCCCGGCACTGCATGGAGAATTAAAACTATGCAGGCTCTAATGCGAATGATCCGCCTTGAACATGAACAAAAATAGTACAGGCCTGATGTGCAAAAAAAAAAAAAAAAAAGTACAGAACGCAGAAAAAGAGATTTGTGTCATTGAGTGTTGAGTTTTTGGTGGTCCCTTTGTGGAAAAAACAAGCGGCCAGTGCACACAGGGAACGGTCAGGATGTGCTCTTCTACTCAACCATGTGTGACTGTTGATAGGAAGACTCGAATCAGATCAGCTAAGAGCTTTTCCATTAGAAATCCCACTGAGCTGTAATAACTGCTGCTGTTAAATCCTTGGAAACGGTATTTGTTGCTTGACTCATTTTTATTCTATGAGATTTGATGATAACAGTGAAAATAGATTTGCTCAGTGTTTGCCTTGAGAAAAAGAAAATACAAGAGTATACCAGTGAGCTGGGAGCGAGATGCTAATCATGTTCATGAGTAAATGCAATGGCACCGGCTGAAATTGAAGGCCGATTAATCGCTTTACACACTTATAGAAGTAATGAAATTCTCCTGCATTACAACCCACGATTGAAATCCATCTCCTGACTGTTTGCAGGATAATTGAATAATGATGTCTCTGGTTTTTTTTTGTTCTACTTTGCGCAGCAGGAACTCTCATTAGACTGTCACTTGACTGATGGCAGCAGCTCGTCGCTTGTTTGGTCTCACGCTTGGTCAAACCCCAAAAGAAAAAAAGAGAAAGTCCTTTTCCTTGATGATACTGTAAGACAACTGGGAACAGAAAAAACCATTGTGGAGTCAAACTGCTCAACAATCTTTTGAATCTTTTTATTCAATAATGCACTGAATATTTTCAGAGGCTCAGAGCTGTGGACTACAGAGAGGCACTTCAGCTCCAAGACTCTTTTGTTTTACTGTGGTGCCACGCTGTTATGGGCTTTATTTGACATCATCTTGCTGAAACAAGAAAGATATGTAAGAAGTAGCTTAGTTTTGAAATATTTTGTTGGTGTCCATTTTGAGCTGGTCAAACGTCCAGCCTTTCCTTTGCTTCTGTGCCTGTTTTCCTCCACACTCACGTAGCTGGTAGTTAACTCACCAAGTGTTGAAATTCGTCTTTTTTAAACTATTGCACTATGTAACTATTGCATCACAGAAATGGAGGGACGATTTTAATCTTTTGGAACTATTTAAGCTCCGAACAGGGAATACGTTTTCTAAGTCTGAGAGGAGCCATCTGTGATGTAACTGTGCAGTGACTGACTTATGAAATGCAAATACACATAATTAAAATAAAGAAAGAAATGAAAATAAAAATCTGGGGAATATTTTTTAAATATTCCTTGAATCAGCCTACGTTGTGGAAGGGTTTGAGTGTTGTTGTTGGGGGTGATCGCCCATGGTTGGGTCTCTCAAGCCAAATTGGTTCTGGGGGCCAGACCACCGCAAGGAAAGGAACAATCAAGGAGACACATTTCCCTCACCCGGACATGGGTCACTGAGGCCCCAAGCCTGGGGGAGGGGCTCGTAGGTGAGAGCCTGGTGGCCCGGCCAGGCTCAGCCCGAACGAGCAACATGGGTAAGCCTCCAGTGAGCTCACCACTTGCAGGAGGGGCCGTCACGGTCGGGTGGATTGTGAAATGGGCTGCAGGGACCTTGGCATGCTTGTAAAGCAATGCCGAAGAGTTTTTCTTTGTGTGTTAAAATATCACTTTCAATGTCATTTTAAGGCATTTTTTCAAATTATTCTTAAGACGCATCATCCAACTTACAGCCTCCAGGCTGACCTTGAAAGTCCAAACTGTGACTTTGTCAGTTTTTTTTACATTTTTTTTTCTAACACAGTCACCCAAGTTGACTGTTAAAAAAAAAAAAAAATCATCAGAGTAGCTGTCGCTAGTTGCTGCCAGGCAAGGCATAGTGGGCAGAGTTGGTTGCCCTGTGAGTATTTCTAACATGAATGAAATGAAATAAATAGTAAAAATAAAACAGAATATGTTTAAGCTGTAAAGTTAGCTGGATTGATGTGAGCAGCAGCCAGTTGAGGTCGAGGTTTCTCTGACTTTCCCGGTTGGAATTCCGACCTCAGCGGAGCATTCCAGTTGTAGACTGGGAACTCAAAACTTTCCAACCTGAATACCATAAGCTTTGGTATCTTTTGCCACAGCTGCTTATTGCTTTAAGGGCAGTATGTCGCATATAAGCTATGTTGGTCAATGATGGCTATTAGATGTAGCAAGCTTACAGAGCTGTGGTGGCTAGAAGAGACAACCCATTGACCCAAGAAAGAAATGATAGAAGAAGCAAGAAAGAGAAAACAGAGTGACCAACGGTCATAAAAGATCATCTGCACACCCACAGGGGGACTTTTTAGCTCAAAATCACAAAAGCTCCTTTGTGTAGCTTTGTGTTCCCATCTGCAGGTTGAATTCAACCAGAGAAAAAGCTCTTGGTGTTATGTCACAGTGGTTCATCTTTAAGCACATTCTGCACCTTTTGGTGTCCTGCATTTCAGTCCTTCCTTGAGAGACGAAACAGCCGTTTTTCCAAACCTGTGTATATTATGTAACGTTACAAGTGCTTTCACACTTGTCCTCTTGTTATCATCACAGATGCAGCATGTTTGTTCACATCACAGGGCAGTTTTACACTTTATATCATTTTTTTCTTAAATGAGCTCTGGCTAAGATAGGCCTGCTGTAGGTTTGAGTACCGTAAGTAAAAAGTGCCCACCTGTGTGTTTCAGTGGGGCCCCTGAGCCAAATCAGTACTTTACAGTACCGAGCCGCGTCCAAAATCGGATTCTCTAGTCATTCAATCTTTTATCTGCACATGTACAGTTTCAGGTTTTGAGTGTTCAAATTTCTCAATTTGAGTCATTGAAGTCGGGCAAAAACTGACTTTTTCGACCGAAGTACATACTGTCAACCTTAAGCAGGCGAACTTACTCTGAAATCATGGACATATTAATAAAAAACTAACATGTAACTGGAGTGTTAAAGTCACCATCATTATGAACTGTACCTGAACAATTGTTTAGTAGTCGTTAGCAACTTGTGTTATGTAGTTTGTGGTCACATGATTAACCTGTATTTGGTTTGTGTATTTGTCAAACGTTTCCCTGGTCTATTCTTGCATGTCATTGTTCACTCTTCAGCACGTGTCACTGTGATATTTTTATTTGTCATTCTTTGTCATTTCCTGTCATTCTTTGACTGTTTCTCTTCTCTTCACTGTCGATCTCTGACTCTCAGACTTAGAGACCTCCGTGGACAGTAGATGCACTACGGACAGTGCTGACAGTGCCTTTTTTGGCCGCCGCTATTGATCCCCGGCTTCTTCCCTTTCACCACCTCTCTTCCCCACTCATCCCCCCCTCCACCCAGGAAGTAAGACTGCTAATAGGACTGCAGGACACACCGGCATGTTTTCACTGTGTTTATGTTTTGCGCCATTCATCTGTCAATATCTTTTTCTCACAATTGATCTACCTTTCCCTTCATCTCCACCTGTCTGATCTCACAAAAATACATGAAAAAAAAAAAAAACAGAATCATGACAAAGTGATACCTTATGAGTTGAAATCACATCTTTGCACCAGGAAAACATCGCTGGTGTTTAGTGTTACATTTGTTTGCAGATGCAGTTTGATTAAGTTTAGGCTCTTTTAACTCCTGACATAAAAATACGGAATCAATGCACATGAGGGGATGTAGGTTCAGCACTTATACGTTGCAATTCCATTCAATTTTATTTGTATAGCTTCTGTTACAACGTCAACTGTCTCCAGGTGCCTTACAGAGACCCAGAGCATGACCCCCGAGCAAATATCATTAACTAAATATATACTCTTGAATCCTAAATAAGGATAATGGCAGGTAAAAAACTCCCACAGTGGGAGGAAAAAAAAAAAAGACCTTTAAGCCAAACAGTGGCAAGGAAAAACTCCACTTTAAGAGGAAGAAACCTTGAGCAGGACCTGGATCATATGGGGGAACCTTCCTGCTGAAGACCAGCTGGGTAAAGAAAGAAAAAGAGAGGAGAGACAGGACAGAGAGAGGAGGAGCACACAAATGACTGAATATAATGACCACATAAACATAAACAGATGCAGGTAGCAGCACTGAGATGAGATGGTCAGAGGACTAGATCACCGGTCACCACGCCAGCCGGCACCCCAACACATCTACACACACACACACACACACACATGTTGCAGAAAGGAAAATCACAAAGAAGCTATTCATTCAGCATATGAAGATTGTAGCTTTTGTTACACATACCAAAATAAAATACTATGTCATTGAGTCGGTATGTTCCTCCTAAATAATGGTTTAAAGCTCCTTTCCCTGTTGATAAAATGCATAAGAATCCTAAATATGACTTTATTGTCACAAACCTGCTTTCAGTTGATGGATTGAAAAAAATCTAAATGTCCATTTACCTCTGGGCGATTGGCTGTCTCTGGTCCTTTACCTGTCATGTCACTCAACATCAATGTTCATATTTGTGGAGGTGTGGAGAATCCAAATGGAGCATACTGGGAGGCAGGAGTAGCCTTATATCTCAACAAAAAGTTCTGCACTGTAAGTTCTCAAAAAATAAACTTCAACCTGAGACGATGAGATCTACACAGAGAAGCAGACGCACAGGAACAGGCAGCGAAAACAGACTGGCCGGAGACGGAGGAGACAGTAGCAGTACGGATTTACAGGAGACACAAGCAGGAGAGAGGCCAAATCTAAACTTAACACACAAGGAATAGCTTGTTTGTGTGTGTGTGTTTCATCTTTTCCTTGACCCTGCATCAAACACAGCTCCCCACTGCTCCCTGCCCAATACAGATCTGTGATTCACCTCTGAATAACACCGTCAGTCAATCATCAACGGTCCGTGACTCCCTCTCTACCGCTGGACTGTGATGTGTCCTGCTGTAACATTTGTAACATTGCTTTCTTCTGCTTGGGTGTAAATGATGCATTAGTTTCTGAAAGTAAATCCCACCTCCTTCAGCTGATTTCTTACAGCTCAAACACAAACATTGACTCACGGCAATGGCATTTGTGTTTCACTTCATTTCATTTTCTCTCTTTTTTTTTAAGGCATATTCTTTTGAGTTTTCTATAGTGGCGCTTTGGTGTCCGTATGTTTCTCTTTTCACAGCTCAGTACTTTTGCTGTTGAAATACTTTCTTGGAGGAGTTTAACAAGCCTTCCCGGTGTTTCAGCTGACAGGCCTCTTGTTGGGCTCGTGCTTCCTGTCAATCAGACGGGTACAACAACTCATCCAGGTCTGCGGGTGCTCTCTTTAGAGCTGTGCATGTATTTGTTTTTAGAAATGCTCATTATTTTTCTCCCTGCCACCCCACTTTGATTTCAGAGAAGACTCATTTCACATAAACTAATAAAACTTTAATTTCTTTTGGAACTTTAGAAAAGTTAGAGCAGGGATTTTCAGCTGTGAAATAAAACTGTTTTGTGCCATATTTGTGATTTTTCATTTTTCTCCACAAGTTAAAACAGCTGAGGTAACATCCTCCAGGAGTGGCGATTCCATGTTTTTTTGTCAGAGGGTCACAGCTCCTCCAGTCACACTCCAGTCTGCGTTTGCTTCTATAATTTAGATAAATGATGCCGTGTGAAGAAGGCTTATTCTATTTACATATATCTGTGAGATCAGCCTCTTTCTTTCTTCTTTTCATTCTTGCCTCCACATCTGTTTTTCTGCACAATGTGTTCTTTCTCCATCTATTACATTATGTGCTTGTATGTCTATGCAAGTTTGTAGATTCTGAATATTCAGATTTTGTCTCCAGATACCTCATTTGTGTCTGCACATTTTTTTTAAAGTTTATTTTTGTATCTTTGAGATGTTGCATATTCTAAAATGAGCCTAATTAAAGTCAACATTTAGTTGATTCCTGATTGAGTCTGTGCAGGTTAACCATTTGCCATTCTTTGTTTCTGCAACCCCAGTTCCAAAAGAAGTTTGGACATTGTGTAAAACATAAATTAAAAACAGAATCTAATGATTTGCAAATCTCATAAACCCATATTTTATTCCTAATAGAGCATAAAGAACATATCAGATGTTGAAACTGAGACATTTCACTGACTTCATAGAAAATATCAGCTCACTGTGACTTTGATGGCAACAACACAGCTCAAAAAAGTTGGAACAGGAGCAACAAAAGGCTGGAAATGTAATTGGCACAAATCAAAATCAAATAACAAATCAAATTAGGTTAATTAGGTCCAGGTCAGTAACATGACTGGATATCAAAGGAGCATTTCAGAGAGGCTGAGACTCTGGATGGAAAGATGGAAAGATATTCATCAGTCTGTGACAAGCTGCATCTAAAAATTGTGCAACAATTTCAGAAAAATGTTCTGCAACATAAAATTGCAAACACTTTGAAGATCCCACCATCTACAGTCTATAATATCATCAAAATATTCAGAGAATCAGATGCAGTGTCTGTGTGCGAGAGACAAGGACGGAGGTCAAACCTGGATGTGTGTGATCTTCAGGCCCTTGATTCTCTCCTGAACATCTCTGATGGACTCAGGAACACTTCCAGAAACCACCGCCTGAGAACACAGCTCACATTGCAATATTTTAACCTGCACTAGCGCAGGTATCATGCAAAGAAGAAGCCGTATGTGAAAACCATCCAGAAACACCTATGTCTTCTCTGGACCAAAGATCATCTAAAATGATCTGAGGATAAATGAAATAATGTTCTGTGGTCAGATGAATCAAAATTTGAGCTTCTTTTTGGAAACCATGGACGCTGTGTCCTGCAGACTAAAGAAGAGAGGAACCATCCAGGTTGTTATCAGTGGATGGTTGAAAAGCCTGCATCTCTGATGGTTTGGGGTTACATTAGTGTCTATGGTGTGGACAGCTGACACATCTGGAAAGACTCCATCAATAGAGGTTTTAGAGCAACATCTGCTCCCATCCAGGCGGGGAAGACCTTGAATATTTCAGCTAAACCACATACTGCACCCATCACACCAGCATGGCTTTGACATTTTCTGTCCTAAAACAGAAAATCCAGCAACGAAGGTTGAGGACTGTTGAGCAGCTGGAATCCTGCGTCAGACTAGAATGGAACAACATCCATCTCCTAAAACTCCAGCAGCTGGTCTCCTCACTCCCCAGATGTTTACAGACAGCTGTTAAAAGAAAAGGGGATCCTTTACAGTAGTGAACATAAAATATGGCTTTATGAGATTTACAAATCATTGCATTCTGTTCGCATTTGCATGTTACACAGCGTCCCACCTTTTTTTTAAGGTTGTTTTTGTACAATTATAAAAATATTGTTTTTGTTTGTTTCTTTTTTTTAATAAAAAGGTTTTCCAGTTAAAGCAGCTAGCTCGTTTGATTGGTTTCTACATGTGCATGTTTGTCACAGTCAGAAGTCTCAGGGCCACGCTGAGGTGAGAGCACGCACGGCTTTGAACTTCCCAATCACTCCATTAGTATTCCAGCCATGGCAGATTCACGGCTGTCTGCCGTAGAGCATCACTTCGAGTCCTCAGCTTGGCATAGCTTGTTGTAAAGGATGTTTACGTCTGGCGCACAGCCCCGAGGAACTTATCTGCTCGGGACTCCGGGTGACTTGCTTGATTGCTCAGAGAGATGCTGCTGCGGAGTTTTCACACTAAATTTCAGGCCACAGAAAATTCCCGTGGCAAAATGTTTCCTCAAAATAGTCCCAGGATCTAATCAGGCAGTGGTTGAAAGGAAAAAAGATTTACACACAGTTGAAGTTGGAGGATATTTTCATCAACAAAGCATTCGAATAAAAACGTCTGGTTTCTCGGGCCGGTGTGTTTCACAGTGTGTTCTTCTTTGTAACTTGTGTTTATGCAGAGGCAGCAAGTAGCTTGGAACAAGACAATAAATCAGCCAAACAGTGTTGTGCTTCAGAATTAATGAGGGACAAGTGGGAAATAAAAATATAATAAAAATATTTTGTCCTAATGTCACTGGTAGTTGGTTGAAATCCAGCCTTTCCTTAACTTATGTGCCTGTGAATAAAAAGCAACAAAATCTTTGCTTAAATGGCTTTAACATGCGTATCCACACAAATCCAAGCCTCCAAGGACCATGACTACATGTGATTAAAATCATAGATTTGCGTGATGGTGTTGATCGCGTCTGGCGTCTCTCTGCAGGTTTCCCTTCTCTGACGCGAGAGAGAGCGGCCTACCAGTCCATCGACCAACAGGAGGAGTCGACCAGACAAGCAAACCCCTTCAACCAGGCTCAGGACAGCAAACCAGGAGCCCGCAGTTACTGAGCCAACAGCTTTCCTCTTCCCTCTGTGCTCTTTTACATTTTTACACACACACTGCTCAATCAGAGAGGAAGGCTGAGAGCAAACGCTTATTTTGGTAACAGATTTGAGTCTAAGAGTTAAATATAGCTAAATTAAACCCCTTTTTTAATTAAAAGTTGTGTTGAAAGAACTGTCAAATGAGCTCAGAGGTAAGCCTGCTCTCCCACAGCCACGCTGTGTCAGGGTTTATTACACCTGCTATTTTTGACCAGATAGTAAATATGAAGCTGTTTTTCTGAGTGTTTCTCTTTGTTTCCTGTAAATGGTGGTTTCTTTGTACGCGGTATTTTATAAGTATTTTCCAGTAACTCTCAAAAATATATTGTAGTGAAAATATATTGGTAAAGGAGAACTGAAATAAATGTTTATCTTCCTCAGAAGTTCCTTTTTTCATTTGAACTTTTTCAGGTGATTTAAAAGCCGTGGCACCTTTCAGCTGAGTGACGACCGAGACTGAAGTCACAAGACAGACATTAGAGCGCACAGACAGGCCCTGTGTTCTCGCTAATGCCATCAAGCTACTGATGTAACCGTGACTTTTCAACAACCCGCTCTACATAAAAGTAAAAAGGAGTTTTACCATCATCATTCTTCTCATTGCCATTCCATGTTTAGGCTTCCAGACTAGATTATCGCATAAAACCAGTTTTACAGACCACATACTGCCTCTGATATCTGCGGCTGTTCCAACAAGGCCTCTTTTGGAAGATTAAGCCCATTTAGCAAACATTAAATGTGCCAAGTCTTAACACGACACGTTGTCCTTTAGTGTGGTATTGTTCATTGACAGGAGCTTTTTTGAAGTGCGCTTCTAAGGAGAGAATTTCATCTGTGCGGAGGAGGAAAGATGTTTGAACTGTGCTGTTCACTTTTGATCCATGTGAAATTATCATCACTGATGCGGAAGATGATAGATATCGAGGTAAATATGCTGTAAAATGCAAGGGCACATGGATTTGATGTGAGAGCCTGCACATCAAAATGTCTGAACTTGTATGTGCACGTTTTCACCTGAGTGAAAACATCAAATACATATGAAATGAGGCAACCTGTGGGAGCTCGTTCAGGCGGACCATCTCATCTCCAGCAGCATTTTTAGCTCGTTTCACCTCCTTGTGTCATTTATTCCAATAACTACATGTCGCTCACAGGTCTATTTAAGGAGTTTGGTAGTAGTTGTGGCCGTAGACGCTTGTCACCTGTCGACTTTCCATAATTTGACTGCACATCACGCCTGTGCAGTCATGGACATTGTGGAGCCTGTGGAGCTGCATTAAGTTGCTGTGTGCAGGATGTTCAGCGCTGTACAGGTATATTCTTGAATTTTGCAAACAACATTGAATGAGCACAACCAGCAGGTTGCACTAAATATGATGATACAATCTATCTGACAATAAAGATTCTGCTCTTCATTTGGTGCAAATGTTGAATCAAACAGTATTTGTTACATTTGGCAAACTGCAAACTTGAGTTTTAATTTTTCATAATCATTTTTCCTCTACTCTGATTCCTCTGTCGTTCAACCTCGGTATATCCTGCCAGACAACATATTTGTCTTCCTGTTTTTCGTAGCTCTGAATCCTTTTTCACTCTCATGGGCGTTTTCATTCCTAAACCAGCTCGAAGCGTCAGTTCAGGCAGGTGAACACAACACGCGCCCCAATACCAGCACAGAAACGCTAAAATATTAAAGGGCATTGTTAGAGGGAGAGATTTATTTCCCACTGGCTCTCACGCTGCACATGCACAACACGAGTAATGTAGTTTCATATTTTTTACACACCGCTGGGAAAAACAAAGTGATTACACGATTTAGTGCAGAAAGACTGTGTACTTGCACCAGAGGTTTTTACCCAAAGACTTTTATTAATGATCAGTTAGGCTGGTTAGTCTTTGAGGTAAGGGCCTTGACAACCATTTGGAAGCCGTGCTGCCTTGTTGTTCTCTTGCAGTGTGCAGCCTTCCACACGTACATGCATTAAACACAGTCCAGCCTTTTCCTGTTTCACAGCGGCTGCATTTCCAGCACCACGGCAGCACATGTTTAGTTACTTAAACGTCTGCAGTGCAGCATTCAGATTTAACTGCTGGTCTGAAGTGCTTTATTTCTTCCAAACCTGTCTTGACACCAGCAAACCAGTATAAGAGTTACCTTAATTACCTTAATCAACTTCTAGCACCACAGTTTAGTCAATTTTACATGCAAAATAAACTTCATTTCCATAGAAACAAACCTTTTTGCCCTTTATCCTGCAGTCAATTTCAACCGATGAGTCCATACTCTTCTGTTTCAACCATATTTTGAACATGTTCTGCTGATGACATCATCTAATATCATACTTGGCATCTCCGCTACGGTCCTTCAAATTGAAATGTCCCAGTTTTTACAGGGATCATTAAAAATAAAGGTCTCGAACAGCAAAATGTCATAACAGACACAAACCACATCTATGATTTCTAAAAGCAGCAGGCGTTTCCTCGTCTCCTCTGGGGTTGCCACAAACTGTGTGTAAGGAATGATTTAAAAGATGACATTCACAGTAAATCGAGTCATTCTGAAAGTTACACTGTTTGAATGCAAATGTGTGTGCAGCATGTTAGATTAGACTTGCCTTATCATGACCCACTATGTCCATTGTCTGTGCTTTTCATACAGTTGCTCTCTCTGTATTTATATTCAGAGTGAAATTCACTGTTTAAAATGAAAGAAAAATGAGAGAATAAAAAAGTGAATTTGATCAAAAGCATTTATATATATATCTATATCTATATCTATCTATATATATATATATATATATATATATATATATATATATATATATATATATACATTATGATTAAAAGCTGCACTGAGAATTCGTTTGAGCTGATGGCTGTTAGATGAGACTTATCAGGGCCGAAACTGGAACCGACATCCCGAGCTCACTCAGGATCTGTTCGGTCTGTCGTTTCAAAACAGATTTTGAGGAAAATGTTTGTGTCTAAATCAATAAATCGATCAAACGTCCAAAGTCTGTGAGACGTCCTGGATAAACTGTTGCAGATTCCAGAAAAGATGGGGTGAAATGTGTCTTCTTCCAGTTCATTTTGACACAGGATGCAGCTTGTGCAACTTACAATACGCAGCAGTTAGCTGAACGAGTCAACAGTTCAAATAAGAGGACTTTCTCAGTGGCAGGAAACTGGATACTTGTGTATATTCAGACAGTATCTCTATGGATTCAAATTCAAGTATCTATATGTATATACAGTGATCCCTCGCCAATTCCCGCTTTAAGTTCCACGGTTTTAGTTATTCGCGGATTTTTCAGAAATATATAATATTTAAAAAAATCAAGAAAAAATCGCAGAAACATCACAGGATGTTGTACGCGTTCTCTCACAGCGACGAAATGTTGTGAGCCAGCCTGGCCCCTTTAAGAAGGTGGCCTTATGGGTAATGTAGTGTGTGTGTCGTGGGACGGCAGAATGAAAACGGGGTGAGATGAAAAGTGTAGTGAGCATCAACAGCAGCCCAGCGTGTATAGATTTACATTCTCTGTTAACCGACAGGAGCCCAACAATACAACCTGTGTGATGTTACAAGTTCCTGCAGTGCCAGAATAAAGTGCTCGTTCCATGCAGAGAAAACCGGACTTTTTCTTTTGTTGTTGGTAGCGTGTTAGCCGCTAATTACGAGCCAAAAATAGCACAGTACCAGCGGTTTGTTTACTACGGTTCAGAGACCAGAGGCTGTGAAGGTAACAGAGAGACCACAGTTGAGCCTTTGTCTTGTTTCACTGCAGTGCCTCGTTACTTTATGCGGTTTTAAAACATTTTAAACACATTATTTAGGTTCGGGGGGCTCCAGCTCTAGTTTGCAGATTTTAATTTTCGCAGGGGGGCGCCGGTCCCCATTAACTGCAAAAAATAAGGGATCACTGTATGTTTTTTAAATATCTCATATCTTTACTTCACTGATGTCTGTATATATTTATTCATCACATTATAACTTCTCCACTTGAACGAGAGGAACTGCAGTATGACCCAGTTTTCCAGCATCATTGGAGAAAGAAGTGATGATTCTGATCCCGAATTTCAGGCCGCCCAGAAAACCACCTTCGAAATGATCAATACTGCACCATACAACCAACACTTTGCAAGTTCTGAGGAGATATGATAACATTCTTTCATATAAATATATATATACACATATACACACCGGCGCGTAGTGTGCAGAGAGCTGAATTACCCACACTGCCGTGTGCCATTTTAAAAGAGGCAAAGATAAATGTCTGGGTCTCCTCCATGAATAAATTAATCAAACTTTCAAACAGCAACCAACGAAACCGCAGCGAGTTTAAATTGATGTTCTCTCGTCCACAGCACATTTTTATCCCCTATATTGTGCATGCAGGATGTCAGCGGGCATTATCAGTCCATATAGCTGAAAGAACCACACAACACCAATCTGAACATCACATTACGGTCGTCCTAAACCAGTCAGAGCCAAGGTGTGATGTATAAATAGTGTTTAGTGCCTGTGATAACTCATTATAAGGTATCAGATAATTGCTTATTAATTATGGAGGCTGTGGCTGTGAGTCAGAGACGGAGGATGGAGGGCGGCGGTGAGTTGTAGGTAAACAGACGGAGCTGGTGGAGGAGGAGACGGCCGGCCGCTCAACAAGCTGTTGATTAATCAGGAGCCGCGGGGCTGCCTCTCCGAGCCTCGACACATCCACCGACGCACACACCTGTGAGTCCTCCGAGTCAAGGACACGCTTAGTCGCTGCCACTTTGGCTCGATTCAGTAAAAAGAACTCAATTTCTCAGCCATTACTGTAACGCTGAAAATCCCCGGGGAGGTCTGAAAGAAGGAGCACTTCCAGCACAATGACAAATGTCTGGAGGTGACCAATACTTCTGGAATCAAATTTATTTTTCTGAAAGTAATTTATGTTGTTTATCGCCTTCCTCGCTTCATCTTCTCCTGCTCAGGAAATCCACTGCGGACTAAAGCTTTTTGCAGTAAATAATGAAATAATAGGACTGAGATGTTGGGTTTGCGCAGGGTCTCTTGAAGAATTCAGCCTTTTTATCCAGTCACGCTTCAAAATGATCAGTTTTCACAATTTATGTCCCCCACACGCCCGTCAGCAGGCCTCTCTGTTGTCTATCTTGATTCTAAAAGAACAAGAGCGCTGTGAAAAATGCTGTAGACTTTTGCAGAAACCAGGCTCCCAAGACATCTCTGCATGTTTCAATATCATAAATGAATAAATATAGAGAAAAAGAAAAAAGATAGCGGGCTTTCTTCTTGGGTTATTTCCAAATGTTGCCCGAGAGAATGAAAATGAACCGTCTTCAGCTCTTCTGCAGCTCCGGGATTAAATGATCCAGTTTAAGGCCGGCAGGTGAACAAAAACTCTGACATGCTTCATCCAACACGTCTCATTGTACGTTTAAGTTCAGGAAGTAGAACGTGAAGATTGTGATAAAGTAACACCCTCCCTCCACTGAACAGCTTCCTCAACGCAGCACGAGAAAGTGCAAGAGGCGGTCGTGCTTAGCAGCTCTCAAAAATTAAAAAGAGAAAGTCAACGCATGGGAAATTGATTCAGGATTGACATTTTTGTGCCTCGGGCATCTCGAGTCCTCTGGGAACACACTGTCAACCCCTGACCTTTTCGCACCAGAGCCTCGTGCATCTGTCACCAGCGATAACGGCATCAAAATTGATTCCAGCTTCCCTCCGGTCCACCGTGAGCAGCAGAGGGGGAGGTCAACAAATCTCTAGCCATTTGGGTAGGACTGATTCATTTTACTTGATGGAAACAAAATAAAACTAAAACGAAACAAAAACAGAAAAATCTTTTGAAAAAGAAGTGCAAAAATGCCTGACTTTGGTTATATGTATTCTGCGAGGCCAGCTTAGAGATCATCAGTCAGATCCACATTAAAGAAATCTGCAAAAAGCACGATTTAAATTCAGAGAGCGTGATGTCTAAAGACAGAGCAGATCAATATAGCTATTTTTTGAGATGTGAGGTCATATAATCATTCTGGAGAGTAAACTTTAAACTAACATGAAATATTAAATACTGCAAAATCAACCAGAAAAGAAATGAAAAAGTCACAATCTGGATAATCATTAACGTGCACTGGACCTGAATTAATTAACACATTGTATGTTGATGCTTCTGTCTTTCAAACAAAAATAAAACTAGAATTTCATGACTCGGCTAGCCAAATACAAAATAGTCTACCAAACTGTTTACTGTTTATTTTTGTTTGTGCTGAACTATAAGCTGGAACAGACTTGAGGCTGTTTTTGAAATCGCGTACGCGCTGCATACAGTAAATGAAATCGATTTCACAACCTGCAGCATGAGTGACGAGTCTAACCACATCCTCTATCCCACAATGCAATGGGTCACTACAGCCAGTTGCATCGGTCACATGAGTGATTCCCGCTCTCCAAAACTGGAAGTTGTCCACGAACGCTGTTGCTTAATCACTTTTACTGTGGATGAGCTAACAGTGGTCACAGTGGCAGCATGCAGTCTTCAAAACAGATGTATTCTATATGGCATTTGATAGCTCCATTGATGTTACTTTTATAATCTTATTATTATGTTGAAAAATGACGTGCTGAAGAGGTTCCAGTTTACCAAAGACCACGCTAACTGGTCTAAAGAGAAATGGAGCAACATTTATGGACTGATGGAAGCTACATTGGTCTTTTTAGGTCTAGAAACCACAGTTAGTTTGTCAGACGACCCCCAAACACTGAATTCAAGCCACAGTTCACTGAAGACAGTGAAGCACGGTGGAGCAAGCAACATGATGTGGGGATGCTCCTCATACTGTGGTGACAGGTCTGTTTATCAGATACCAGGGGTCATGGATCAGTTTGATTACATCAAAATACTTGAAGATCATGATGCTGAAGAGGAAATGTTGTAGAAATGGGTGTTTCAACGAGACGACAACACCAAACACACCAGTAAGAAGCAACATACTGGTTCCAGACCAACCAGATTAACTCTGGAGTGACCAGAGCAATCCTGGACCTGGACCCAGTAGAAAACTGGGAAATGCTGTTTCTGAGGTAAAACCAAGAAATGCAGAAGAACTGTTGGCTGTAGTCCAGGGGTTCTGGTCCTGGAAGGGCTGTAGTCCAGTGGTCCTGGACTGGAGTACCTGATCACCTGTATCAGAAGCTGGTCGATTCCATGAACACAGATGTGAAGCAGCTCTCAGAAACAGAGCTTCTACAACTGAATATGAGTTCACTGAGTCACAGCAAAGATCAATCTTTCTCAGTTTATTCGGTCAATATTTGAGTTTGGGAAAGAAAAATGCAGACACTGCTGTTTTTTTTTTTTTTTAAACAGACTAATATTTTTTCTTCATATTTTGATTTGGAATAGAATATACAGTTGCTCCCAGAGCATTTGCATGTTTGGAAATAAAAGCTTTAAGGATACTGAAGCTTTACCCCCTTTTTTAAAACACCCAGCTATTATTCTTAACACAACTGTACATATATAGATATAGTTATATATAGACATTTTTACATTTTACAACCAAGAACAACTGTTCTCAGTCTTCTCAAATTTCCCAGCAGTTAAGTGAATGCCTGTTTTTTCTTTAGTTTTCTTTTCTTCTGAAGCATCAAAATAAACTCTGATCATATCAGTCTCATTAGAACATTGGTTCTCAAACTTTTAATCCTACGTACCACCTGAGAAACTGTTCAGCTCTCTGAGTACCACCATGATGACCAAGTTTTAAAATATAGTCATGTATGCCTTCTCAATTAGCTTTAAATTCAAAGGAGAGATTTTTTATTTCCTTATTGTAGTTATTTATTGTTACCTGAATTTCGTTTGAAACGTATTTATAATGCATTGTATGTTTCCGATTAATTTTTTTTTTAAAAAGGGAAAATGTGGAAAGTCCTGATGTTCCCTCGCGTACCACTGGTGGTACGCATACCACAGTTTGCTTACCACTGCATTAGAATATTACAGGAGCATCAGTTATCAATACGACTTTCAATAAACGCGACTAAGCGGCGAGCACTTAAATGAATTTTGCCTTAACGCGCTCCATTAAATTAATGGGCCTCTGTGAAAGCCATGTATTAAAGCTGAATTTCATTATTTAAAATGTAATAACTTGTAAGATATAAACTGACCTGTAAATCCATCTTCAGACAGTAAATCTTTAGAGCTTATAAGAATTTTCTATTCACGAAAGCGTGTTTGAGTGCAGCATAATTGAGACTTTGAACTCTATTCTCATTTTATAGCCATTTGTGGTTTTACTCTTAATTTGCTCTATTTACTCAAACAGTATTAATCTTAATGCCATACTTTTATTTCTTCAGTGACCCAATTTTTCCATAAAGATCGTTAAACTTTAATATATAATATTTTTATATTTCCCTTTCATCTCTCATGTTTTTTTTTTCCCTCTCTATTACACCAAACGACACCACAGGCTTGTTCCTCAGGTGCGACCCTGCTGTAAAACGAGCCACGTGCAGTTAATGCCTCTCAATATAATATTTTTCCAGAAGTGGAATAGCCTTTGGAGTTTTTTTTATTCCCCCCCGCCCTGAACGCAGCGCGCGAGGACGCGCAGCAGAGACTGAGAATAATGAACAGTGAACAGGATTCCTTGTAGTTCAATGAGCGCAGATGATGAATGACCGCGGGGAGGAGGGGAGGGGGGGGCGCAGCGGCAGAGCACGGGCTCGGCCATTTGTTACTCTGCTGTCACAAATGTATTTTTAATGAATCCGCACCTCTGACTCCTCGGTAGTCAGGACTGTTCCTTAAAACCAGTGTGACCCCAATATTTCCTGAAGCGGCAGCTCTTTTAGCTCAGACAGAGGGATGTAAATTACCTTCTCCATCTGTTTGGAGGCCATCAGTCGACCTTCCGCGTGATTATCCCGGTTTCTCAAACATCCTGATTTTCCTGGTAGGGTAAATTGTTTCTTTATTAGGGCTGGGCAAGTTAACGCGTTTCTATCGCGTTAACTCGTTAATTTATTAACGCGACATTTATTTTATCGCGCATGCTTTTATTTTGAAAAGTCTGTTTCTGGCCGCTGCGGAACCGGAAGACAGTAAACATAAGGAAAAGCTAAAACAGACATGGAGAACGGTAAAAAAAAAAAAAAAAAAAAAATCTGTGTACTTTACAGTTCAGGTAGCAACTCGAGTAGAAATATTAACTATTATGTCTAAAAAAAATTTATAGACCTGAACAAAACTTTCTCGTCATTCCTCCATGTTACATCAGAACTGCTCCATGTGTTCACTGTCCTGCTGTTCTCTTACTGGATACTTCCGTGCGGCTCCATCTAGTGGTACAGATGTATAATGACAACAGAAAGTCCAGTCCTCGATTATAAAACAAATTCAGTTCTGTGGCCCGGTTTTTAAATTCATATTTTTGATCCAAGTCTAAAATTAAAAAAAAAAAAAAAAAAAAAAAAAAATAATATATATATATAATATATATATATATATATATATATATATATATATATATATATATATATATATATATAAATAAAGGCTTTTTTTCATTTTTTTTGTGTTAGATTAAAAAAACAAAAAATGTGATAAAATGTCACTTTTATATATATATATATATATATATATATATATATATATATATATATATATTATTGACAATTGAAAATGGAAAGAATGAATGATACACAGAATTGGTAAAGTTACTGAACTTTAACATGGACATTTTCATTTTAAAGTTCTCCCAGACGGAGGATTCAACAGAAACAAGGTTATTTGTAACAACTGACAAGTTGAACTCCCCGTTAAAGTTTCTGCTGTTACCTCAGAAATTACCTGTTTTAATGTTCTGATTGTGCTGAGCCACAATCATTTTGTTGGATTTTGTTTGTAAACTTTTTTTTATTTCTTTATAAAAACAGGATGACATTAATGCCCTGGCAGTGGCAATAAGATTTATTTTATTTGACATTTTTTAAGATGAGTTTTACACTAAATATGTGTTACTGACTAAAAGGGTTTGAACGATAAATGTTATAGCACTTTAGTTCATATGGCAGCAGAACATTTCAATAAAAGTGCATTTTACACTACTTTTGAATTCATTATTTGATTTTGCGTATACAATGCGATTAATCGTGATTAATCAGGGAAATAATGCAATTAATCACAATTAAAAATATTAATCATTGCCCAGCCCTATTCTTTATACATTTTTATTTGGGGACTATCTGTTTAAGTTATTAAGAATTCCCACTCTTTGCTGATATACGACAGCCCATCTAGATCACCCCGTATTTTCAGGGGAAGCTGAATATTTTTATCCGTCCCCCCTCTTGTCAGTTTTAAAATGGGATCTGTTGAAAAGACCATTATAAATTAAGATGCAGATATAGAAGGAAAGAAAGGGGAGGGAAGAGTGGAAGCGAGTTTCCTGCTGCTTTCCAGCAGGGAAAAATCCTTAAAGAATGAAACTGACACTTATGTTAAAAAAAAAAAAAATCCAGACCAAGACCTTGAGGAATATATTTCACACAGCAGTGCATCACATCGTGGTCGGCAGGGAAACAAGAGGATGAATATAACGTCTAAAAACTAGCGGGAGTGTAAGTATCATTCACACATTAGTCATGTGAAAAAAAGAGGAATCCCTCTTTAACTGTTTTTTTTTTTTTTTTGCATATATATGGACATTAAAAAAACAAAAAAGAAATCTGGTTTCAGAACAGGAAAACACATGTCATATGATAAAGTGTCATTATTTTCTCTTAAAAAAAAAACCTGCCAAAATGTAGAAACATTGTGTCTGAAACTAAGTGCACCCCATGATTCAGTAACTTATAGAACCACCTTTAAAAGCAATAATAGTAAAATCATGGATAGAGGAACACACGACAACACTTTGAGTCTTTTTCCAGTAATTCCTTTTGTGGATTTGTTGGCGTGTTGGAGATTATTCCCTGCAGTGGGATCCAGTTTCGGCCAACCTTTAGCTGCTGGATAGATGGACACAGATGTGAGTTCATGGTCGACTTAATGACTGTATGGTGACCAGTCACTTTGGCTCATCACCCCCACACCATCATGCTTGACTGTTTGTTTGTTTTTTAGATTTTTGTTTCTGCCAAATGGTGAGGCCTGCAGAGGTTTAGATGCAGCTCTCGGACTTCCTTTAGCAGGTTCTGACCATGGTCTGTCCTTGGAACGACCTCTGTGGGACATTGGTCCCTGGGAGCATCGATGGGTGCCGATTCTCTTTTACTCATTGGCATTGCCTCATAAATGCTTCCATCAATGCCGAATGCTGCAGCACAGAAAACTATCCCAGATCTGTTTTTATCGAGGTGGACACACCTGCTGATCAATTGATCAATTGCATTTGGTTCACGGCACCTGGCTTCTAAATACACTATTAATTCAGGGGGAAGCGCTGAGGATTTTACTGCGATTTTCACACACTGCAACCTGTCGAAACCACACTCAAAGACATAGGAGTGGCGACCAGATTGAGATTACATCCAGATATGTAAAGTCTTTGAACTGAAACTTTGCTTTACCTGCTATCAGTTTTCTGATTTTACAATTTATGTCCAAATCACAGGGTAAAACTAACAACAGAGGGACACCAATGAATGAAAATGACACACATAAGAGGTGTGAACACTTGACCTCCGCTGACAAGGAGACGACACTCACATCATTATATTTGGGGTCCATATGTGCTGCCACGCTGGTTGCACAATCTTCTGGGAAAGTGGATCTGGGTCGTCATCCATCAGAGCCCCCCCCCCCCCCCCCCCCCCCAAAAAAAAAAAAAAAAATAGATGCTCAAAAAGCATCTCCACACACATTGTAAAAAAAATAAAATAAATGCAGCACTCTTAGCATTGTTCTCATTCCACCACAAAAGAAAACGAGGCAATCCAAAGAGGTCAAGCATTATTGATTCAGCTCTTGTGTTGTGGGCCGGCTCTTAAATAACACCAACGCATTTCTCTGGGATGCCGTTATCCCTGCTCTCTCTGAACAAGGAGGTTGTCAACACCATCCTCTGACAGCCGCGAGTCTGTGGCCTTCATGTACATCCAGTTAGTGTCAATCCACGAGGCTCACCTTGGAGCCGCTGACAGCTGCCCGCTGCTGAGAAAATGTCATGTGCTGCACTGTGATGTGGCCAGCCGAGGAAGTCGCATACCACCCTGGGCTTGTTACGGCCGAATTGAGGCACACTGTTCCACTGGTGCAACGAGAGGGAAGGGGGGGGGGGCAGAAATGAAATGACAAGGTGTTTATGAGGGAATCTCGTTGTTGCTGGGTGTCTCCACAGGGCCCTTCTGCCTGCAGGGACGATTAGTCTTGACGGCGCTCTCCCCCGACTCCAGCATCAGGAGACGCCCGCTCTTGTCTCTGACTTGCTCTGCGATGCAACTGTGGTTGCTGCTGTCAATGAAAATAAATGAGGAGCTTCACTCCAAAGCCCAACACATCCAAAAAAAAAAAAAACATCATAAATAAATACTTTGATGCCTGCAGATTACTAAATATAGGCCAATGTGTTCATGTTTATTGGTTTATTTATTTCACTTTCTTATCGTACACATAAGACACCAAACTGGTGATTGCAGTTCTGATGTAAGATTTGCTAAAAAAAAAATAAGTAAATAAATAAATAAAGGGCTTCACAGAACACTAATTGAAATACTTTGCAAATAAATGAGGTCACAAAAAGGCTGAAACCCTGCCTCTTTTTTAATCCAAAGTAAAGAAATTCAATGAGATGGAATTTTTTTCTTCTTTTATGCTCAGCGGTGAATGTGAAGTTATTTGTTTCCATGGCTGATAAATTGCCTCCACATACAGAAAAATAAATAAATAAATAAAAAATGTGGACAACAGCAAATATCAGCACCTTTCTTGATTCTCCTTTGCTGTCGTGGCGTCTTCATAGACCTTCAGCATCGTTTCTGTGCGGTCATCAAGGTGATCTTTAGACTCCTGAAACCTAAAGAAGGAATAAAGTTTTATCTTACTTTCCCAGCCTTTGACTATGGCATACTAAATATAAGATGTGCATTTTTTTTTTTGTTTGTTTGGTTTTTTTTTTAGATGTGCATTTTGCATTTTATCTAAAACTGCTCTCTGGCTTCTGACGACCACTAATGGACTCTATACAAACAGCAAAAATGAACGTCCTTTTAACGATTTATGTGAAGTCGATGCATATGAAAGGATGACATAAAGCATCCTGCAGGTTGGGCAAATGAAATGGACATACAGTGATCCCTCGCCAATTCGCGCTTTAAGTTTCCGCGGATTTTTCAGAAATATATAATATTTAAAAAAATCAAGAAAAAACTGCAGAAACATCACAGGATGTTGTGCGCGTTTTCTCACAGTGAAGAAATGTTGTGAACCAGCCTGAAGGTGGCCTTATGGGTAATGGAGTGGCCTTATGGGTAATGAAGTGTGTGTGTCATGGGACGGCAGAATGAAAACGATGAAAAGTGTAGTGAGCATCAACAGCAGCCCAGCGTGTATAGATTTACATTCTCTGTTAACCGACAGGAGCCCAACAATACAACCTGTGTGATGTTACAAGTTCCTGCAGTGCCAGAATAAAGTTCCCGTTCCGTGCAGAGAAAACCGGACTTTTTCTTTTGTTGTTGTTAGCTTGTTAGCCGCTAATTACGAGCCAAAAATAGCACAATACCAGCGGCTTCTTTACTACGGTTCAGAGACCAGAGGCTGTGAAGGTAACAGAAAGACCACAGTTGAGCCTTTGTCTTGTTTCGCTGCAGTGCCTCGCTACTTTTTTGCGGTTTTTAAACATATCTCATATCTAAGGCATGTTTTCGGGAACTATTTTTGCTGCAGTTTTAAATAAACTGTGCATTATTAAGCATGGGGTGCAGAAGGAAATAGCATGTAAGAGGAAGCTAGAATAAGCGCCAACATTCATGGTAAAGAGGTCACACCTCAAGGTTTACTTGAGTCCAGAAGCGCAACGGGAAATGTTCATTTCCAAAATGGAAGTCCGACTCCACATAGACACCCATGCGTCCTGAAGGATACTCTGACGTCCACCAGCACAGCTGTCGATGGAACCGACTGTAAAGTTTGGCAACACCCGTACCTCGGCTCGAGTCTCTCTTTGACTTTAGCGATGGACAGGATGTAGGGGCGGATCTGCCTGGCGATGGTGGTGAGGTAAGAGTTCTCCTGCTTTAGCTGCATCAGGTCGTGAAGCTGGGCTGGAGGAAGCGGGCAAAGAAGGTCGGGTTACACGAAACATTAGCCACAGGGGTGAATCCGTGTTGTCACCGTTGAGGACAGACCTTCGTAGATCTCCTGCTCGTTCGTGACCCTCTGAAAAGTTTCATCCCAGATCTGTTAAGAAAAATACACAACGTCAGTACAAATTTGACATTTTTCTCTGAAGTGCTGTACAGAGGCAGGTCCAGACTAGAAAGTCAGGTATCACCCCACGCACCTCTTCAAACATCACCCTCATGGTTTCCACGGTGGAGTGCTGAGCTGCTATCTGGCCGTCGATGTGCAGCGATCTGTCCAGGATCTCTCCCATTTTCTCCGTGTTGATGATGGAGTGGTGTTTGGTCAGGTCCCTGTGCAGCTCCTGGACCTGGTCCTTCAGATTCTGAATCTCCGTGTGGAGGGTCTATATACAGAGATACACATTTTCTTTGAGATGACGGATGTGCGGATGTCATGTGAAGTGTGTCTGAGCATAAAAGCGTTTTCTCCCAGCGGCTATAAAGTGAGCTCCTGGAGGAACTTTATTTTCAGTGTTTTATTGCCAGGGCTCTTCATCCACCGTGCTGGATCACAGGGGGGATGTAGCTCTTTAAAGCTATGTGCTTGTAAGTTCAGACGATTTATAACAAGGCAACACTGTAAAAAAAAAAAATAAATTGCAAATATAAATTTCTACATGGTTCAGCCCAGCAAATAGCAATTGTATTGTTTCACTGACTCAACAACCACAAAAAACATCTCAATCTATGATCTTTCTGTAAGATAGTGACTGTGGGTATAATTCATTTAAGGATGGGTGAAGTGGTAGAATCCATCCATCCATCCATCCATCCATCATCCATACCCATTTAGTTAAGTGGTAATATGGAAAACAAAATAAAACCTACTTGCAGACTGAATAATTTTGGGGTTAAAAGAAAAAAATTATTTTTTTCTTGGTAAAAAAAAGTATATTTTTGCTTTTCTGCACTAATTGCTATATTTCGTAAGTGACACACTTTTGCTTGTCCACAGATTAAAAGCACGCAGAGCTCTGGACATTATCAGCAACTGTAGCAGCACTTTTTGGACATTTATTCGTCTTCGTGGGGGCGTTGTACCAGGTAGACGGGTCTGTGTGTGTCACTGCTCAGCACCTGCAACCTCACTCACTGGCTCAGAGTAATATCAAATTAAAAAAAAGTGAAAAAAGCAACAACAACAAAACAGGAAAAAAGCACATTCTCTCTAGTTTTTGAGTGCCTAAAGCAGATCAGATAATGTTGGAGCGTGCAGATACTTTAGTCAATAGAATTTAGCTCTTTTAATAGTCAGTTTCAGTTCCCATCTAAACTCTATGAGCTTTGTAGAGATCATATTTTCCTCCGCCAAGGAGGTTATGTTTTTGCCGGCATTTATCCGTCTGTCTGTGTTCAAGATAACTCAAAAGGTTATGGATGGATTTTGATGAAATTTTCAGGAGTTGTCAGAAACGTTAAAAGGAAGAACTGATTTCATTTTGGGTGTGATCCGGAAGAAATCCTGGATTCTGGATCACTTTCAAATTTTCGATAACATTGCGGTCAATGGGGCCAAAAATTTTGTTTCTCAATATCTCCGTTAATTATTGCCCAAAACTCATGAAATTTGACTCAGGGATTGACAATGGGAACCTCTATCAAATTTCAAAGGCTGATCCGCATCTGATCGAGAAGGCGGATTTTATAGCAATCTGTAAATCGCTATATGAGGGAATTGTTGCACTTGGCGGAGGTCTGCACTCTCCGAGTGCTTCTCTAGCTAAACATGATTTCCTCCATCCACTAGAGCTGGAGGTTTTGCAAACCCTTTAATGTTTCTCTATTTCTGCAAACATATGATCTAAAGGAATTAAACAAATGGCATAATAATAATAATAATAATAAAGTGTTTAGTAATTTATTTAAATGGTAAATGGTAAATGGACTGCACTTATATAGCGCTTTCCAGACACCATCATGGTGCCCCCAAAGCTCTTTACAATGGCCTCTCATTCACCCATTCACACTCACATTAGCTTTGCATACTTTTGCAACTCACAGATATGTTAGATTGGATCATTTTCTTCCATAAAGAAATGTAAACGTGTACTGTGTTGGTGCATTTGTTTTACCAGCGCTCTCTCTTGCCCCTTTTGGTTCACGGGGTCACGCCCGTCACTCACCCTGTAGCTGTTCTCATAGTTGCGGCAGTGCTCGGTGAACGGCGTTTCCCTGCCCTCGGCCAGGAGGACCTTGGTGGAGATGTTGCGGTGAGACGTGGGCCTTCGCCCAAATGCTGAGCCCAAGGGCATCTCACTGAGAGACGGGGAACAGCAAGTTACCGAGAGAGGGGACTGGAGCCTGAAGGGAGGGGATAATAACCATGACTGCCTCTCTTCTCTCCTGTACGCCTCCGCCACCAACATTGACTCAGTCTTTGCCTTGATGTAAATCATGTGACATCATCTTTGGTGCTCCCATTCTGCTAAAGCCTTAAAAGCCACAGTACTTTGCCTAAACAATACAAACACATTCAAATCTATGATTTTTTTTTTTTTTTCATGCATCTCAAGTTAATCAAAAGGCTTGCTTTTAGGCTTGGATGTTATTTCAGGTCTAATTATAATGACACTGGTAGATTAACGTAGATAACATGCTGCCTAAAAGCTTTTTTGGAATTTCTTCAGAATATTTGGACATTGCAAGGAGGATGTAAAAAATATACTGACATGCTATAATTATAAAAAACATGAAATACATTTGAACCTTGAGCAGCATTTGTTACCTTCACTTCAGCAAATGCATCTAGGAATTCATTTTCTTGTTTATTCGTTAACAATATAATATAAGGAAGACCTCCCTGATGTTTGCCCAGGTATTACGTGAGCTGCATGATGCATGATGGTGGCAACCATACACAAACAAACACGTGTGTGTGTGTGTGTGTGTGTGTAGAACAGGCAATACAGAAGACAAAAAAATGACTGAGGTTGTATTCATACACAGAACTTTGATAAGCGAATAGCATCTTTTTCATGACTCTTTCTTGTCACTCAGACTTTTAACATCTTACAACCATCATTTACTGAAAAACCGTAACGTGTGCAAGCTTAGAAAACAGTCACACAACACGCATTTATGTGACTGTAATGTTAAAAATCCATCCTGAGGCCTAAACTTGCTAAAACTGCTGTGTCAGGACTTAAGGCCATGACTTCTAGCCATTCCTGTCGATTTGAGGCCACAGGTTGTTATGGTACTGGCTCCATCAAGTAGCTAAGTTTTGACGTGTGGACGTCTAGACAGATCTCAAGGTTTCCTTGTTTTCCACTTGTCGTTAAGATGAACTGTCCGCCTTTCTGTCTTTGCCATTCTGAACGATCCACCATCCGGTATTCATAGCCATTTGGGTATGAATACAGTCCTGAGCTCATGTCTTCCTAGAAGTGAGCTAAAACTGCCAGGAAGCTGCTCCATGCCGGCAGCTGTCCCGCTTCCACACAAATGTCGCTCTCTAAGCATCTAGGATGTACGCAAACACGGCCAGGAGAATTCCAGCATCTCCGACATTAAAGAGCCTGTCTGCATCACTTCAGTTATCTTCTGGTCCTGTGAAATCAGTGCAGACGTTGGGCCTGCCGGCTGCCCGTCCTCCATCCTGTAGCAGCACTCGTGGGGAAGATGCTTTCAGAGACCCACAGAGAATGAAATATAAACTACGGCGAGCACAGTCGTGCTGAGTGACAAGCTGCAGGGTCGTATCCAGAACTGCCACACACTAAAGAAAAGCCTTTGCTTGCTATATGAACTGGGAGAGTCTGAAGTAAAATTCAGCTCACAAAGCAAAATCAGACAAATCTTCCCCTGCGGTCTCATAATAATCAACGCTGTATTCTCCAAAAAGTACAGAAATGGACTTACATTCACCTGGGGTCTGCCAGACTCGTTCTCCTCCTGCTGTTGATGCAACAGCAGACCTGTCTAAATCATATATCCTTGTCCCTCTGTCTTACAGACGTCACTCCCTGCACACCCAGTCTCTGTCCTGACAGCCCTGGTGCCAAATAAAGGCTGTGCCTGCGCTAAAGCAGGGGCATCAGCGGCCTGGAACAAAGCTGCCCAGCCATTCCCGCGGGCCAACTTACAGCTGAATCCTAGAGAGTTCTGCGGAATTACGATAAAAATAGTGCCAGGCGGCCGGAAACCGATCTCTGCCCACTTTGCTTCCTTGCACTGGCAGGGCGCTGAACGTGTTGGAAAGAGGAGTTGTCAGTATGCTGGCATTAGTGAGCGGGCTTAAGGACCTGTGAATAGTTTGGAGACGGGGATGTGGAAAAAGATTGGTCGGGGGAGTTTGTGTGCGTGAAGCGCTGAAAAAAGGGGAAAACAAAAGTGATAAAAAAAAATGTGGTTGTATTTATTTGATTTCTTTTTAAATACAATCACCTAACTGAATTTACTTAACATGATGTGACAGGATTCTGTGATAAAGGGAAAATAATCTCCATCTAGGAACTATGACCACATGCAGCCACTCATCTGCTCATCACCTGGACGTTATCATCACCAGAGCTTTCTAAATCTGGACGGCCTGCCCCCCCCCCCCCCCCCCCCCCCCCCTCCAGGCCGCCTGCAACAAGGTGAATTACGTAAACGTGTCAGAGCACGGAGCTTACAGGCAGAATAACTGACATAGTGGCATTCAGCACGGCGCCTCCTTTCCTCTCCATCTGTACTTGCAAACCATTTGGGGATTTTGCGTCTGGATGCTTTACAAGTTGTGCGATTTTGTGCTCACACTTTTCTGGAAGAATCCTAAAGATGCCACCGGCACATTCGCACAAGCGCGTTTGTCGAATAAAATACTTAGTAGGGGAAATCTTTTGATCGCAGACATTTGGCAGCAGGGGCAGGGATGTGAGAGCAAATGGTCTTACCTCGTTACAACACTTGAACCGGCGACAGAAGGGGGGTGGCGCGGTCCGATCTGCAGCAGAGGCTCCAGGCTACGAGCAAATTCACTTCTGTACTCTGTGTTGATCTAATGGAGGGCATTTAAAGTCATTAACACCTCATAATCCAAAAGTACAACGGATGAGAGCAGTCAAACAACTCAAAATAGTTCTGATTGTACAAATGCACAACAACATTACGAACACTGTGCTTATTTCTGAAGCAAATCAGATATTATTTGAAGGATTGTCCATCAAGTTACCGCTGCAGAGCAGTCATTGAATGCAAATGTGAGTGACAGAAAACAAATCTTCACTCAGATTGTTCTGTCATAGAAGTTTTTGGTGACTCGGGATAAAGAGCATGTTCCAACATCAGAAACAGGCCAAACAAGGACATGTCTTTTACTCGAGTGTGGTGGCGGGAAGAAGTCCCCAGCCGCCAGGGGACAACTTTACCCTTTTTAAAGATAAATGTGTCATTTCTGAGATCACGTTTTCCACTGGAAAACATCGAAACTTTCATCTTTGCTTACGAAAGCACCGTTTCATTTCATCCTGCTCGTTAATGTTAAGTTTTGATACTTGTGTTTCTTTGTGTGTTAATTCTGTGGCTCATCTTTGGGAACTTTGATTGTTTCTGATGTTCTGCAGATAAAGTTAACTGACCTCATGTATTAAGTGGAAAATGCTCAAACTTGCTTGTGCTTAAAGGTCCACTTAAAGTCATTTTTCCAATAAAAAAAAAAAGCGTCATTATTGTTACACATCCTGCCTGCAATGATATTTTGATCCTGTCCACGTGCTCCATTTAGATCAGTGGTCCCTAACCCCCGGTTGGTACCGGGCCGCACAAGAAAAAATTAGCTATTTAAGTTTTATTTATTATATAACTCTGAATGAGCTTTTATTTTGAAAAATCTTTTACTTTGAAAAGGTAGTTTTCTTTTTTTTTTGTTATTTATTTAATGGGTAAAGAGGATGTTACCTGAGGCTTTGATGTTATACTCATCTTATGTTATTGCCCTAATGTAATGAGTAACGAGGAAGCCCCGCCCCCCGCCGGTCCATGAAAATTGTCAAGCGTTGACTGGTCCGCAGTTACAAAAAGGTTAGGGACTACTGATCTACATCATTTTTACTTTTTATTTGGATCTGTTTATTATATTTATCAAGCACTTTGTATGTTATAAAAACGATTTATACACAAAAGTTGATTTTATAAAATTCCAGCTGGAAAGCCTTTCATTTGGGATGGATTCTTTGTACTGTCATGAAGTTTTGTCTGCTTTCTTTTTGGGGGGTGCTTTACATGAAATAAAAATTGTCCCTTTATTCAAAGAAAGAAAAAAAAAAGAAAAAAAAAACTTCTGGACCAGAAAATAAAATATATGAGACATTACTGAATGGGGTAGCTGATGATGGACTTATTTGCACACTGCAGTAGATTAGTTTGCATCCGTGACCTTTTCCGGCTCCACATGAGCGCTGCTGCTGAACTCACTTTGCTGCTCTGCACCGGTCGCAGTCGATGGGGGAGCTTTACAATCCTCTTCAGTCTCTCCATCAGTTGCTGTGTAAGCAAGAACATCCGGATGTGATTCATTGGCATTTTCCACCTCACTGAGACATTATGGACAACATCCATTAAAAAAAAGAAACAAAAAAAAAAAACACTTCTTTTTTCACACCAGGAAACTTCTTCAGAAAACACTGGCTCTCACTGCTCAGAGAGGAATTCAAGTATATATTATCCTGTCTATACCAGGGCTGTAGCGATACACTAATCTCGCGATACGATACACGATATTTGGCTCATGATACGATATATATTGATATTCATCTTACAATACATTTTCATCATTTTCCAAAAGATTTTAAAGGGACAAAGTGATTTTGGTGACATCTTGTGAGTGTTCCAATGACTTTGTTTGAATTAATTGAACTGAAAGCATCAATTACACATTATATGGCTGACAGGCAGCTTGCAAATGCTGGACAAAATGAATAAGAAGTGTTGAGAAAAGTAGCTTCAGTTATTTAAACAGTGCAAATTGTTGCTTGCAAGCTTTTAAAGGTGGGACACGGGGGTTTTGAAAAAAGCTTAGAATATCAATACCCGCGACTTAAAAAAACGATTGGTAAAATATCGATATACATCGCAGAATCGATAAAATCGCTCAGCTCTAGTCTATACTTTTTTTTTTTTTTCCTACTGAGAACTGTTTTGTCAGGACTTTTCTGTTTATTCAGTGTGTACTTTACAAAATGCAACAGTGGTCAACGCTGTTGATCGTTTACGTCGCCGTACTCACATAGCCCATATCCAAGAACTCGTACTTGTTGGCTGAGCTGAGGAAGGCTGAACAGGTGACCAGGTGGACCTGAAGGCATCAGAGGTTGAAGGTTAAACAGGTCAAAGCAAACAGAAACCAACCAGAAAGACACTTGAGGTTGGAGTTCATCCCCACAAACCATCATGTTTTAATGTCCTGCTTTTTAGAAAAATAATCATCTTACAAACAGTCCACTGGCCTGTGATGTGACACAAGTGCCTCTATAGACATATACAGTGAGATCAAGTTTCACTTTCATTTTTCTTGTTGCTGAGATGATACATTTTTTTACCAATATGAGGATGTGCATCTCTGAAAGGTTCAGGCTTTTACTGAAATGGCCATTATAAAAAATAAATATAAAGATGTTGGGCACCGCATTTTCTTTTCTTCTAAGCAGCAGAATCCACTATTGTGTCATAGGGAACAGTTGAAAAAGATTTTTAGAGAGCCATTCTTTCTGTATGAGCATAAAAACGTGTTCCTGAAGGTTAGTGTGCAGGGTCTCTTCGTATAAAAGAGAGCTTAACAACATGGCACATCATGATCAAACAATTTAGTGTGATGTCATGTTAGTTTCATATTCTAAACGTTTTTGTGCTTCCACACATTTGCAGATTTCCTGTAAAAACAGAAGTTATGGAGGCTGGCATCTCAAAAAAATAAACCCGTATCTGCTCTGATGGATCCCTCTGTACGGTGAATCACATACATTTTTAAACTGGAAATTACATTACTCACAATATCTACAGTATTACTTCATTGTCATTGGGACGGGCGTTGCTGTGTGATTATTGAGCAAGGTACAAGACAGATCAGGCAGCCGACAACCGCTTACACAACATGGAACGGTGGCTTTAAAGTCAGCATATTAAAGCTTTTAATATTCCTTTTAAAAAGGAATGGTCACCTTGAGTGACAGGAAAGTGACAAAGGAAAATGTGAGGCTTTAAAAGCGTAGTCCTCAAACCAGACACTGACGCTACACTATGTCCAGCAGCAAAACAACCCCAGATCATCAACCCTCCACTGCCGTGCATGACAATGGGTTTAGATTCTGCTGCACTGCTGTGTTTGATTTTCACTAAACATGCTTCTGAGAATTGAGGCCACACAAATCTCCTGTGGTCTCGTCTGTCCACAGGACATTGTTCTGTCTTGTGCTTTGCTCAGGTGCAGTTTTGTGAACCTTGGTCATGTTTCCATGTTCTTTTAAGGTGTTGGAAGCTTTCTTCTGCCATCCCCTACAAACAAACTCAACTTGTTCAGTCTTCTTTTAATTGTACTGATGGACTTTAACATTTAATGTGCTCAGTGAGCCCTGTAGTGAGATCCAGAGGTTATTTTGGAGTTTTGGGTTGATTTTTGTTCATATTTCTCTGAGTATTCTGTGATTTGATCTCAAACTAAATTTGCTGGGATTTCCACTCCTGAAATCCTACGGAAGCAGAAAGAGGCCAATGTGATGGGTTTTTTTTTTTTTTTTTATTATTGTTAGTTTCACTTTTGCTAATTAAATAAAAAAGTTATGTGTTGTAAATCTAGGATTGTATTTGCCTAAAACAAAGACCAATTATGATAATAGTTAAGCAACGATTCCTTGAATTTAACACAAGTCAGATTATCATCCCAACAAAATATCACAAAAATGTGGAGATTAGATTCTGTCTATCTGTCTAGATACTGATTAATCAGCATTTGTACATTTAAGTAACATTTTTTATTTTTTGATGTATTTATACGTTCTCTTAAGTGAAGGAAACTAGCGTCTTTAACGGTAGGACACTGGGATGACGCAGAAGAATCGTTGACCATCTGCTGTTTACCTGAAGAGTTGGTAGGAGGGCGGTAAGGTGTGACAGTTGCTCCTTTAATGCTTTCTCCTTCTCCTCATGTTGACTGCAAAAAAAAACACACACAAACATGTAAGAAAACGCCTCGGCGTTCACGGCCGCCACAATACACAGAGGATTCAGCTCAAGAGGTGAAACCACAGACAACATACTTGAGGGTTTCCAGTAGCTAATCTATCGCTCTTCTCTTGTAACAAACACACAGGCGCAGGCACAGGCAAAGCACGACATAAATAGCCCTGACATCCTTCTGGGAACCCAACCAATGGACGGCTTCCAGGCAATGAAGAGAGCGAGGCAGACAGAGACGGAGGGCATGGGCCACATAAAAAGTCCCATGAAGATCCCACAGAGTGCAAGCAGATTCACTCGCTCACGCAAATGTCTCCCATCCAGTCAAGAGCAGCCATAAAACATGCAATGAAGACGAAATGGACAGGGAAAAGTTTGTAAGAGCACTAAGATTATTTCCTTTGGAGCCGATCGCTGCAAATGGGATCTATAAATTGTTTAAATATCAAATAAAATGTTCTTTATCCGAGGATAGAGAAACCAGGGGAAACCACACAGTTTATTTCTTGGCCTAAATGGCATTAAATGAAAGGCTATTGATTACTGCAAAGATCTATTTTTAATTGCTTCACTGGCTTGTTTCTCAATGGATGATTGTGCAAGCAATTTCTTTTGTTTTTCTCTGCACAAGCAAGTTGCTACAGCAAAAGTGAGACTGTCAGGCTGCCAGGAAAAAAAAGGATTTCTTTTGTCAGAACGGTATTGTCGTCTTTAAAGGTTTAACGTCCGATAAATGCTTTATTTTTTTCAGCTCTCGCTCATTTCACAGACTTCAGTAAATCTGTTTACTTCTCGCATATACCAGCACTTTTCAATTAGCTTCATTTTCCCTAACTGAATCCGTGCACGAGTTGCAATCGTTGGTCTGAAAAGTGTAATCCCACTGAGGTGGTTTTAAATTCAGCACCACACTTAGTTAAAATGAAAATCACCCAAGGAAATGCGTTTGGCGTAGAAAGAGATTATTTCAGAGCAAACAGGGTGCTATTCATCACCTCTGAGTACAGTACAAAGCAGCATGGCACAATGGGGGGAAAAAAGGGATCAAGTCAGCCGGTGACAGCAGGATAATAACATTGTGAAACAAACTTTGTGGCATTTTTTTTTCTTTTTTATGCAGGGACTGTAGATCTTTAAACGTGTTATTTTACCTCTGAGCTGCTTTCAGCAGAATCTTCTTCCTCTCTGCTAGTTTTTCCTGTCAGATAAGAGGAGAGAAAGAAAGCCTTTATTGTTCCCCACACTGCTGTGAAAATGGCCTTGAGCATTGTAATACCTAATGAATCTTCAAGATTCAGGCAGGGGAAAAAAAAACCGGTGCAAATTTCACAGTGTGGCGTCTGCGGCTGTCGTTCATTGTGCAGGGAAACAACTCTTTTCTCATAGTTAGATTAGCAGAGACATCCAGTGGCCAAGCGGCGCTAATGGTGGCAGAGGGAGCTGGAACCGAGCGCTGACTGAGAACAGGGAGCGTTTGAACCTCATGATGTTGTTAGATGAGTGATCTTTGCTGTTCAGTGAGTCCACATCTCTGGAAACAATCTCAGCTCTGCCTAAAAAGACTTCTGTGATAATAATTGAATGTTCAAAACATATAATGGCCAATCTATATACATTATAAATAGGGCTGTGCAACGATTAAAATTTTTAATCGCGGTTAATTGCATTATTTCCCTGATTAATCACAATTAATCTCATTGTATACGCAAAATCAAATAATGAATTCAAAAGTAGTGTAAAATGCACTTTTATTGAAATGTTCTGCTGCCATATGAACTAAAGTGTCAGATCATTTTGTTGTTCAAACACTTTTAACATCAGCACTTGTCAGTAACACATATTTAGTGTAAATTTCATCTTAAAAAAATGTAAATAAAATAGAGCTTATGGCCACTGCCAGGGCATTAATGTCATCCTGTTTTTATTTAAAAAAAAAAAAAAGAAAAATAGTCTACAAACAAAATCCAACAAAATGGATTTTGTTGGATTAATGTTAATCATAACATTAAAACAAGCAATTTCTGTGGTAACAGCAGAAACTTTTAAAGGGAAGTTCAACTTGTCAGTTGTTACAAATAACCTTTTTTCTATCAAATCCTCCATCTGGGAGAACTTTAAAATGTCCATGTTAAAGTTCTGTAAGTTTATCAATCAGTTTATCATTCATTCTTTCCATTTTCAATTGTCAATCAAAAATACAAAAAATTAAAAAGTGACATTTTATTACGTTTTTCGTTTTTTTATCTAACACACAAAAAAAAACGAATTTAAAAATGCCTGTTTTTTTTATATTTCAATTTTAGACTTGGATCAAAAATATGAAATTAAAAACGGGCCACAGAACTGAATTTGTTTTATAATGGAGGACTGGACTTTCTGTTGTCATTACACATCTGTGCCACTAGATGGAGCTGCACTGAAGTAACCAGCTAGAGAACAGCAGGACAGTGAACACATGGAGCAGATCTGATGGAACATGGAGGAATGACACGAAAGTTTTGTTGCAGTCCAGAATTTTTTTTTTTTTTAGACAGAATTGTTAATATTTCTACCTGAGTTGCTACCTGAACTGTAAAGTTCACAGATTTTTACCGTTCTCCATGTCAGTTTTAGCTTTTCCTTGTTTAGCTCCCAATTGTTTTCCGGTTCCGCAGCAGCCATTGACAGACTTTTCAAAACAAAAGCATGTGAGCAACATGCGTTAACGCGCAATAAAATAAATGTCGGCGTTATTAAATAAATGTGTTGACGCAATAATAACGCGTTAACTTGCCTAGCCCTAGTTATAAATATTCAAAGAAGTACTTATGAGCACATCAAACAGCTAGAAACATCTTACAGCTAGTTAAGCCAGATGTGGACTTTGAACCTCAGGTGTATTTTAAAGGAGTATTTTAATTGCAGGTTTGAAAGTGTATTGAGCATAATCAAAAAGTGTGTGTGTGTGGGTGTGTGTGTGTGTGTGTGTGGGGGGGGGGTTATATATTACTTGCAAACTGTTGTACAGACTACAGATCGCTCCCTCTTCTTCCTCCATATTCAGACCCACTTCCCCTATCATCGCTCTCAGCAGATGGATGGCCTCTCCAGTTGAGTTCTGCAACTCCTTCACCACCTACAGGAGAGAAGTGCATCGTTAGTAAAAGTACACTTTGGGCTTCCAAAGTAAGTCGTGTAATCTTAGCTGAGGCTGTTTGGATGTAACTGCACATCTATTTCCGTTAAAGCTCACAGACTTTGCAGTATGTTGAGACGTAGTGTTTGTTTTTGCACGGCTTTGACCAGAACATCCACAGCAGGCAATCTGTGGATGTCTTATTCATGCTAAAATTATAATTTTTTTTTTAATGTTTCTAAGCTTTTCTAAGCTCTCTGCAAAAATCTAAACATTCTTTCAAACATTAAATGCTAAATGAAACAAACACCTGCGCGCTCGGGCGAACAATAAGCTTAGAGTGTCCAATTAAACAAATCCACGTTCTCAGACTGTGGGACTGTTTTTTTTTTTTTTTTAGATTTTCAGTATTGACATGTCGTATGGCGCAGTGTGAAGTTTTACAGTGCCAGGTTTTTTGGCTTTGAGTGTCATAAAGGTGGAGGTGAACAGGCAGCAGGCTCTCACCAGAACAGCCTGGTCCATCCACGCATCTCACAGCCCTGTCCGTAAGCTGTTTCAATATCAATGCAGTGAGTCCGACTCTCTCTGCGGAAAACAGACAGAAAGCTGATTTACCGTGAAGAATGAAAAGGCATCTGACAGTCACATGCTGTTTGTTGTCGGTTAACTTACACTTGCATGTCCCTGAAACATTTGATGCAAAGCATTGATTTGTTCTCTGTTGAGAAAAGGATGTAGGGCTCCTCGTGAAGAGCTGTGGAGACACACAGGTCAGGGTTAAAGCGCTCCATTATTCCCACTGAAAGGACTGTGACATGCGCAGGCGTGCAGGTAAAGCTGTGAGCTTACTCTCACTTTGGCAGGAATTTACTGCAAAAATGTTCACGCCTTTCAGACTGCTTTCAAAAATGACCAGTCAGTTTGAATGAGATGGCCAAGGAGGTTCAGGGGAGCACAGGAGGGGAAAACAGTTTACAGGAACGACATGCTTGTTCCTTTGGAGGGACATTGCAGGTGGCACTCACAGCATTTCCTGTGTTTGGCTTTGGTGCGTTTGGCCAGCGATACAATCTCATGGTGGGAAAACATTCTGGCCTTGTGTGTCAGCTCTCTGCAGGCGGCGCAGAGGGGCTGACTGCACGTGTTACAGTAGTACATCACCACCGTGTCCTGCACACACACACACACACACACACACACACACATGCATAAAGAGAAGTCAAAAGGTTGCAGTGCTTTTTTTTTTCATTTTTTAAAAATGCAATGGGCCCTGTTTGCTTAAAAAGAACATATGCATATGTGCCAGATTTAAGAATTCTGACTTTTTTTTCCCAATAGTGATTTTTGAAAATGACACTGAGATAAATTCCACTGACATCCAGCAAGAAAGCTTAATTCAGACGGTATTAAGGTGAAACGAAGAGTGATAGACAAACTGATACTATCAATAAATTCTCGCTTGGTATTAAAAAAAATTGTAAACTCATCATCTATGATTTCCACAGGGCAAACAGATTCCAAGGTCTGGCGCCAGACAAAGGTCTGCAGCATATTAAAACAATAACACTATATACAAAGAAGCAGGAATTATAAATAAATATCTTATCTTTCACGCCTCACACGAGGCAGGAGTTATTCTATATGATTTCCAGGGCTTTAATTAATTTACCAAAATTTTAAATGCAGGTTTACTTTGCCCTAATAAGAGTGCATCACTTTGAACCTGTCATGTTGTACCTTTTTGTTGCTTTCCTGGTCACAGTTTGCACACTGTACCGCCTCCTCAGTATCTGCATTGTTGTCAACAAGGAACTTCAGGAGGCGATCCTCTGGGGGGAGGGCGCTATTTCCTTTCACTATCGATTGATATCTGCGGTCAAAGCAGATGATAAGATATTTTGAGTGGCTTGCTAAAACAAACCATGACACTTATCAAGTGAGTTTTACAGCCAGGAATCTTTGTTCATTTTGCTCCTGAGACCTGCCGGGATTTCTTCAAATTGCATATCTGGCTAAAGAAATTACAGAAAAGTGAGAACAGCTCTGATTATTGATTGTCATCGTCTTTTCACTCCACCCAGTCTTTTGTTCTTGTAGAATAGTGTTTATATGTTTTTGCATTGTCTGTTAACATTGGAATAAGAAAGTAAAGAGTGGCAAAAAAAAAAAACAAAACAACAACAAAAAGAAAAAAATAAATATATAAATAAGGGAATCCAGAAATCAAGTTTTATATGAAGTATATAAGTAAAAGCCAAAAGTCAGTTTGAGTATTTTGCACAAATAATAATGACCAAGGGAATACAAAAATCTGTGCTTATTTCTGTCCAACATGTCCTGTCCCTCTGATGTTGTCATTCCTGATCCTATCCATCTTCATCAATTCCAAGGAGAACCTCAACATTTTAACATCTTCCACCTCCAACCCTCCCTCCTGTCTTTTCCTCAGTGCCACGGTCTCTAAACCATACAGCATTGCAGGTCCCTCGAACATCTTGTACACATTTTCTTTCATTCTTGGGTAGCAGTATTAAAAAGATGCGTAAAAAAGAATTCATACATACATATATAAAATGAAAGCATTGAATAAGAGGGGGAAAGTCATCCATCCATCCATTTTATATATCTGTTTGTTTAATTCTCTTCAAGGTAGAAAGAGGGCCAGACCTTGAAAAGTTACTCATTTTCTATACACACGCATATAAAAGTATATAGGAAAGGTGCAGTACTGCAGAGAGCCTGTGGTGGCAGCAGAGATCTCCAGAACGCCGTTGTCATTGATCGAAGAAGCAGATACGGAAGAGCCTGACACCCAAACGTGTGTGGTGTGGTCGGTGTTGCTGGAGCAGAAAGTTCTGGCAAAAGATTGCTGTGCTCGAGCAACGGCCGTGTTTGTGAACAGTCGTTCTCTTCACAACAAAGAGATTATACTCAGCTCTAAAAATGTCTGTTATTTCTGAGGAGAACGTGCGAGGAGGGAGCATTTTCAAGGATATTAGCGCCGACGACGAAGACTGGCAGCCCACCGAGATCGAGAGTCTGTGCATGAACTGCTACCAGAACGGTACGACACGTTTGCTGCTCACCAAAATACCCTTCTTCAAAGAAATCATCGTCAGCTCTTTCAGCTGTCCCAACTGCGGCTTTTCCAACACTGAAATCCAGTCCGCGGGTCGGATCCAGGAGCAGGGCGTCTGTTACACCCTCACAGTCAAAACAAAGCAGGACCTGAACCGGGAGGTCGTGAAAGCGGACAGTGCGACCACCAGGATACCTGAGGTGGATTTTGAAATCCCTCCTTTCACCCAGAAAGGATCTCTCTCAACCATCGAGGGTCTTTTGGACCGGGCAGTGGCAGGACTGGAGCAAGAACAGCCTGTCAGGAGAGCAACGGACCCAGAGGTGGCTGAGAAGATAGATGAGTTCATCCAGAAGCTGAAGAAGCTCAAAGACGTGGAAAACGAGTTCACGGTGGTGATCGAGGACCCATCCGGCAACAGTTTTGTGGAAAACCCTGTGGCCCCTCAGAAGGATGAGGCTCTCACCGTGACCCGGTTCAAGCGGACAGTCCAGCAGGATATGCAGCTGGGAATTCGGGCTGACGGTGACGGTGACGTGGATGAAGAACCAGCCGGCAACGACCTGGAAACGATGAGGAATGAGGTTCTAGTCTTCGGCACCAACTGCCCCGAGTGCAACGCGTCCGCCTCCACCAACATGAAGCTCGTCCAGATCCCCCACTTTAAAGAAGTCATCATCATGGCAACGACCTGTGACAGCTGTGGCCACCGGACCAACGAGGTGAAATCAGGAGGGGCCACAGAGGAGCTCGGCACCAAGATCACCCTGCACATCACAGACCCTTCAGACATGACCCGAGACCTGCTCAAGTCAGAGACTTGTTCTGTCTTAATCCCAGAGCTGGACTTTGAGCTGGGCATGGCAGCTCTGGGGGGGAAGTTCACCACTCTGGAAGGGCTGCTGAAAGACATCAAAGACCTGATCGTGTCCAAAAATCCATTTGTCTGTGGGGACAGTACCACTACGGATCGGGCGCAGAAGCTTAAAGAGTTTGGTGAGAAGATAGATAAGGTTATCACAGGAGAAATTGATGCCCACATCATCCTGGATGATTCTGCAGGGAACAGCTACCTGCAGAACGTATACGCCCCCGATCCAGACCCCGAGATGACTGTTGAGAAGTACACCCGCACGTTTGAGCAGAACGAAGAGCTCGGCCTGAATGACATGAAGACGGAAGGATATCAGGAGGAAAACTGAAATGAATTCAGCGCCTGAGAGGACTAATTAAACTAAAACTCGACAGTAAAAAGACACGAACCCAGTTCGCTTGTATCGCTCATTGTTTTCTGCCATTTTCAGAATTTTTGTTAGTTAAAAACTGGGTGAATTATTGCTTCCAAAGGGCCTTGCATCCCCAAATGTGAGAAAAATTCTAAGTTGCCTAAATGTGTTGTGGAAATAAAAAGCATAGAAGTAATCTGATTTGTATAAAAGTACATAGGCCGCCGTTATTAAAAATCAGTCTTTCAACTCTATTCATTGCATTCTTTTGGCATTCCAGTAGATGGTGCTCAGTTGTCACTGGTTAAATAGATTTTTTTGTTGTTTCAGAGGATAATATATTTTATGACAAATTATTCATTTTATAAACCTGCATATGTGCCATTATCTTAATAGTGATATAAAACATTTTAGTGTTGTTCTAGTTTTGATTTGGTACACATTAAAAAGACCTGAAATTTGGTTGTATTTAGATTAAAATGCTAATTTTATTCACCTCATTTGTCTGACACCAAAATCTGTACACTTTACAGAGTTTTGCTGATTCAAATTGTTCTAATTTTTGTTTGCATTGCAGTTCAGCATTGTCCTTATTAAATGTAAGCCCTGCAGAAAACACTTCATGGGTGATTGCTTGGTCATTAAAAACTTGTCTTGGGAAAATAAATTGCAACGTTTCTAAGATATTTACTGGCAGAAACATGAGAAAAATAGCTTCAGCAGTAGAGCAAACACAAGTGGAAAATAGAAACGGTTTGCTTGACAGGTGGTTTACAATGAAGAAATATACATTTTCTTTCTTCCAATCCTCTCACCTGTGACAAATACTGTTTTATCTGGATATTGATCAGTTAAAAACATACACAATGAAAACAAACGTGTCCAGTATTCTGGTGCGTTTGTTCCTCCACTTGTTTTCATAGCAACGTAACTCCTTCGTGTTCTACTAATAGCAGAGTAACGTGAATTCCTAGATTACATGGCGCTTGAGCGAGCAGCTGTCCTGCAGGACTCATATGGAAACAGGACAGCAGGCGACGGCCCCCGGCAGCAGAGCACAGGGGCTGCGGAGTTCTTTCCAGACACAACTAGTGATTTTCAACCTGTCTCCTAATTTCCTGCTTAAGTGCGCTGTGAACGGAAGCCCTGTGTTGGTATCACTTTAATTTACTCTGACTATTAAAATTTCTTGAGGTGGTTTGCTCCATCACCTCACAGCTCGAAGGTTCCTAGTCTGAATCCTGACTGGGGTTTTTCAGTGTGGTGCTTATATCTAAACTGGCTGTCAGCGTGCACGGTCGTGCGCGTGTCCGTGTGATGGACTGGCAACGTGTCAAGAGTGTAACTGGCTTTTCACCTAATGACAGATGGGACAGGCTGCAACCCCACTGCGACCCTGAACAGCATGTAGCAGGTTTAGAGTGATGGGCGGACTGTTAGCTGGAATATACAACTAAGTATCAAAGATTTGTGAGGCCCATAAATTGTTGATCAGCTGCACAGGAACAATGTCTAAAGAGGAAATTAGAATTATTTAGAATGGTTTTGTATATTTAAAGCACTTCAGGGTGTATAACTTTAAAGAGTAGAATACAATTGACAGAGAATAATGCAGCGATATCCACAATCAGAACCATTTTTTCCTTCATCAACGAGCAAGACGAATCAGAAATTTGCACATCTCTGCTCCATGTTGCACTGCACGCACACGAGCATTTTATACTGAGCTACACTCGTCTTCATTAATCTACCTTTATATATTATAAACTTATTACTTTACCTGTTAAGTTCATTATCACTTTTTGGAACTGTCGCTTTATTTCACTTGTCACCTTATTTTATTTTGTGTCCTTTCTATCCTTCACTATTCTTAAATTACAAGGGGCCGCTGTATGGAGCGTCTCACCACATGTCAAACTGTGTATGAATGTTTTTAAAATTTGAAATAAATGAAAAAAAAAAGCTTCTATAAATCTCTTCATTGACGAAAGACGAAAGATTATATGTCAGACCTGAAGGTGACTGTGAATCACAAGCCCTTCCTAAGCAAGGGATGAAATGGATGGATATCATGTGACTGCTTTTGATTACCCTAAGCTGCCAGCACTGCTGCCAAATACCAGTATGCTTTGTTTGCTATGTGACTGGCCTTAATGGAACTTGCACCCCACCCTCCCCTTTCAGGCCAAAGGCTGCATCAGAGTGGGATGACCCTGCAGTTGCTCTAGCCACTCCAATTTGCCCTGCCTTCACCTGACCATCACTAAGCCACGGCAGACGCTAAAACCACATCAGTGGAACATGATGCTTTTTAAATCTAAAGCCTGAACCACACAGAAATGAAAATCAGCTTGAATGGAAGGAATCGCTCAGAACAGTGAGCATTAAAGCCTGCAGTTCAAGTGTGTTTAAGGCCACTGTAAACCTTGTTTCCGCCTCTATGTTTTCAGTTTGATTAAGGATTTATGTGCTGAGTATGCATGTGACAAAGGAGTTTCACAGGTTAATCTGAGCCTGACCATCTCTTACCCACAGAGGGGGCAGCTGAGGCGGCTGTCATTGGTCCGACCTCGCAGGCAGCGGGCGCAAAAGATGTGATAGCAGTCCAATAAACGTGGAGAATTGTACTGCTCGCGGCACATATGACACACCAGGGGGTGGACATTAGCACAGTCCACATCAAACAGGTTCCCCAAGTTGGAGAAGATTCCTCCGGCCATCTGAGAACAGACCGTGGGAATAATGACAAACTGTGAACATATTGCTGAGTTGATAGGCTCCTTTAAAGCCCACATCATCACATCACTTGACAAAAAAGAACGTGCTGTGGTGTTGAATTTCAGCCCAAATATTTCAGTCATGTTAAGAGAGGTTAAGCCGACAGAGATATGAAGAACTTAGACCACAAGAGTGAGATATTTGTTACAATGAGCAAGCAGAGGTTTTTGGTCTTACCTTGTCTCACAAGTAATGAGTGCCTGGAGATGCCGTTAACACATAGGATCCGCAGATTAAAAACCACTCATCATCAGAGTAACCTCCAGCTAACAGGTCTTACTGTAAACGCAGTAGGTTAGTCTGTAGGCAGAACAGAGAGCCACTGTCTTACCTTACAGAGACCCTATCAGCTCCCCCCAGCAGGAATGACAGCAATGCAGAAACTCTTCAATAGTCGGCCGATGGGGTCTGTCCACCAGGGCAGCTGACAGCACAAACCTCATGCCAGCCCCCAAGTGTTGCCAGGGTTCAGAAGGGACATTTAATATTGCTGTCACAAACACACTGGAAATACAATTGTCCTATTTCAAATGGCACGCTGACGCTGAACCTTGGGCTTTAGAGAAGATGCAGATGAGGGAATCATTTCTTAGACAGTTTACTGGAGCGTTACTACGTGGCATTACATCTCGTGAGCTTATATTGACAACTCCAATATAGAAAAAGTTGGGAAGGTATGGAAAATGCAAATAAACAGAAAACACAGCGAGGCAACTATTTATTTTAACTTCTATTTCCTTGCAGAAAGTATGACCCCCGAGATATTTCATGCTTTTTGTCATCAACTTCATTTTATTTTATTTGTTAATATCCATCCACTTTTGCATATCAGCCCTGCACCCCCCCCCCCCCCCCCCCAAAAAAAAAAAGTTAAGATAATTTAAATACCTTCTACCATGTCTCACTACATCTAAGTTGCATTATTGCATTGAGGATAATAACTGATGAAGAGTTTCATGTGATATTCTGTCCCATTATCCCTGCAACATGTCTTAAAGTATTCAGCAGATAAGGCCTGCATGCAGACCAGTCCAGTAGCTGTAGTCTCTCCTTCCTCAGTCAGTCAGGCCTCTGTTATGTGTGCAGATTATGATTGTGCATTGTCATCTTGAAAAATCCACAGATGTCCCTGGGAAAGATGTTTTCTTATAGGCACCATGTGTCGCTGAAAGATTGAAAAATATCAAAGCACTTTCTGCCGTCAGTGTTCCCATCACAGAAATGTGATGGAAATTCTTGTACATTGTGCACGGATGCTCCTGATTCTCTGAATCTTTTGATGATATTTTGTATCATAGATTGTAGGATCTTCAACGTCTTTGCAATTTGATACTGAGGAACATTTTTCTGAACTTGTTCTACAACTTTTAGACAGTTTTAGACAGATTGGTGAAACCTCTGCCCAATTTTACATCCTCTGTCTCTCTGAATGCTTCTTTTATACCCAGTCATGTCACTGACCTGTCGCGACTTAACCATATTAGTTGTCAAATGCTCCTCCAATTGTTTTTTGTTAACTTTTATAGACTTTTGTTGCCACTGTTGCAACTTTTTTGATATGTGTTGATGTCATCAAAGTCAAAATGAGCAAGATATTTTCTTTAAAATTGGTAAAATGTCTCAGTTTCAATCATTGGAATTTTCTTTCAGTTCTGTCGGGAATAAAATGTGGGTTTATGCAATTTACAAATCACTGTATTCTGCATTTATTTACGTTTTACACAGCATCCCAACTTTTTGGGGAATTTTGGTTCTAACCGTGTTACGCCTATTTAAGTTCTTTTTAAGTCTGTTAATATTAAAAATTATAAGGAGGAGTTAATTCTACATTTTAAACATGATTCCTTTTATAACTAGTGCCCAAGGCTAATAAGAATCTTAAAATAATAATAACGTTGATGTGAGACAGTCTGATAAATCGAATTCAGATCGCTTGATGCGATCGATTTAGCAGTCGGGTATTTGACTTCCTGCGCATGCGCTGCTGCCTCCTTTTTGCTGAACGTGTCAGCCATGGCCCCGATTGTGAGTGTTAAAACATCCAAATAAGTTGCATATAGAAGGCATATCTTACCTTGTCTTTTCCACCCACAGCTGTGTATATCATCAGAGTAAACGAATAGAGCCGCCACGGATGCTTGAGCCTTTTCGTTGCCTTTAATCGCTGTTTTTCTTCTGAAACCACGTTGGGCTAACGTTATTAGCCGCGTACAGCGGCAGATGCATGCAGTGAAAGCAGATGTTTAATAGTTTACAGTTTGAAAGGTTGTGCATGAAGTCCGGGACGCGTGTTCACTGACCTCTTAGTTGTAGACAGACTTGCTTCTTTAAATGCTTTGCTTAAAAGAACTGTTTTGATTGGTGGAGTGAGTTTGAGTGTGTTTGTCACGGTTTGTGTCTCAGAAGAAGCAGGTTTTCAGGAAACAAGGTGGGAAGAGGAAGAAGCAGCTCCTGAAGTTCACCCTGGACTGTACTCACCCCGTGGAGGATGGCATCATGGATGCTGCCAACTTTGTGAGTAGTACAGATGGGCGACACCGGTGACTTCTGTTTGGACCCGATACCAAGTAGAACTAGGACTCGTATCGTGATACTTATATTTATAAAAGTCTTGTGTGCACAAGAACATAGACCACCTGTAATGTTAATGTTGAAGCTCCATCATAAAGCATTACTTAAAGAAAAAAATCAAACTTTTCTTCTTTGCTTTTTTTCTCCAAAACAAGTGATATTCATTTCTACTTTGAAACGACTACGGTTTATTACTGCAATTATGCGGACTGTGAATCACAGCAGATCCAAAGCAAAGAAGCTACAGATCTGTCCCTTCCCGTCTGACGCAATGTGGCTGAAAGATCCCTGCACGGAGATAACGGAAGGCACTGATTTGTTATGAGAGAGGACGAAACGGGAGAAAAATGCGGAAGTGCCGAACCTCACAAGAAGTTCCAAACTGCAGCCGTCTCTGTGTGTCAGACAGTACTGTCAGCTCAGTCTCGTAATAAGTTATCAGCTTTGAAGCAGACAAAAAACAAACAAATTGTCGTCGTTGTTGAATGGAATCGTTTTAAGCATGTCTGTGTTCGGTGCCTCTCAGGATCTCGTATCTCAAAGATTTTCAGTTTCCCAACCTGGAGTGAGGTCTGTGCGTATCGACCCTCCTGCACCATGTGACCTGCTTTGTCTTCTGCACATTCAGGAGCAGTTCCTGCAGGAGCGCATCAAAGTCAACGGCAAAGCTGGAAATCTCGGCGGTGGTGTGGTGTCCATCGAGAGGAGCAAGAGTAAAATCGCTGTGAACTCTGAAGTTCCCTTCTCAAAGAGGTACGAAACGCAGGACAGAACAGTCAAGTTTTGTAAAACTTGTTGATCTCACACGCTCATGCACAGCTCATGCTAGTGCTTTTTACTACTGCACGTGCTACATGGGGATATAAATGAAGTGTAAAGTGGCAAAAATAAGTTCTTTTTGCACACTCTCGTCACCTTTGTTAAGGTGCCACCTGGCCAGCTGCCCATGTAAACCATAATTAAATCATTCCCTGAGGCCCAATGAATTAAAGTAGACAAGTTAGAGCTAGTCTAACTTTGTCTCTGCCTGGGGAGCTTGTTTATGTGGCCTGTCTCTGCGGCGGAGATCAGCGTCTCCCGGTTTGGCGAGGACTGCCTGTCTTCCTGTCACCGTAGCCGCTGAAACTGATCACTGATGGCAGAGCATCTGGCTTCAGTTTGCAGTGAACAAACTTCCCTCCCTCATCAAAGCCTCCTTCCTCCCAATAATCAGAACAATTAAAGCGATCGCGTTCTGGCACTGGCGAGCGCGTTCTGGCGCTGCTCGCCAGTGGCCAAGCAGCTGAGGCCTGTTCAGAGGAAGAAGGTGACGATAGACCGGTTTACTCTATTCCTTTTGTTTGATAAGACTTATTTGAGCATGCAAGGGCAACGCTAAATGATCCCCCTTTCCATCTATAATAATATTAAAGATAACTTCCTCAAGAATGACTGCAACCATGTGGTGAAAATGTGAAATAAACTGTAATTTTTCCACCCAAACTATCAGCGCAACCATGTATTACCATACATCAGAAGCTACTAGGGGTGTGAAAAAAATCGATTTGGCAATATATCGGGATTTTCGGCCGCCCAATATAATATCGATTTTTCAGCCCCTAATATTGATTTTTTTTTTTAGTATGCTGTAATTGTTACTTAAATGTGCAAAGACACTAATAATAAACAATAAATAGGTTGTTTTGAAGCAAATAGTGACTCAATTTGTCCTCTGAATGATCAATATCATCTGATGAACATATACAGCAACTTGATTTTTCATCTCTACTTTTAATTTTGATATTAACTGTGTAGAATATCGCAATATATCACGATAATATCGTATCACGACCCAAGTATCATGATGCATATCGTATTGTGAGGCCCTTGCCAATACTCGCCCCTAGAAGCTACCGCAATACGCCCCCATCATTCAGTGCGTCACTTCTGGTTTTGAAATATATTGGGAAAATGTACAGCCATCTTACTGTAATCCTCGAGTAGCTCTGCTCTCTGCACAACCCCAAATAGCCCGGATTATTTCAGACCGTCAGTGACTGGGAGAGACACTTCTGGGAAACATACGGGGGGGAAAAGTTGAGAAAAGAAGGAAAAAAAAACTCACACTAATGCAACACAAAACTCCTTGCGGTCTCATTAGCACACATCCTGGGAACCACAACCTTACGAGGAAATTCTGCTCTCAGAGAAGATGGTCCTTGCAAAGTTCCTGCAACAACAGGACTTTGCCAGTCCCATTTCTTGGTGTATTTTGTAAAAACACTATTAACATATCTACACTGAATTTTTTTTAACTTGCATGTAAGATGGTAGTTCATCATAGCATCATAGATAAATCAGAAAACATGTTAAAACATAATCTAAGTGTCTTGAAGGGGAAAAGTAACACCAGAACGCCACCACCAGAGGGCGATAGTAGCACACTGGGTCTCAAATTGGGTGCTTTATAGTGTCTGTCAAAGAAGTCACTTGATGATAACCAAAGTCAGTATAAGCTATATACGTTTAAATAACTCTAGACACATTGATTAGAACGGATCTTCAGAGCGTGTTTATTTAAGCAGAGTCATGGTAAGTGGTGAGGTTCTGCACTGGATTCATCTTCACTGTAAATGGGTCATGAAAATGAATTGAAGTGAAATGAAATAAAGATTTATCCCCCCCACCCACCCTCGTGTCTTGCAGGTACTTGAAGTATCTCACCAAGAAGTATCTGAAAAAGAACAACCTCAGGGACTGGCTGCGGGTTGTAGCAAACACCAAGGAAAGCTACGAGCTGCGCTACTTCCAGATCAACCAGGATGAAGAGGAGGAGGATGAAGATTAGAGCTGACACCATCCAAATAAAACTGTCACTGGACAAAACAGAAACGTTGTCTTTGATTACTCTTAATTTCATTTGGGTTTCTGAGACGCCACAACTCCGAGAATGAGTTACAGAGCCATGTACTTTTGTTTTTTTAAGAAAAAAAAAGAGAACTATAACCTATATAGGATTCTTACACATACACATATATATAAATGTGTGTGTGTACATTTTGAGTGCTGATGAAAGCTTGAACACATCCAGATGCCGTCTGTTGTTCCTGAGCTACAATAAAGGAAGAATGGTGAAAGCATTTCCATCTACAATAAATGACCTCACATCTGAGGTGAAACGCTCTTAAAGCGGCTGCAGTCGGGGCACTAGCAGCTCTTGACTTGTGCATTATGGGAGATTAAAGCCGTTAACTAGTGCTCTGTGGCTGAGCTGCTCTGCGTGGCATCCCGCGTTACAGCTCTGGTAACCTTGACAACAGATAACTCGGCAGTCAGGACTCATCACATCCAGCACTTCCGCTGCACTCGGCGTCTTTTTTTTTTTTTCCTCGTGATAAAAGTGAATATTCAGCGTGGCTGCTTTCATTTGAGATTTTAGGTGGCGAATGGGACTAAAAATGATCCGCATATCTGCCGCGACGCCGGCGTTGCGCTTCAGAGGAGACGTCAGAGCCATTTCATCCCCTCAGATTGGGACGCGCGGATGGGAAGGTCGTGAGAGGAAGCAGGAGAAGTTTCTGTCTCGATTCCTCGGACTTCCAAAACAGAAAAATGTGCGGGAACAGACGCGGAAGAGTGTCCACCCCCCCTTCCTCCCTCCCTCCCCCCCGCGAGATGCTGCGCGGTGTGCGTTTTGTTGTGCGCACTACTAGTTGAAGCGATAACTAGAAGAGTATGACTAACTAGTAATGAGGGGGGAAATTATGGGATGCATCGTCATGGCAACAGACCAGACGTCACAATCTGGGCATGTGTGTTCCATTTTTGTCTTTCTTATTTTTCAGACTGGAAGACCTGGATAGGGATCAGTGGGGAAAAAAAATTAGAAGTGTTCTTTTTAGAAAAAAAAAAAAGAAAGAAAGAAAGAAAGAAAAGAAAAATATATATTTTTTTAAAATTATTTTACACTTTGGAAGAGAGCTTCATATTTACTGCAAAATTTTGAAAAAATAATTAAAAAAAAAAAAAAAGCAGACCAGAGCGAGGAATCCAGTTGTTTTTGGTGAAGAAAGAGACTGGGCTGCGGCGACTGGAGGGTTAACTTTCAGTATTCCCAGCCTAAAAGGGGTTTGGGGGCTATGAGATAAAGATGCCGGGGTCGCTGAGTAATGAAGACGAGGGACAGGACGACATGGATTTTGAAGACGATATGCCAGGTGAGGGAACGGGGGGGGAGGTGGTGGTGGTGGGGGGGAGGCGGGGTGTCCTTCAGATTATTTTTGCGCCGCTACGCCTTGAATGCGGGGAAAAGGGCTTGTCCTGCGTTCCTGAGACCAAAGAGGAGGAAGGAGGGGTCGGGTGCAATAAGCAGAGTCATGCCATCATTTTTTTTTCTCCTTTCTTTTTTTTTTTTTTTTTTTTTTTTTTGTGCACGACCTGGTGTCTTAGAGGCGGAAACGTGTTGTCGGATTTCCCCCGGCTGTCATCACATTCAGCCGGCTTCAGAGGCTTGATGGAAACCCTGCCGCATGCTTTCTGCGGGCTGTTTTCTTCCACAGGCTGCGTGCGCGCGCGAGTGAAAAGGCTTCAGGTTACCTCAAGTACAAAAACACAAGTTTTGTCAGGAGCTCCCTGCAGCCGCCGCAGTTCACTCGAGGTTTTCCGATCATGTCTGCATGCGTTTGCATGTGCTTTTCAAGTAGAGAGGCTTCATTTTTCATAGAAGGCGAGCTGCTTGTGTGCAGGAAGCTGCTCCAACTTTATATATATATATATATATATATATATATATATATATATATATATATATATATATATATATATATATATATATATATATATATATATATGTATAGCAGAATTGCTTGGTCACAGAGGTGTGAAAGCCACGTGTGGGCTTCAGTAAACATTGCTTACCATTTCTGATTCCTTACTTGGATCAATTGCATCCTTTTACCATTAGCTCGTGCATTAAGGTAAATTATCTCCACCCCATGTTGTTGACATGCAAGCCACATGTATTCATGCAACATGTATGAATGTGTTGCCCGCTACGGCCTGTAAAGCACCTGTGCTGTAACCTGCATGTCACATTCAGTTCATGGAGGGATTAGTTCCAGTCAAGTCTGGGACTGTTAACTGACTGCCGTACAAGAAAAAGCTGCTGCAGTTTTTCTTGCATCAGATGCTAATCTTAAAAGCACCTGATTAGTTTAAAAATGTTTGGGGGGCCGGTGCTTGGAAGGCATGTAGGTGCAATCCAACAGTTCCCGCCTCTGTTCCAACTAAACTAAGCAACCAGGCATCATTTTGTCCATCCAGTGCATCAGGGGCCGTGGTAATGAGGTTATTTGTTGTGGCATCCCAGCGGGCAGTAGATTAGCCAGACATCAGTTTGTACAGGTCAGCCAATTAAGTCACAGTTTTTATTTGTTTCACTCCAGAGCTTCGCTTTGAGCATCAGATAGTTTGATCTGAAAGGAGGACTTAATGATGCGGCTCCCAATGCGGAAAGACTGAGTGGTTATGAAATGGACTGAGCGCAAAAAAGAAAACTGACAATATGAAATTCCACTGCAACGTTTTAATTTAGTGTTATACTGATATGAGAGAATGCAGTTCGTATTTAACTCAAGATGAAACAAGTTTATGATTTGGGACCGAGAGTGGGGATTAAAAGGCCTTAGTCAGGCGCTTGTTTGGAGTTGTACCATGTTGGCGTTGTTTTAACGCGACAAAATTTCATGCAGAACAATCACAGCTATGATAGAAGAATCGTTATATGCCAAACTCATATAACCTCAAAAATATATTGACGCTCCCTGAGTGCTTTCCCATTTGCACAGTTTTGTCACAAGTTCTTGCATATATATATATTTCCATATAAAACCAATATCCACAGAATATTTGTGATGGCCCAGATCAATGCCCGGGGAAAGGAAACAGGAGAAACGGAGGGATGTTGAAGCGTTACCTGTGGGTGCCGAGCATTGCCTGAGGCGGAGCACAGTCACTGATGTGTGTCCCAAATAACCCTGTGGTTGGTTAAATGTGCTTGCAAAAGAAAATGCAGTTGCTCGTGGCAGGTGGGAGAAGATGTGAGTACTGTTTGAGAAATTAACATTTTTTTTTTAATGTGTCACTTGAAATAGCTTAATCCTGGCTTGATGTAATTATGTGCCGTTGATGTTGCTGGCAGCAGGAAAACCTGAGACATCATAATCCCTTATGATGATGCTCTATGTGGCTGAAGGATAAGGGCACTGAAGAACAACAATCTATATGTTTTGTCTCCGTGAAGCCTTGTGCCATTGTGCAGATATAATGTTGTAAATCTCTTGTTCCGATGCTGGTTTAGGAAGTGGTTTTAAGACATTTAACCTCCATCAACTGGCATCAGAGGTAGAGACAATGACAAGGATCCAGGTCAGGCTTTATTCTCTGCATCAAAATGCCTCCATGCAATTAAAACATTAGAGTGTGGAAGGACGTCCTTGGAGGGGGGGGCTTCAGACCCGCAAACGCAGTCCCGTCAAAGCACTCATTTGTTATGACACATGGAGTGGCCTTAGCCCCTTTGTTTCACTCCAGATGACGGCGTTGTCACCGAACGTGCTGTTGTGTTTTCTCTTTTAATTGCTTTCTTCTTTCATAAAATTGAAAGATTATCATGGGCTTTTGTGTGCCTGCAAATGTTATCCCCCATTGGAAAAGGGTTTATTTTTGGATCCCTCATTCTGAAAGTTGACACATTTCTTTTTTTTTTTTTTTTTCCCTGCAGTGTGTGATGCTTTTGTGTGTGTGTGTGTGTGTGTATATGCAGATGAGGAGTACAGCATCTCCAGCTATTTTTCTGTGCCTTCTACTAGACCCTTTATGAACCCATTCAACGTATTATTCTAATTATTTTATTTAGGCTTCATCGTTTCATTGCTGATGATTTGATGGCCGTTTTTTCTAATAATAGCATGTGGGCATCCATGTCTGCAGGCGTTTCAAGCCTGTGTTTATCAATGAAGAGAGGATATCCGATATTTCCCTGCTTTTATGAGCAGCGATGCAGCGATATTAAGCGGTTACGTCCGCACAAGAGGCAACAGAGAAAGGATTAATGTGCTTTCCTCGGCTGGGATTCACTCATGAAACACCCTGTGAAGGGGTCAGTCTGGTGGCCGAGCCCTTGCAGGAAGGTCAGACATGCGTCTGTGTCTTATGTGCTCATTTTTATAAAGAGCTTGTTTGCCAAATGGAGCTTTGATTGTATTTCTAAAGGAATCCAGTGGCAGACGTCCCCCTGTCACATGACTGAGCAACCTCCTCTCCTCCCAGCACCTGGCACAGCCTCATCTACAAGCAGAAATCTTTCCCCCGATGGCTTTCCCTCCGGAGACGTCACAGGCCATTTACTGCAAGCAGGGTTCAGATTAGAAGGCAGCGTAGGTGCTAAAAGCTACTTTTTCCCAGCATATTGTTGTCACACCCTTTGACCTCCTTTCTTATTTAAAAAGAAAAATACTTAGAGAGCATTCAATCAAAATAGATATTTTATTTTAATTAAGTCTACACCTATGTCATAATTACAAGTACAGTCATTCTTTTCGCTACATTTTTCAGTTACGATGATAATATTACAAGCCAGTTCCAAAAAAAGTTGGGGTTTTGTATAAAACTGAAATACGACAGGAATGCAGTGATTCACAGATCTTGTTATCTTATTTTATCAATCCCATATTTTATAGAAAATACAAGACTATGATCATAGCAAGTGTTGGAAGTGAGGCATTTTGCCATTTCATGAACAATATTTGCTCATTTTTGAGTCGACTGCAGCAACACATCTTGGAAAAGGTTGCGACATATAAATCTTAGAGGGAAAGAATTTTTCAGAAGTAATAACGGGCAGAGGCTCAATAATCTGTGAAAAACTGCATATGAATATAATAATATAATAATATTCCACAGAGTAAAACTGCACTTTGGATATCTCATTATCCATAGCTCATAATATTGTCAAAATATTCTAAAAATCTGCAGAAATCCATCTAAACATGAGACAAGGCCAAAAGTCAGTGCTGGTGATGTGTGGCTTCTAGGCAGGTATGAGTCTGTAATGGGAATCATTCAATGAGCTCAGGGGCGTCTCTGAAAACGACTCAGAGCACAGTTCACCTGGAAATCCACAAATGCAGGTTAGAGCTCTGTCATGCAAAGAGGAAACCACATATAAACATGATCCAGAAATGCCACCGTCTGCCCGGGGCCGAAGCTTTTTTTTTTTTTAAATGGACAGAGGCAAAGTGGAAAACTATCCTGTGGTCAGACGAAATGTGTTATATTTGGATGGATACTGCATCCTCCAGGCTAAAGAAGACGGGCACCATCCTGCTTGTTATCAGCTTTCAGCTGATAAGACTTCGTCTCTGATGGTAGCGGGCTGCATTAGTGCTTATGCAATAGGCAGCTTCGACATCTGGAAAGGAAAAATCAATGGTGAAAGGTATGGAGATGTTTTAGAGCCGCATACGCTCCCATCAAGACAATTCCCTTATTGTTTGTTTCCGTGAAGGCCTTGCATCTGTTACCAAGACATTGCGAAACTGCATTCTGCATCCATAAAAAACAAAACAAAACATGGCTTTGTTGCAGCAGAGTCTGGTTTGTGAACTGGCCTGCTCTGCCAAGTGGAATATCCGGTGCCCTGTTTCACATGCCGTGGGTTTTTTTTTGTTTTTTTCTAAATATAACTTTGCACATCTAAATCAGGGAGAACAGAATTTTTCCTGTAATCTCTCCAAATGAGCCAAATATCTTTTTTGTTCTAATTATATTGTCGTTATCGTTAACATCTAACATATGAACGGAGGTCTATAGACTGAGTTGTACGTAGCTCTTGGGTTTTTTTAAGCAGCGTTTCTGAGCGTTGCATGGTCTGCTCTTGAGATGAGTCCTCTGGAACATCCACCCCTCGTTGAACGTTGACCCGTGTTCCACCTTCCAGCTCCAAATCGTTTGGAAATGGACTCGCAACCATCCCCCGACTGATGAGCAGCAATCATTGCTTCTCTAAAATCATTGCTGATCCTTTCCCTCTTGGCATTGTGTTAATACACATCTGAGCGCTACAGACCAAAACTGCTTTTTAAGGTGATTTCCTTGGCTAATAATTAATGAATCTAGGGCTTTTGATTTTTATTAAATATATAACACAATGTAATATGAGATATGTTGTTTTTTTATCTGAAGTTGTATTTATCTCATTTTAAGACCTAGTAAGAGCAGGTGATTTATTTATTTATTTTTTATTTTTTGTTTAAATGATGTCCTGATACATAAAACCATTGAAGTTAAAGAAAGTACACTTTCTTTTTCACATGAATATAAGCAGTGGCATCAAAAATGAGAAACAGAAATGAATCATTAATCATTAATTGTCATCCAAACGTATTATTGTTATTACGTTATTATGCCTCGTAAATATGTCTGCCAAATTTCATGGACATTAATTAGGCCAACTGCTGTAGATTTCCGGCCAAACGGTGGATTTCAAGCACAACTCTGCATCCTGCATCCTCTGGAGTCGATTGTTTTTGGTTCACGGACCTCATTTATTTGTGTTTTTTTGTTAGAGCCTCGGCCCCGGCACGGCTCGAAAAAGACCTTTGTTCTGCCTGCTCTTCGGGAAGTTGGAGCATCTGACGAAATCAGTCAGACGGTACACGAGTGACACCGTGTCAACACTGTCAAATCTGAGTGATTTATGTACAGGAAGCAGAGCAAAGAACACACGCGCCGGCATCATCTGGTGTATCTAATCAGTGATGTGTGGTCAGCTTGTCATTCATCTTTCTGTCATAGAAGAGGGGAAAAAAAACAAAAAAACCGTGCAGCAGAGTGATGGACTGTGCGCTATGTGTAATACAGAGCTGTCTCTGTACCACATCTGAGCTATGTCATCATCTGGGCATCTGAGAGAGATGTGAGGCTTGTGTCTTGCCTTCATGTCTCGCCTGGCAGGCTGCTAACACGCATCTGAGACATGAAAGAGGACCATCTTTGCTGAATACATAAACTCCGGGCTTTATTTAGAATAAAAAGAAAAATATGGACGGAAAGGAACAGAGACATGTGAGACACAGAAAGCGTGAGCAGGCAGGACAATGCAGATATTTAGATATTAAAGTAATAAATGGCAGTTTTAAAGCGGCCATGTTTTCAGTCGTCTGATTTTAATCTCTGGTGCAACAAGAGCGGCTTCACGCCCCACACAACTCCAACAGCCTATATTTATTTCTGAATGACGGAGGCCGAGGATCAGAAGGAGAGGCGCCTCCTGAAAATGAGCAGATTTGAGTCTTGAAGGGTTTTTGATTTGTTGAATTCCTGGAGGCTCGGCAATGGGCAGAGATAACAGCTCATAAACGCTCACACTCCTGTAACCGGTGAGTCACACGTGCTGCTGCTGTGTTAACATGTTATCAAAACTAGGTTTTCAACGCCTCCAACCCTTCCATACGTGTCTGAGGCAGAATCATTTCATGTTGCGCCACATCTTTTCTGTTGGTCAAAGGTCTGGACTGCAGGCAGGCCAGTTCAGCATCCGGACTGAAGCCATGATGTTGTGATGGATGCAGCATGTGGTTTATGACTGTCTCTCTGAAATACACAAGGCCTTCCCTGAAACAGATGTTGTCTGGATGGGAGCAGATGTTGCTCTAAAACCTGTATGTGCTCTTCAGCATTGATGGAGCCTTTCCAGATGTGCCAGCTGCCCACACCATAGACACTAATGCAGCCCCATACCGTCAGAGATGCAGGCTTTTGAACAACAAGCCTGGAGGGTTCCTCTCCTCTTTAGTCCACAGGACACGGTTTCAGTGGTTTCTGAAAAGAATTGAAGAATTTGATTCATATGACCACAGTTTTGCGTTTTGCCTGTTTTTAATGCGGCGCTGCATGAAGACCTGAAGATCACAGACATCCAGGTTTTGATCTTTAGCCTTGTCTCTTGTGCACAGACACTCCTCCTGATTCTTTAAATGTGTTGATGTTTATAGTGATCCCTTGCCAATTTGCGGTTTAAGTTCTGTGGTTTTAGTTATTCGCGGATTTTTCAGAAATATATAATATAATTTAAAAACATCACAGGATGTTGTGTGTGTTCTCTCACAGTGAAGAAATGTTGTGAGCCAGCCTGGCCCCTTTAAGAAGGTGGCCTTATGGGTAATGATGTGGCCTTATGGGTAATGTAGTGTGTGTGTGGTGGGGCGGCAGAACCAAAACGGGGTTAGATGAAAAGTGTAGTGAGCATCAACAGCAGCCCAGCGTGTATAGATTTACATTCTCTGTTAACCGACAGGAGCCCAACAATACAACCTGTGTGATGTTACAAGTTCCTGCAGTGCCAGAATAAAGTTCCCATTCCATGCAGAGAAAACCAGACTGTTTCTTTTGTTGTTGTTAGCGTGTTAGCCACTAATTACGAGCCAAAAATAGCACAATACCAGCAGTTTGTTTACTACGGTTCAGAGACCAGAGGCTGTGAAGGTAACAGAAAGACCACAGTTGAGCCTTTGTCTTGTTTCGCTGCAGTGCCTCACTACTTTTTTGGGGTTTTTAAACATATTTTAAACACATTATTGAGGCTCTGAGGGGCTCCGGCTCCAGTTTGCGGTCCCCATTAGACGCGAAAGATAAGAGATCACTGTACATTGAGGAACATTTTTCTGAAATGGCTCCATGATTTTCAGACACAGTTTGTCGCAGACTGATGAACCTCTGTCCATCTTTACATCTCTGTCTCTCTGAAATGCTCCTTTTGTATCCAGTCATGCTACTGACCTGTTGCTAATTAATCTACTCAGTTGTCAAATGCTCCTCTATTTGGCTTTGATTTGCACTTTTTACTTTTTCAGCCTTTTGTTGCTCCTGCTCCAACTTTTTTGACACGTTTTTTACGTTCTATTGGGAATAAAACTTTTGCAAATATTGCACTCTGTTTTTTTTTTACATTTTTTTTTTTACACATCTTTTTTTCTAAACTGGTTCTGTAAAATATGGCCACTTTAAATGGCGTCTGCGAGCACTTTTACCCTGAAAAGACTGGTCACGGAGCGCACCAGTCACCCAGTTAGCGCCACAGATGCGGTGACACATTTCATCTGGTAGCCAGAGGCTACGCAACGAGCCCGGCGCTGCCTTTGATTAAAGCTCTGAAATCACAGAACTGCATGTGCGTTCACAGAGGGCCTCCTGTTAGTTTTCCTAAGCAGTGATAAGTGGCTGGTCCGCCACGCTGGAATCCCTGGCTCTCCGGTTACTAACCCTAACCGGCTACCCAGAGGAGTGCTACACGGCAGGGCCAGAGATGGCTGATTGACTCTGATACATGTGCTGCATATTCCATGCCCTCCGGTTAGTCAGTGTGAGACAGAGAGCGGGGAGATAGATAGACCGGAAGAGGCAGGGAGACAGCCGGAGATAAAGAGTGTGAATGTGATCAGATCGGCCTTTACGGGCGTCCCTCGAGTACCTCTCTGTGTGTCTCTTTACAGTGATGTGTTGTCTGGGACTGTCTCTCTTACTTACTCCTCTGTGACCCACCAGGACGTTAGTGAAGTCTGCTGCGCTCAGCAGTCGGCACGTTTGCTCGCAGCAGCTGTGAGCCTGTACAGCTGACAACCCGCAGCCGGTCGCTTTAGTCCCAGCAAGCACTGAAAGGAAGAAGAAAGGCACGGTGTTGCTCAGGGGTCCTCCAGGGAGGAACCATTTAACGGCGGGGGCAGGCGCTCCATTTATTTCTGTTTCGACAATTAAAGTTGATCCAAACTCAGTAATGTGTGATTATGAGGCTTAGTTTGCCTTGCGCTCCTGCTTGCCTGACATTGATTCATCGTCTTTATCTTCAAAACAGGCCGACTGTCTTTTCAGGGTACCGTGTTTCTTCTTCCCAAAAATGATGAAGCGCTGTGTTTATTCCTTCATAGTTTAATGATTTGTTTTCCATTTAGTCTCTGTTTTTGACTGGAAATACTAAAGGGGGAAAAAAAACTCTTAAATGTTAAAAATGCAAACTTCTTCTTTTCATTTATTTTTTCTTTATACTAAATGAGTGGTCCCCAACCTCTGGACCGCGGACCGGTACCGGGCCGCACAAGCAGTGGCGGCGGCAGAACATTTTCATTGCAGTTACTTAGGGGTTGCTAAACAATTGTATGGAGTTGCTGGACAATTTACTGCAATACCAATTAAATAGCATAAATATAGATATGTATGTCATTACCGGCCTACTCATTCTAATCAGCGCTATCTGAAACTAGCGCGGATGCCATGAAACAGATTTTAAAAAATCAATTTGAAGTTCGTTATCATAATTTTACCATATAGTCATGCCGCTTTTCACAGCAGTGAGAAATGCACATTAACAGCCCAGACTACAAATCATTTAACAATAACCTGTTCATCACATTTTAACCAGTTAATATTCACATAAGTACACATCAGAAGAGATCTGGTAGACTTACGCTTCAGCAGATAGCCTCCATTTTGATGTAATTTTTCAAAATAATTTCACAAAAACACATGAAATTAATTTAAAATTAAATTGTCACCATTTTTATTGTATTTAACACAATTAAGATTTTTTCATTTTTAATAGTCTCCATTCTTGGGGTTGCTTTGAGGTTGCTAGGCCATATTTTGGGGTTGCTATAGCAACTGCAAGCTACCCCCTAGCACCGCCCCTGCGCACAAGTAAAAATTAGCTATTTAAGTTTTATTTATTATGTGAGTCTGAACGAGCTTTTATTTTGAAAAATCTTTTATTTTGAAAAATAACTGGATTCTCTCGGTTACATCTCGGTCACTTGAGCGCCAAAAATTGAACCCAGCTAGCAAAATGAGTAAGAAACAGACGTCTTTGGGAAGTTTGCTTGTGAAGGGGAAAATGAAGAGAAAGAAGAACAGCCGACGACTTCCAAGAAAAAGAAAGATTTTAACAGACAATACCAGGAGTCCTACTGAAATATGGATTTATCACGACAGGTGATTCCCACGTACCAAGCCCACTCTGCGTAAATTTTTTTTCCTTCTTTTTTTTATTCATTTAATGGGCGGAGAGGATGTTACCAGAGACCTTGATGTTATACTCATGTTATGTTATTGGCGTAATGTAACGAGTAACGAGGAAGCCCCGCCTCCCGCGTTCGTGGTAAAATTGTCAAGCCTTGACCGGTCCGCAGTTACAAAAAGGTTGGGGACCACTGTACTAAAATATTGTCATGCTTGGACAAGAACAGCGGAAGCTGGAAAATGTTGTTCAGTGCAAAAACGAATCTGGTGTAACAGCTCAGTACTGATAAGAATACGTGCAACAAGTTATTGGATGTTTAAAACAACATTTGAAGCTGAATCGTTCAAAATCAGCAGAGGTACAGCAAAAAATGAAAAAATATACAATTAAAAGGCAATGATGAAGGATTTCTTCATCTGTTGTTCACAATGGGTGCGTTTACATGGGAAGTTTAATTCCTCTTTAATTCAGAATTAAAGTTAAAGCCGAATAAAAGTTACCATGTAAACACTTAATTCCATATGAAAATGTCAATTCCGAATTAAACTTAATTCCGAAGTAAGTGGCTGGTTTATTCCCATTTTAATTCCCCATTAAGTAATTCCGCGGTCATGTATACACTCATTCCTCTTTAAATTAATTCCCGTCTTTCTGCGCATGCTCGTTCTCTTGCCCGTCTGTCGCGATGACGCTTATATTCCGGCAGCACACAGTAAACGGTGTTCAAGAGCAGAGACGATTTATTTAATAATTAGCTTGGAGGAACTGGAAATAATTAAAAGAACAGATGGCAGGAAACATAAAAATTGTGAGCTTTTCAAAGCGGCCAGGTTAAATGAAGGAGGTTTTGCAGATAGAGACGCCACCCAGGTCAAAAATAAGTGGAATGTTGTTGCTAACCAGTTAGCTAAATTTGTTTTCTTCCGGTAGATGTAAAGACGTCCGCTCCCCCCATCCAATCAGAACCCTTCCCAACCCCCAGACCTAAAGCGTAGTTGGATAAAGCCGAACTAACGTGTTTTCCATGTAAACCTTAATTCGGAATTACTATTTCCATGTAAACTCGAAGGAAAATAGTTTAATTCGGAATTATTTAATTCCTAATTTTAATTCCGAATTAAAAAACATCATGTAACCGCAGCCATTGTCATTAAAAGATTCAGAGATACTGAAGGTGTCTCTGTATGCAGGGTGCAAGGCTGAGAGCTAATGTTAAATTTAATTATCTCCATGTGGAAGTTGCCACATGGCTCAGGAATGTTGTGGAAATTAAACCACACACTCAAAGCAGATGGATTTATACGTTATACTGTAAATGTATATTATTGATGCTGTCTGAAGGCAGCTTCAGCTTGTGGTGTGGTTTCCATGGTTTCTGGTGGCGCAAAAGCCAAAACAACATCCAGAGAAAAGGAAGTAAAAGGCGAACAGAGCGATCTGAGGGGCTGACAGTAATCTGAATGACGCATACTGTATGAACAAGATCCAGAAGCATTTACCACGACTTCTGGGCTGAAGTGGGAAACTGTTCTTGTTTTCTGATGAATGAAAAACTCAAAGTCTTGTTGAATAATTGTGCAGAGAACATTTGGTTGCTAAACTGGCCTGCCTGCAGTCCGGATCTGTCTGTCTCTGAAAAACATTCGGAGCAATTATAAAACGAAAAAAACACAACTCAGGAGGCCCTGAATGAGGGCAAACATCTGACAAATGCAGCTTCTGGTCTCTGCAGATCCAGTAGCTGCACGCAGACTTGTTTACAGACGGGGAGATGCCGCGGCGCGGTAAAGATACAACTCCTCTAATCTTTTCAAAATACTGTATGACAGTGGCATCAAGTGTGCATATTTCTTGCAATAACAAAAATCTACTAGTTTTCCCATTTTGATACATTTTCTTTGTACTATTCTTAGGCAAATATCAGATTTAAAGATTCGGCAAAGCATGAGCTCTGTCTTTATTCACACTTTAAACAGCATCTTTAAATAGCAACTTTCCTGCAGTTGAGTTTATACCAGGGCTGAATCTAATGAATATTTTCCCTCACTGATTAATTTTTTTTTTTTTTTGTCTTTTTGATCATTTTCCTTGTGTAATATGAGATATATCTATCTCCCAGAGTCCCAGAGCTCAACGTTGTATCTACATTCCTTTGTTTGTTTCTGATTGAACTAAAATGGGCGGCCAGTGGACCACTGCCTTGCACCCAAAGGGAGCTGGGATAAGCTCCGGCAGATCCCCGTGACCCTGCACAGGAATACGCGGGTATAGATGATGGACGGATGGATGGATGGATGGATGGATGGATGGCCGTGGGTCAGTGGGTGGAGCCGGTTGCCTTCAAACCTGACGGCCTGTGGCTCGGTCCACATAAATGGACCAGTGTCAAATCAGTAAACAGAACATGCGATCTGCTGCAGAAACCCCTCAAGAAAAGAATGGAGAAACCCAAAAGAATTTGCTTTTGCTAAAATCAACGTGGGTCAAATTATTACTGATGCAAAGGGAATGAAAATACGCAAATGCTAACGAAACAGGATTGAGAAGTCAAACAAAGTTGGTTTAAGCTGTGCGGTGCACAAGCTGCAGGCCGTCATGAAAGCTAAATAATCGAGTCTACAAATTCCACACAAGTGGAAAAATGTTTCATTTCTTCAGCGTACCATATTATTGCATGTTACTTTGTGTATTTATTTATTTTTTTACCCTGAAGCACATAACGTGTCTCCTTCTGTGGCCAGATGAAGACGATGAAGGTGAGCGCAACACCGTACCCTTCACGCCGCTCTCCGGCTTCTTCACCGACGACGACTCGATCAAACAGCAGAAGAAGAAGAAGCCCAAAAAGATGAAAGAGGGGAAAATATCCAAAGTTAAAAAAAGGAAAAAAGAGGTGAGACCCTATTCATACTCGAGCCTTTCAACCAGTCGTGACCTCACACGCAAACGGCCGTGTAGGAAATTTGGCTTAATCTGCACGACATTCTTTCTCACTCCATCAGCCTTTTGATGTCTTCGCAGCCGGATCAAAGGTGTGTTTTGGCTGCTGGACTGCTTCTGTAATCTAAATGAGGAGCCGTGGACTGTCTCATGCCTTCGGGGATGTTGGCTGCAGCCACTGCCAGTGTAAGCTGTGGGCACCAAGTGCCAGTTTAGGGTGTGGATTTGTGCCTGCCAGGCTGGTGCTGATGGCATTGACTGCAGGGTCACAGGCACAGCGTTTTGAGCCAAGCGAGCAGCAGGAATCGGAGCTCTGACAGAGCAGCGTCGACAGCAGAGCCGCTCCGGCTTTTTGAGCTTCACAGTGAATGCAGAAGGTTCTGGTGTACGGATTTGTACGAGGAGTTTGTGTCGCCACGTGGACCCAGCAAACCAACTTTAACGCTTCACAGTGTGCTCTCTGTTCATGAAAGGACGTATTGAATGGCATTTTAATCACAATTACAAAATTATTATCTGATGAGTTACAGAAGATGTTTTTGTTTTATATATATATACACACACACGTGGACAAAATTGTTGGTAACCCTCAGTGAAAGAAGGAAAAACCCACAATTCTCACTGAAATCACTTGAAACTTACAAAAGTAACAATAAATAAAAATTTATTGAAAATTAAATAATCAAAATCAGCCATTACTTATGAATTGTTGATTAACATAATTATTTAAAAAAACAAACTAATGAAATAGGGCTGGACAAAAATGATGGTACCCATAACTTAATATTTTGTTGCACAACCTTTTGAGGCAATCACTGCAATTAAATGATTTCTGTATTTGTCAATGAGCGTTCTGCAGCTGTCAGCAGGTATTTTGGCCCACTCCTCATGACCAAACTGCTCCAGTTGTCTCAGGTTTGATGGGTGTCTTCTCCAAATGGCATGTTTCAGCTCCTTCCACAGATGTTCAATGGGATTCAGATCTGGGCTCATGGAAGGCCACTTTAGAATAGTCCAACGCTTTTCTCTCAGCCATTCTTGGGTGTTTTTGGCTGTGTGTTTTGGATCGTTGTCCTGTTGGAAGACCCATGACCTGCAACTGAGACCAAGCTTTCTGACACTAGGCAGCACATTTCTCTCCAGAATGCCTTGATAGTCTTCAGATTTCATTTTACCCCTTGCACACATTCAAGACACCCTGTGCCAGATGCAGCAAAGCAGCCCCAAAAACATTACTGAGCCTCCTCCATGTTTCACCGTAGGGACGGTGTTCTTTTCTTCGTATGCTTGGTTTTTGAGTCTATGAACATAGAGTTGATGTGCCTTACCAAAAAGCTCCAGTTTGGTCTCATCTATCCAAAGGACATTCTCCCAGAAGCTTTGTGGCTTGTCAACATGCATTTTTGCAAATTCCAGTCTCTTGCTTTTTTATGATTTTTTTCAGCAGTGGTGTCGTCTCCCATGAAGTCCACTTTGGCTCAAACAACGACGAATGGTGCGATCTGACACTGATGTACCTTGGCCTTGGAGTTCACCTTTAATTTCTTTGGAGGTTGTTCTGGGCTCTTTGGATACAATTCGAACGATCCGTCTCTTCAATTTGTCATCAATTTTCCTCTTGCGGCCACGTCCAGGGAGGTTGGCTACTGTCCCGTGGGTCTTGAACTTCTGAATAATATGAGCCACTGTTGTCACAGGAACTTCAAGCTGTTTAGAGATGGTCTTATAGCCTTTACCTTTAAGATGTTTGTCTATAGTTTTTTTTCGGATGTCCTGGGACAATTCTCTCCTTCGCTTTCTGTTGTCCATGTTCAGTGTGGTACACACCTTTTCACCAAACAGCAAAGTGACTACTTGTCTCCCTTTAAATAGGCAGACTGACTGATTATGCGTTTGGAAACAACTGTGATGTCAATTAAAGGACACACCTGAGTTAATCATGTCACTCTGGTCAAATAGTTTTCAATCTTTTATAGAGGTACCATCATTTTTGTCCAGGCCTGTTTCATTAGTTTGTTTTTTTAAATAATTATGTTAATCAACAATTCAAAAGTGATGGCTGATTTTGATTATTTGATTTTCAATAAATTTTTATTTATTGTTACTTTTGTAAGTTTCAAGTGATTTCAGTGAGAATTGTGGGTTTTTCCTTCTTTAACTGAGGGGTACCAACAATTTTGTCCACGTGTGTATATATATATTAGGACTGGGCAAGTTAACACGTTATTATCCTGTTAACTCATTAATTTATTAACGTCAACATTTATTTTATCGTGCATTAACGCATGTAGCTCACATGCTTTTGTTTTAAAAAGTCTGTTTCTGGCTGCTGCGGAACTGGAAAATAATTGGCAGGAAAACATGCAGAAGAGCTAAAACAGACATAGAGAATGGTAAAAATCTGTGAACTTTACAGTTCGGGTAGCAACTCAGGTAGCAGATAGCAATAAAAAAACAAAAATTCTGGACTGCAACAAAACTTTGGCCGTCATTCCTCCATGTTCCATCAGATCTGCTCCATGTGTTCACTGTCCTGCTGTTCTCTAGCTGGTTACTGCAGTGCAGCTCCATCTAGTGGCACAGATGTGTAATGACAACAGAGAGTCCAGTCCTCGATTAAAAAACAAATTAAGTTCTGTGGCCCGTTTTTTAATTTCATGTTTTTGATCCAAGTCTAAGATTGAAATATAAAAAACCAGGCTTTTTTTTTTTTTTTTTTTTTTTTTTTTAGATTTTTGTGTTAGATTTAAAAACAAAAAACATAGAAAAATGTCACTTTTTAATTTTTTTTAAAAATTTTTGATTGACAATTGAAAATGGAAAGAATGAATGATACTGAACTTTAACATGGACATTTTCATTTTAAAGTTCTCCCAGACGTAGAATTCAACATAAACAAGGTTATTTGTAACAACTGACAAGTTGAACTCCCCGTTAAAAGTTTCTGCTGTTACCTCAGAAATTACCTGTTTTAATGTTCTGATCGTGCTGAGCCACAATCATTTTGTTGGATTTTGCTCGTAGACTTTTTTTTTTTTTTAATTTTAATGAAAACAGGATGACATTAATGCCCTGGCAGTCTAACGACAAGCTTACATCAGCCAGTATGTCTCTGCATGTGACCCGCTGTTAATGTTGATTATGTTCCCTTTTCAGGGGCATCACACAAACGCCAGCATCTTATGAAGTAATCTCCATCTAACTGAATTTTCCAAAACAAACCACAGAGCTCAGTAATTACAGTAATTTCCCGTATTGCCAGTATTCCCTCCTCTTGTGCTGGCAGTGGCTTCGACAGTGTCGGTGACATGGCCGGGATGATGCCCACTGCTGCCAGCACTGCTGTGTGGAGCTGGACCGGCCAGGCCACGCCGCCATGCCACCCGGCCCCTTTGGCTGCTTGTGGGAAACACAGAGGGAGGGGGGGGATGCGGGGCAGCGGGGAGGGGGAACTCCCTTAAAGGCTCATCTCCTTCTTTTTCTGTCTTCCCTCTCTCTTACAAGCTTTCTTTCTTTCTTTCTCCCTCTCCTTGAGCTGCCGCTGCTGCTGTGATTCACTTCAAATCGCTCCCCAAAGGTTTCTGTCAGGCGGGGTGCAAAAGTCAATTGGAGTCAGAAACCGTCAGTGGTACATCCCAGTCTGAGGTCAGAGCTGCTGGCAGGAGGAATGAGTAGCTAAGGAGAATTGTGCTGCACTCGCTTTCTCTCTCTCTCTATCCCATCAGTAGTTAAACAACACCACCATGACTAGCAGGGAATCTGAGTTTTATGGAAAACCATTAACAGCTTTGGCTAAAGAACAAGCTGCAGTTTGGTGGCCGTAAAATCTCCATCAGGCAGCGTAGGAGCCTCACATTTATTTTTGATGTGCAGTTCGAGATGAGCTTTTGTCTTGTTTTTATAAGTTCACTGTCCTCTCTGCGATTGAACTGTTTCACTTCTTCATTCATTTCATGTTTTCTGTGGCATTCACTGCAATCTCCCCTCAGGCAGAAACATCATGGGGAAGCCTTTAATTTGATTACCTTATCAGTGCTTATCGGATTTTCTTCCCTTTGAAAGTAGAGGCTCCCTCTGTGCTGCTGCGCTGTTGTACCCTCTTTTCTTCTATTATATGTGTTTAACACTGAAATCTGGGCCACCACGAGGTTCTTGCACAGTTCCACTTCTACCAGCTTTTCGACCGACCTGAGACCGGTGCTCGCGCCAGTTCAGAGCTGGTTCTACGTCGGAACCGTTTAAGAACTACTCCAGCTCGCTTTTCCACATGCAGAGAGCCATGTCATGTCATAATAACGTTTCATCCGATGTTTAACCTCCCTTTACTGAACTCCAAGTTTCTGCAGAAGACCAGTGTCTTTATATCACCAGTCTGCCTTTAAAAACGTTGTTGTAGTTGTAGTTGAATGCGCATCGCTGTGCCAGCCATGGTGCCAACCAACATTTCCCAAAGTTGTGATATTAAAACATCCAAAAGTGTTAAATAATGAATATCCAAACACTGCTATTAAATTCAGTTTAAAGCAGCCACTGTGAGCAGTTGCATGTCAGCTATGGCAGCAGTTTTCTCTTGCAGATATTAGCACACTGAGCAAGTAGCTGTCTCTTTGTCAGTGTGGATGTTGGGTTTCAAGGCACCAGGCTGCAAACATGTTTATTTCTCTATAAAGCTGGGCATTTTAAGATGGAAAGTCAATGGAGATTTAGGGCCAATTCCAATTCCTCCAGTAACCCTCACGCCCTTAACCCTCAGTCTTTGGTCCTCCAAAGTAAGTGTAAGGGCTAGCTAATGACTTAGAAATGGGACAGCCCTTGAGTGCAGTTACGTCTAGTCTGTCAAGAAAATGACGACGACGAAGAAGAAGGAGAAGAAGAATAAGATAATATAAATATATATAACGAAGATATTAAGATAGTTTTGTAACATTAATATCTTTATTAACTATGAAAATACATACATTTGTAGCTTGCTTTTTTCGGCGCCATCCTTTTCGAAGACCTCTTGGTGAAATTACGCAATGCCTTCTGGGTAGCCCTTACGGGCGATACAGCGATACGGCTATACAGCCCTCAAATTTGTCCCTCAACTTGACTTTCTAAGAATCGGGACAGCACTTGCGCTTCACGGGAGCGCGCATTTTTGCGATTGAGGGTTGAGATTGAGGGATAAGGGAGGAATTGGAATCCACCCATAGTCTGTTTTGGAGCTAGCACCTAGTGGTGAGTCGAGGAAGCTGCAGCTTTTGATGGGTTAGCGAAGGCTTCAACCCAGAAGTGGGAATGCTGCTACGCTTGATCTAGCTGAACAAGGTTTCGGGGCCAGCGTAGCACCGGTTTTTCCTGGCTCTGAAAAAAAACTGGTGCTGAGTTTGACCCCAGTTCTGAACCAGCACTGGAAATGCTTTGGTGGAAAGGCCCCATCTGTCCTCAGCAGCAGTCCTGCTTCTTTACTTCTCCCTCCTCCACCCCCATCCCCCATCCACAATCTCCTAAATACTCTCTCTTTCTCCCTCTCCCTCTCCTTCTTCTTATGCATAAATGAGATTTGTCTAGACGGGCACTGGAGCACCGGCTCTGCAACCACAGGCCTCTGCATAACAAGCTCGTTATGCAAACGTGTCTGATTGGATGGCGCCGTTCCACTGGCTGCCACTGTGATAGAGTGTGTGCATGTGTGTGTGTGTGTGTGTGTGTATGAGACGTGATAGAAAAAAGAGAGCGAAAGAGGAAAAGGAAAAGGGATGAGTTAAGAGATAGACTGAAAGAAAATAATCAGGTGGGGGGGGTAAGAGAGACGAGCTCTGAAATCTGAAAGAGAGAAAGTGAGAGGAGGATGAAGGGGGGGGCGAAAAGTAGAAAGTAGAGAGAGCGAGAGAGACACTGCTAAGATTTGGTCTCCATGGCAACACAGCCAGGCTGCTGGTAGGGTTGGCGGGCGCTGCGGCAATGTGAGCCTTTCTACTGCGCTACAGAGCAAAACGCCTGCAAGTCTCTTCGTGGAGCCACACAGGCCTGCTGAGCAACAGGCAGCGAGCCTGCGTGCACTCGTACTCCCATCCATGTGTGCACACATGTGCAGTCACCCGTACAGCTATAAACGTACATAAAAGCATTTACAAAAGAAAAAAAACTGCATGGAAAAAAACCAACAATGCTGACTAAATAATAATAATAATAATAATATGTGCACACATGCAGGCGCATGCATAGACATAAACACAACCGTGCATTGCAAGACACGAAACGCCATAAAAAAAAATCTGCATAGATGACGGCGAGATGCACCCCCCCCCCCATCCCCATCCCCCAATTCAGGAACACATCCACAAATAAAAAATGAATATGCATGCTGGCACACACCCACTACACAAAAGCAAAACTAATTAGGTGAGAAGTGGATGAGGAAAGAAACAGCAGTCACTTTTCCCTTCCTCTATGTTACACAGACACAGAATATAAGCAACCTCCAGTGAATTTGTTCATATGCAGCGCTGCTGATCACACAAACAACACCTGTTAACTGTTAAAACTGTACAGCCCTCCAGATGTCCCATATTAAACAGGCAGCATGCAGCTCAGTCTGTGATTGGCTGCGCTGATTGAGTCGGCCCGTTTCTTAGCTTTAGATTTTGTGAGCATATTAAAAGGTGCAACATGTATTCGGCCTGGCTCCTTATAAACTCCTTATAAACTCAATGACTGCGAACAGTTGAATTGATCACTATTCTCTTTCAATCTATAGCGTTTATGGTTTATGTTAATACCATCAACCAAAAGCTTTTATTCATAGCAAGTTCTTTGATGAGCGCTTGAGAGAGGGCTTTGTTGCAACTGTAACTCTGCAACTTTAACTTCATAAAAAAAAACAATATCATGTAAATTTAGCCGTATAATTTTCACAGTTTACATATATAGGGATATTCCTAAAGGCAGAGAGTTTGGCAGATGTTCTACAATACATGAAATAAATGACATGGTTGAAGTTTACATTCAGTAAAAATGTAAAAATGCATCTGTAGAATGAAAGGATACAAATGAATGCCGAACCCATGTAACCGTATTCAGCATATTAAAAATTGTTTTTTGTGTCCGCACCAAACGCCCCAGGGACTACAGGCGAGAATGGACAGCGACTTGGAAGAGACCTCAGAGGTGGAGGAGGAACAGGAGCGTCTGGAAATCGGCTCTGGGAGTGAGAGCAGTGCGTATGGCTCCACGAAAAAGAAGAAGAAGAAACCGAGGGAAAAGAAAGAGAAGAAGCCCAGGAAGAAGAAGAGGGATGGGGAGGATGATGACGACGACGATGATGATAGTAACATGAAAGTAAGTCTGTGGTCATGATACTGGGTCAGAGTTAGAGTTACATCACATCTTCCTCCTTCCTTGGATATGATATTAAATCAGCTTTGTCGGAGGCATATATATCAATGCACTTTGGCAAGATTTCTTTTTTTTTCAGTATTATGTGGGATAATAAATTCTAATTTAGAACTGATACCAATTTGAGTTTATATTTACATACATTTACATCCAGTAATTTATCCAAAGCGACTTACTGAAGCTTGAACGTCATCCAAGTTTTGGTGCAGCAAGAAACTCTGGCGTAGGCATAAAGTGCTAAATCAGTTTATCTAAATTACACTACGGCTGGGGCAGGTGCACAAGTGAAAAGAAAGTGCAGATTAGATGTGTTTGCACGCCTGATGTGTTAGGGAGACCAGTTGTTCACGGGAGAGATTCTTGTCGCTGCTCTGTCAGTTTTTTTTTTTTTTTTTGCCATCATGAGACTACAAATGAGAACAGCCTGAACTGAAACTGTCTCCTGCGCAAGGACTGTAGTATGCAGTTCCGCCACAGTGGTCAGGAAGTTTGGATATCTAAATGCAGACCCTGTAATCACTGTGTCTTCAACCATTATTGATTTAAATTCAATTTTGGCAGTTATGGGTAGCCAGTGAAGGTCAGTGATGAGAGAAGTAACGTGTCTTTCTTCAGGAGATAACGACTGTCTGTGCCAGGAGTCGGTTGGTATACTAAACCTTATATGGCCTGATTTTTCTAATGTTCCAAAGTGGAAAGTGTCTTGACTGAGAAGTGGCTGCTGGTCATCAATAATCAGATTATTCACAGCCTTTTCTAAGCAGGTAGTTGAAGATGTAATTTTTATGTTGGCATTGTGTTGGGAGGACTGATTGATTTGGATGACCAATAGATCAGTCCCTGTTCAAACGCTGCATTAAGGGTTGTGTATACTCTCGCAGCAATGTGTCGCAGTTAGCTTGTCACAGGTATGCCGCAGTTATTTTTGATTTATGCTCAATTTTGAAGCGTGGACTGTGCTTTGTTGTTCCGCACCACAACGTAAGAGGGACAATCACGAACTAGCTAAACTTACTAAACTTATCTCTTGAATTTTTCCACTTCCTCACCGTCTCGGCCATATCCAGACCCACATTCATCCCTATCTCCCTCCATGAATTACTAGAATATGTGCTGTCTTTGTAGTGTGGAGAACCAGAATCGTACAGATGTGGGTACTTCCTCACTTCTTCAATGACGCGCTCTTTTCTACGCGGATGTAGAATTGACGAATCAGAGGCCTCCTTTCTCTCGTCTCTGCGGCACTGTCTGCGGTCACCTACAATTGTGGGGAGGTTAACCGGAGTGTCTGCGTAGAGTGGGGGGGCATCTCTGCGTTATCGGCATCACACATGCAGACGACCTGATTTCTGAGCATCAACCAGGCTTCAAAATGGATCCTAGGGAAATCTGGTCACAAGTGGCCAGTGTTAGTGGCGTGTCTGAACACATCCCGATATGGATTCAGATTTGATCACTCAGCATGCATAAGGCGGTCTGGGACACCTGTGTTCACATTCACTTTGGACTCTGAACACAAAACTCTCTGGAAACAGATCTAGGGACTGCCAAACATACTAACTTCTTTGTCGTTGAATTTCCTGTTGTAACCCAAACCCTCTTGTATTATGTACGCCCTGATTTCTATTGTCTCGGTCTACGCACCAAAGATACGCATGTTTATTTGCATTTAGGCTTGAAGGTCAGAGCTGATCCCTCGAGATGGGCGCACGTTTTAATGCCAGGTGTGAACATCGTCGGCTAAGCGCTGGCCACTTGTGATCGAATTCATCAGGACGCATGTCAATGCAAGGTCTGAACGGAGCCTTTTGGTTGAAGGTGGCATTTTTCTTTCATTCATATGTCAGGGGTCAGAGAAGCTGTAGGGTCATCTGGATAGAATGATAGGTACAGTTGGGTATCATGTGCATAAAAATGGTACAAGAAGCCATACAAGCAGATGACTCGGCCCAAGGGTGTGGTTTATTTTGTAGAAAGATGGGGGACTATTTTGAGGGTGCTAGAAAACTGAAGTTTCTGCTGGCAGTGACAGACATGCCAATGTCCAGTTAGGTTGGACTGAAGAGTGTTGCCATGCCTTATATATCCATGTCAGTGAGTACAGATAGTATGATGCCACTCTTTATTGTGTCAAAAGCTGCTGAGAGGTTTAATAAAATGAGGTCTGAGGTCTGTCCTGCAGCGTTAGTTTCTTTTGGAGCTTCACTGTTTAAGGGGGACTGATTTTCATCAAGGGGGTTTTTCTGTCAGTGAAACTCTCAGTCCTTTTGAAAACTTTCCACCCTAATACCCCAAACAGGAATGGAAGAAGTGAAACTGCTCAGTAGTTTCAATTTGAGCGGGGTTGAGCGCATGCTTGTTGAGCACAGATGTTACCCGAGCCCTCTTTGAATCCAGTCAGAAATGTGCCTGCAGCAAGCAAAGTGTTTCTCACTTATGGGAATGCTCGTACAGTGGATCTAGCCTCAAGGAGGTTGACGCTATTGGGCCCACTGGAACCTGTAGCTGGACTGTCAGAGGTTTTGATGTCTCGCTCTCAGTGAGAGGGATGAATGATGGAAATGATTTGACACTGACCAGGGGAAGACCAGGCAAGACATGCTCGCTTCATGTTTGACAAGTCCTGCTGTATTGAAGATTAACAAAAGACTCACTCGACAATGATACAGAATGAGTCTGTACGTTTGAGCTTCATTCACGATCAAATTTAATGCACGTGTTTCAATTGATGTCGGTTTAACGTCTTTTTCTTCCCCGTTGATCGTGGTTCTGTGCCAAGCTTTTACAGTATTTCAGGACTGCAAGAGGTTTATTACTTAACAAGAATCCAAGGACAACATGTCAACTTCACTATTTAGTGGGTCTTAGTGTGAGGAAAATAAAACACCTGATGAACAAAAACATATATTTTTTCATCATGCCAGTATTTAAGAAAAATGAAGACAAATAGAAAAAAAAAATCATGCAGGCAATACTGGGTACCCTCTTGATGCTTCTTCTAAAATTGCTCCCTAAGGAAAAATAAAGTGTTGAATTTGATTGAATTCATCTGATTTGTGAGCAGCAACAATTTGACGTAGTCATATTCTTAATGCTTCTACAAGTCTGTCACATTGTTTGGGAGGAATTTTGGCCAAATCTTCTTTATAAAGTTGTTTCAGTTCATTGAGGCTTTTGGATATTCCCTCATGCATTGCTGTCTTAAAAGCTGTTTAATTTATTTGAAAATGTTTATTTAAAGTGACTTTCATCCGAAGACAGCTGGGATAGGCTCCAGCAGATCACTAAATACGCCTTAAATAGGAAGAAGTAGGTACAGGTAATGGATGGATGGATCGGCAGTTTCACAAGCCTTTCTGAGATTTGCAGCAACAGTTGCTTCTCTTAGACCATGGCTTATGTCTTAACCTCTTGACATTATGTTAACACACACCTGAATGCTCCAGGCCAGCAAACTGCCAAAATGTCTACATTTATGGCAGCCCTGCTTACTTGCTCGTGAACAGTTAATCAGGGGTTGATGATTCTCCTGTGGGAGCAATAAGGGGAGATGTAGCCAAGCACAGATGATTTTTGTTAAATAAATGATGTCATGTAAAAATTTTATAGTTTCTATTATTTTTTCTTTTCTTTTTTGCATTATTTGACTGCATCTGCTGCCGACTTATAAGCGCATCAGTTTTGCTCCCTGTCCCATCTGTCCTTTAAAAACTGAACAGGAAGCCCGTGTGAAGGCACCTGGAACTGCTTGTGTGAGAGGAGCAAAAAGTCCTCCATTTGCTTATAATTAAGCCAGTGTCCCTTTCAAGGTTAGCGTGACTGATAAGGAATTAAAATGCAGAAATGTTGATGTTTTGCCTATTTGATAATTATATTATATATGCCCTTCAGATCGACAGGCAGCCTATGCAGGGTGTACCCCTGCCTTTCACCTGAAGAGAGCTGGGTCCGGCAGACCTCCGTGACCCGGAAAAGGAAGAAGGCAAATGGATCTAATATAATATATGTGTGTTCATCTGTATTGTCTGCATTCGCACAGGAACCCAAATCCTCCAGTCAGCTGATGCTTGAGTGGGGTCTCGAGGATGTTCAGTATGGTTTCACGGAGGATGACTACAAAACCATCACCAACTACAAGGCTTTCAGTCAATTCCTCAGGCAAGTGTCTTTTTTTTCGTCTGCATTATCTTCCTGTGGATTGCCAGCGTTCCCAGCTGAGTCTTCCAGTAGTGAGAGTAGCGCGTGGTGCGACAAGCAAACAGTGCTTCTTTTTTTTGTTTGAGCTAGGAAGAGTGGCTATTGGTATAAAGAGTCTGTCTCACCTGGGGCTGTCTGGCTCGGCTAAGCCTGACAAAGTGGAGCATGAGCTCCTGCGGTGTCTCCTGTGTATAGTCAGCTGCTCGCTGGATGCCTGTGACAGCCGGGGGGCTTTGAGACTCAGTGCTCTGACCCACTATCTTGCACAGGCCAGCGTGCCAAAACCTCAAGTCGTTGCCTGACAAATCACAAACATGACACACACACGCAGACAGCGAGGCAAGGAGTGCAAAACTTAAGGGGCATTGAAGTGCCAGCAAATCAAAAACCAATTCCCTTCGGTCCTGAGGGAAGGAGAAATTATACCAACAGGAATGAAGTGTGACATAATAAAGCTGCTATTGTTGTCTCATGTCCCCCTGGTTTTACCCAGGCCTCTTATTGCCAAGAAGAATCCGAAGATTCCCATGTCAAAGATGATGACAGTGTTAGGGGCCAAGTGGCGAGAATTCAGCGCCAACAACCCGTTCAAAGGCGCATCTGCCACCGCTGTGGCTGCCGCTGTGGCTGCCGCTGTGGAAACGGTCACTGTGGCTCAGCCAGCTTCTTTCAGCAGCAGCCAGCTGAGCTCTCAGCTCGGACCAGTCAAAAAAGCCAAAACCAAAGAGGGAAAGGGTAAGGCCTGCTGAACTGTGACAAAGCACGCTCTTTCTTCTCTTTTTTCTTTTCTTTTTTTTTTTTTTTTTCAAATATTTGCAAGAATACCACATGGTTAAGTCATCTGACATCTGGATCTGTGTGTCTCAGGGCCAGGAGTCAGAAAGAGAAGCAAGAGCGTGAAAGAAGTGAAGAAGAAACCCAAGCCGAAGAAGACCAAATCAAAATCAGGCCAAAGTGGGAAGAAGAAGAAAGCATCCTCGGTATGCTCGTTATTTTCAGAGGGCTGTTTGCATTCACCTTAGTCATCTTTATCAGTTTCCCGGTTCTATATTTTCAGCTGAGTGGAAGTCACTTGACTGTTTACATTACTGGCTGTTTAATCCAGTGTTTGCACTTCCAGAGTGAGGAAGACTTCCTGGAGGAGTCAGACTTTGATGACATCAGCATCCACAGTGCCTCTGTGCTTTCTGATACCTCAGGGGCCGCCAACAAGAAAAAGGCCCGACGTGGGCGGAAGAAAAGAAAAAGTATGTTTACATTCTACTTGCATGCTTTGCAGAGTTTTTGTTTTTTTTAGTTCTAAAATCAAACTCAAATCTTCAGACGGCCTGAGAAAGGGTAACAAGAAAGCTTTATTTTTCTTTTCTTTTTTTTTTTTTTGTGTCTGCATTCATGCATTCATGGTTAGAGCCATCATCTAGCCAAACCATCTAGTATGTATATGCAATTTAATCTTGTACCAGCCTTTTTTTGTGAGAGTGTGAAGGGTGAATGTGTCCTTCACCAGTCCTCTCTGGCAGTAAATTCTAACATCCTTTATTAACATCCTAAATCCTGATTCTGTCAGAGAGGACTAGAAAAACACCAGCAGTGAAACAGTTAAAGACAAGACAGTTAAAGAGACACGACAGTGAGGGTGTTGTGTAGTGGATTGTGTTGTGACACAGGACAAACTTAAAAGATAATATGTAGAAAGTAGAGAAAACTACCAACAAGAAGACTGAATGAACACCTTCTACCAAGCTATGGACCTGTATATAGAGAATTGATGTAAACATTATCGATTTATTGTGTTGACAGTCGAGGGGCGGGTGTTGGGGGAGGGGTGTAAAGCATAAATGTGTCCATGCTCACTCACATGTACCAAGGAAACTGTCATCACCATTACCATCACCATTCTCCTTATCTAAATCCGTCTCAGATCCTCCCTTTCTTTTCTTTTCTTTTAAGCTTTTTTTTTTATTTTGGAGGAGCTTTCTGAGGACAGATGGTCTTTCACAGCAGACGCTTTAGTTCTCAGTTTCTTTCAGAGTTAAAGGCTGTCCAAGACCGTATCCAAATACTTTCATATATCTTGTACTCATAAGTTCTTGATACCTGATGCTACCAGAGCGCTGCTGCGACTCTTTGCATGCTCGAACTGCCCGTGTTTAATTATTACTTCGCCTTCTCCAGAGGAGGACGGCGACGGCTATGAGACAGACCACCAGGACTACTGTGAGGTTTGCCAGCAGGGTGGAGAAATTATCTTGTGTGACACTTGTCCAAGAGCGTACCACCTGGTCTGCCTGGATCCTGAGCTGGAGAAGGCCCCTGAGGGAAAATGGAGCTGTCCACACTGTGTGAGTACATTCAATAAGCCAGAATAACACATTGTTTTACTTCCTTCAGGGTCATTTATGGTGATATCCTAAGGGGACACTGTCTGCTGTGATGGTTTAGTATGTAACGATGCAGCCTTGACATTAAGTATGCAGTGTATGTATGAGTTATGGTGTCACGCATCACTGTTTTGGATTTGGAATTATATCGCAAAGCAGGAAATTCCCTTTATCTCTTGCTTCTATATTCTTCTGCTTCCTCTTGGGGAAAACTTTCTGTGATACTAAGAAATCATTCAGAAACAGTAGTAGATGTTGTTTGTGCCCACTGCAGTTAAACTGTCTGTAAAATAGAAGTGGACTATGATGTGTAACACTGACCCTCCACAGCTAGACCAGAATACATGAAATCAGTTATTTAACATGCAAAAATGATCTCATGTTCTCCAGAAAATAATATTTGTTCATCTATTGAATCCTGTCATCTTTCAATTATTAGGAAGGGAGCTGATGTGATGATTTCATATCAGGCGTCTAATCAAGTGCAAGTTCTGGCTTGTGCCAAACGCTTGAATCATAATTACTGACATGCAACATGATTACGAGCCACTCTAGGTCACATGCAAATGCATGTTCCTACACTGTGTAATGATCCTGGTGAATAAATATGTACAATAAAAAAAAAAAACATATTTAGGATTTCATAAACCACTCAACTGTTGCACCAACATATTACTATAAATATCAAGGTGGTGCTGCAGGCAGCAGATGACTAGCTGTGGAGAAAGTGGCAGGTGCTGATGTTCAGTTTAAGGCTAAGCGGCTAAAGCATTCATATGTATAGCGGCACTTTTCAGAAAAGAAGGTGTCTCTGACAGTGCAGCGGCAGTTGTGTGCTGCGGTACTGAAGCCCAATAAAAACATGTCTGGAATAGATAACCACATAACCCACAAACAAAGAAGATAGTAGATAGCAGACCTTAATGAGTAATTTAGTCAATAAATACGGAGCGATGGACCAGTCGACTGCTGTTTTTTGGCACTTGGGTTGTATATTACTTGACTAAAACTACTTTGCGGCTATGATAAAAATGACAAACACGATAGAGCAACTGGTAAATTGCTGAAATAAGATGGACCATCTTTACTTCCCCAACATGCACATGCCATTTGTGCTCCTCAGGAGAAGGAGGGAATCCAGTGGGAGGCTAAAGATGAGGAGGAGGAGGAAGAGGAACCTCCAGGTGAAGAGGAGGATGACCACATGGAGTTTTGCAGAGTGTGCAAAGACGGTGGCGAGCTTCTGTGTTGCGACACCTGCCCATCATCCTACCACATCCATTGCCTCAACCCGCCTCTTCCTGAGATCCCAAACGGGGAATGGCTATGTCCTCGCTGCATGGTAAACCAGTCTGAGTTTCAGTAGGGTGTGTGCATCGTCTGGTAAAGTCTATGAAGTTTAGCTAAATCATCTTGACTTTTCCACAAGTATACGTTTAGTTTCAGCTTTAGCTATTATAGTCTGCTGTCGTTAACTTGATATTTTATGTTGCCAAACATCAAAGATCAAAAGGCACTTGTAATGTCACTTTAGAGAGGGATAGCTTCTTATTTTCCTTATTTAATCAGCACTTTCTAAAATCACTTGAAAATGTTTCTTGGCAAAGTTGTACCGTTTAGTTTTGAAACCGTAAACTACTCGTATAAGAGTACCTCTCTGTTTTCTCTCAGTGCCCTCCACTCAAGGGTAAAGTGCAAAAGATTCTGCACTGGACCTGGGGAGAGCCCCCGCTTCCAGCAGAACCGCCTGCAGGCCCTGATGGGAAGCCAATCGATCCACTGACCAAGCCGCCACTCAAGGGCCGACCTGAGAGGGAGTTCTTCGTGAAGTGGGCGGGCCTTTCATATTGGCACTGCTCCTGGGTCAGCGAACTGCAGGTCAGATGCAACAAGCTGTTGCGCACTTATCTCAAAATAGCATCTGGGCTCTGTAACTTTGTGTTTGTCAAATGTGGAGCACACAAAATAAGACGGGAATATTTTACCGGAGCATCTTTTGTTTGTTTGTTTTTTCAGTTTTTTCAAACCACTAAACTATGATCTCAGTTAATGAAGCCTCATGGGGTCACAAGCCAGTATCTTTTTGTACTGGTCCCAAGCCTTGATCAGTGCAGAGGTTTGTATCAGGAAGGACATCTGACGTAAAACCTATGCTAAACTAACCATGCAAATTACAAGAGCCACGGACCCCCAGATCAATCAAGGCCTGGGTTAACAACGACCACCATCGGCACTGTTGGCCTACAGGGCACCGATAGAAATTGGGCGATTGCTAGTTGAAGAAAGAGGGCAAGACGATGTGTCCATAGGCAGAGAGAAAGAGGAAAAGCAAAAGACTGGTTGACAAGATGCAGAGAAGGAAGGTGGCTATTCTGTGTGTTCAGGAGACCAGGTGGAAAGGTAGCAAAGCTAGAATAGGGGTGTGAAAAAAAATCGATTTGGCAATATATTGCGATTTTCGGCCATCCAATATAATATCGATTTTTCAGCTCCTAATATCGATTTTTTTTTTTAAGGAAAATTCATGTATTAGATGCATTGTGAATACTTAAATGTGCAAAAACACTAATAATAAACAATAAATAGGTTGTTTTGAAGCAAATAGTTTTGACTTAATTATTTGTCCTCTGAATGATCAATATCATCTGATGAACATATACAGCAACTTGATTTTTCATCTTTACTTTTAATTTTGATATTAACTGGGTAGAATATCGCAATATATCATGATATCACGATATTGTGATAATATCGTATCGTGACCCATGTATCATGATACATATTGTATTGCGAGGTCCTTGCCAATACTCACCCCTACTTAGGAGCAGGGTTCAAGCTGCTTTATTATGGTGTAAAAGGAAAGAGAAATGGAGTAGGAGTTATCTTGAAGGGTGAGCTTGTTAGGAATGTTCTGGAGGGGAAAGGAGTGTCAGATTGAGTGATGCGTCTGAAGATGGAGACTGAAGGTGTGATGTTCAATGTTGTTTGTAGTTATGCCCCACGGGTCGGATGTGAGTTAGACGAAAAAGAAACATTTCTGGAGTGAGGTAGAGGAGGTGATGCATTGTATCGCTGGAGATGAAAGAGTGGTGATTGGTGCAGGCTTAAATGGTCATGCTGGAGAAGGCAATGGAGGTGACGAGGAAGTGATGGACAAGTTTCGAATTCAGGATAGGAATGTAGAAGGTCAGATGGTGGTTGATTTTGCAAAACGGATGGAAATAGCTGTAGTGAATACTTTTCTCCAGAACAGGCAGGAATATTGGGTGACTTATAAGATTTGGAGGCAAGAGAACACAGGTGGATGACATCTGTAGATGACGTAACCTGAAGGAGGTCAGTGACTGCAAAGTAGTGGTAGGTGATTGTGTAGCCAGACAGCATAGGATGGTGGTGTGTCGGATGACTCTGGTGGAGAGGAAGATGAAGAGGACAGAGGCAGAGCAGAGGACAAAGTGGTGGAAGCTGAAAAAGGAAGAGTGTGGTGTGGCTTTCAGAAAAAGTCAGGAGGTGCTTCCAGATGACTAGACAACCGCAGCTAATGTGATCAGGGAGACAAGTAAGAGAGTACTTAGAGTGTCGTCTGGTAGCAAAACAGACAAGGAGGCGTGGTGGTGGAATGAGGAAGAGCTGGAGTATGTACAGAGAAAGAGGTTAGCAAAGAATAAGTGGGACACTGAGAGGACTGAAGAGAGTAGACAGGACTACAGGGAGATGCAGTGTTAGGTGAAGGTACAGGTGGAAAAGGCCAAACAAAGGGCGTATGATGATTTGTATGCTGGTTGGAGGGCAAGGAGGAAGAGACTGACTTATACAGGTCCGTGAGGCAGAGAGATAGAGGTGGAAGGATGTGCAACAGGCGAGGGTGATTAAGGATAGAGATGGAAATCTATTGACAGATGCTGGGAGAGTGACAGGAGGATGGAAAGAGTACTTTGAAGAGTTGATGAATGAGGAAGATGACAGAGAACGAAGAGTAGAAGATGTGACCAATTGTGACCAGGAGGTGGCAAAGATTAGTAAGGCTGAAGTGAGGAGGGACATTGAAGAGGATGAAGAGTGGAAAGGCAGTCGGTCCTGATGATACACCTGTGGAGGTAGGGAAGTATCTAAGAGAGGTGGACAGTAGAGTCTTTGACAGGGACATTTAACAAGATATTTGAGAGTGAGAGGATGCCCGAAGAATGGAGGAGAAATGTACTGGTGCAGATTTCTAAGAACAAGGGAGACATGCAGAGTTGTGGCAACTACAGAGGAATAAAGTTGATAAACGACACAATAAAGTTATGGGGAAGAGTAGTGGAACCAAGTCAAAAGGACAAAAGTGAGCATCTGTGAACATCCTTTGAGGATGCCGATTGAGAAGTACAGAGAAGGTCAAAGGGAGCTGCATTGTTTCTTTGTAGACCTTGACAAAGCAGATGACAGTGTTTTAAGAGAGGAGCTCTGGTGTTATATGAGGAAGTCTGGAGTAGCAGAGAAGTATGTTAGAGTGACAGCAGAGTCCAAGGTGGAGGTGGGAGTGCATCAGAGATCAGCTCTGAGCCCCTTCTTGTTTGCTGTGGTGATGGACAGACTGACATCTGAGGTTAGACAGGAATCCCCTTGGATCATGATGATTGCAGATGACATGGAGATCTGTAGTGAGAGCAGGGGGCGGGTGGAGGAACATCTGGAGAGGTGGAGGTATGTATAAAGGAGAGGAATGAAGGTTAGCTGCAGCAAGACAGGATACATGTGTATGAATGAGAGGAACCCAAGAGGAACGGTGAGGCTACAGGGAGCAGAGATGAGAGAAGGTGGAGGATTTTACAGTCCAGGGGAGTCTGGAAAAGAGGTGATGAAGCATGTGCAAGCAGGTTCAAACAGGTGGAGAAACGTGTTACTTGTGATAAAAGAGTTTGAGCAAGAATAAAAGAAAAGGCGTACAAGGTGAGACCAGCAACGTTGTACGGTTTAGGGACCCTGGCTCCGAGGAAAAGCCAGGAAGGCAGAGTTGAAGGTAGCAGAGGTTAAAATGTTGAGGTTTATTTTTGGGAGTGAACAGTATGGATGGGATCAGGGCCGAGTACATGAGAGGTCCTGCACATGTTAGATGTTTGAGAGAAACTCAGACTGAGTAGGTTTGGACATGTCCAGGAGAGAGATAGTAAATATATCAGTAGAAGGGTGATGAGGTTAGAACTGCCAGGCAGGAGGCCAAGAGGAAGACCAAAGAGGAGATTTATGGATGTAGAGAGAGGGGACATGAAGTTAGTTGATGTCAGAGAAAAGGATGCAGAGGACAGAGTTAGATGGAGACAGATGGTTTTACTTTGGTGACCACTGAAGGGAAAAGACGAAAAGAAAGGAAAAATAAACTATCATCTCAATTACTGTACAGTTTAGAACACTCAAACCAGTCAACCTCTATTTTAATGGTGAAAGAACTACTGACTTTTCTCATTATTGTTTTTATGTATTCTCCAGCCACTTTGTCTTCATCTAATAACTTCTGAAACTTAATACAGTTGATTACAACAGTCTCGTTAATATGGTGTGATTTAAAGGAGAACACAGTCTCATACCTAAAAGAAGTGTTGAAAGAAACCCACCAGAACTGCTGCTCGTCTTTTGTCTGTGCTTGTGCAGTTGGAGCTGTACCACACGGTCATGTACCGGAACTACCAGCGTAAGAATGACATGGACGAGCCTCCGCCATACGACTACGGCTCTGGTGAGGAGGAGCTCAGCAACGAGAAGAGGAAGAGCAAAGATCCTCAATATGCAGTGATGGAGGAACGCTTCTACCGCTACGGCATTAAACCAGAGTGGATGGTTATCCACCGGATATTAAACCACAGGTGGCTGCTACCCAAACTACCTCACCCAAACTCTCCCACCACTGATGTCTTTAAAATTACAAATATTTCACAGACCTGAAATGATGAAGTTTGAGTTGATCTATGCTTGCTGCCATCTTGCTTTCATTCGCTCTGTTATATAATGGAACAGCCCTTTGAAACAGTTTTTGAAAGTTGGATTATATAACTCTAAACGCCTTGTTCTCTTTTTTTTCATATTTACTCCTCTGTAGCTTTGATAAGGATGGTGACGTGCATTACCTGATCAAATGGAGAGACCTACCATATGACCAGTGCACCTGGGAAGTGGATAATTTTGACATCCCAGAGTATGACACTCATAAAGGTTTTTATTGGGACCACAGGTGAGTTAACAGAGCACAGTGCCACACAGGATCTGCTGCTGTTTCCCATCTGCCTGTGCTTCTATCTGTCGTGCCCTTGTTTGAACCATTTGTCACCACAAGAAATTGTTGCTGCAATTTGTTTCAGAGAGCAAATGCTCGGGGAGGATCAACGCCCCCTTGTGGTGAGGAAAGGAATAAAACTAAAGGAGGACAATCCAAAGAGGGAGATCCCTCCTGATGCACCCATCATAGATGTAAGTGGCTTCATATACAGCCCTCTAATGGCAAATCATGAGACTATACTGATTGCTGCAGAATGTTTCTGCTGTGGCTAAAATCTTGTCGACATTATTGATTCTAACATACCTGCTACTCTTTTTTTTGCACTGCCAGCCGACTATCAAGTTTGAACACCAGCCCTGGTACATTAATGCTACTGGGGGAACGCTGCACCCATACCAGCTGGAAGGCCTGAACTGGTTGAGATTTTCCTGGGCTCAGGGGACAGATACCATCCTGGCTGATGAAATGGGCCTGGGAAAGACAGTGCAAACAATAGTGTTTCTTTACTCCCTGTATAAAGAGGTGAGGCTCAGAAAACGTCTTCTTTTGTCATATCACAATCAAAACTAAAACGTATGTCTGATCTCCTTCAGTCTAAACAGTAATGCTGATGCATATTTATTAGGGCTGCGCAAGTTAACGCCTTATTATCGTGTTAACACATTAATTTAATAACGCCGACAATTATTTTATCGCACGTAAACACATGTTACTCACATGCTTTTGTTTTGAAAAGTCTGTTACTGGCTGCTGCGGAACCAGAAGACAATTGGCAGAAAAAATGCGGTAAAACTAAAACAGACATGGAGAACGGTAAAAATCTGTGAACTTTACAGCTCGGGTAGCGACTCAGGTAGCAATATTAACAATTCTGTCTGAAAAAGAAAATTCTGGACTGCAACAAAACTTTGTGGTCATTCCTCCATGTTACATCAGATCTGCTCCATGTGTTCACTGTCCTGCTGTTCTCTAGCTGGTTACTTCAGTGCGGCTCCATCTAGTGGCACAGATGTGTAATAACAACAGAAAGTCCAGTCCTCGATTATAAAACAAATTCAGTCCTGTGGCCCGTTTTTTAATTTCGTATTTTTGATCCAAGTCTAAAATTGAAATATAAAAAAAACAGGCTTTTTTTTTCTTTGTTTTTTTGTGTTAGATTAAAAAGCAAAAAACGTAATAAATAATTTTCTTTTTTTTTTTTTTCTTTTTTTTAATTTTTGATTGACAATTGAAAATGGAAATAATGAATGATACACAGATTGGTAAAGTTACAGAACTTTAACATGGACATTTTCATTTTAAAGTTCTCCCAGACGGAGGATTCAACAGAAACAAGGTTATTTGTAACAACTTCCAAGTTGAACTCCCCGTTAAAAGTTTCTGCTGTTACCTCAGAAATTACCTGTTTTAATGTTCTGATTGTGCTGAGCCACAATCATTTTGTTGGATTTTGTTTATAGACTTATATATGTATATATATATATATATATATATATATATATATATATATATATATATATATATATATATATAACAGGATGACATTAATGCCCTGGCAGTGGCAATAAGCTTTATTTTATTTTACATTATTTAAGATGAGATTTACATTAAATATGTGATACTGACAAGTGTCGATGTCAAAAGTGATAAGTTATGGCAGCAGAACTTTTTAATAAAAGTGTATTTTACGCTACTTTTGATTAATCAGGGAAATAATGCGATTTATCACGATTAAAAATTTTAATCGTTGCCCAGCCCTAATATTTATCTATTTGATTCAAAAAATGATAGAAGAAACTGCCTGAAGCAGCTTTCGTCCATGCGTTGTAGTCATGTCTTTGCTCTCTATTCCAGGGTCATTCAAAAGGGCCTTTCTTAGTGAGTGCGCCTCTGTCCACTATCATCAACTGGGAGAGAGAATTTGAGATGTGGGCTCCTGATTTCTACGTGGTTACTTACACTGGAGACAAAGACAGCAGGGCAATTATCAGGGAAAATGAGTTCACATTTGAAGACGGTGCAGCAAAATCTGGACGCAAGGTGTTCCGTATGAAGGTACCATACCTCATCCTCATCCAGCCCTTCCACACTTGCAGTAATGAACTCATAGAGTTGGAGCAACTGACATGGATTGATAATGCTTTGTTTTCTCCACCGTACGACTGATGATCATCTTTTTTGTCTGACCCCCACGCAGAAAGACACGCCTATCAAGTTCCACGTGCTGCTGACATCTTACGAGCTGATCACTATTGATCAAGCCATTCTTGGCTCCATTACCTGGGCCTGTCTGGTTGTGGATGAGGCGCACAGACTGAAGAACAATCAGTCAAAGGTGAGAGAACATTTTTGGCCCTGTTAGCGCTTTGATCCCTAATTTTACTTGTTCTAGTAGCTGGAACGTCATAATGTTTTGTGGAAAGAAAGATTGGAGTTTCTACAGTATTTTTGTGGTGGTACTTGTCTTTGTCGTGGCACAGTCTTTCAACGTCCTGCACATCTTGTGTCCTGCTTAGTTTTTCAGAATTCTTAACGGGTATAAGATCTACTACAAGCTGCTTCTCACTGGAACTCCTCTTCAGAACAACTTGGAGGAGCTTTTCCATCTGCTTAACTTCCTCACTCCAGAGCGCTTCAAGTAAGTCCTGGCTCTTTTTTTTTCCAGTCATTCTCAGTCCACAGGTCAAAATGGAGAATTTCTAGTCTTTCGTGTAATTGAGTTTCATTATGTTTCATATTTTTTTATGTGATCTGTAATCTTTGCAGTAACCTGGAGGGCTTCTTGGAGGAGTTTGCAGACATCTCTAAAGAGGACCAGATCAAGAAACTCCATGACCTGCTGGGACCTCACATGCTCCGGAGGCTGAAAGCTGATGTCTTCAAGAACATGCCTGCAAAGACGGAGCTCATTGTCAGAGTGGAGCTCAGTCCCATGCAAAAGTAAGCCTGAGAATATTTTGAAAGTATTCGGAGTAGGAATTTAACACACCTGGGGCCCGATCTTCCGCCAAACCTCCTAAAGCCGCTATTAAGGGATAGCGGGTAGCTGGAGGGGCGTTCCCCTGCAAAGAACGCCATCTTCCACCTCCCTAAACCCGCGTTCTTACCTGCGCTAACCGCTATATTATGCACAGAAGTGGTTAGGGCGTTCCACCTGTCTTAAAGTAGGTTGCGCTACTCGCTACCCGCAAACCGCTATGGAGCATCTTTTCATCCAGAATGGAGCAACTCTCATGCGCAGCTCGTCTGGGACTGTACAGACTGACGTGTCTGGCCGTGACTATTCCCACATCCACCACAACTGCTGACCAGACATCCTCTGACCTCAAGAGAATAAAAACGTCTACAAGTAATGCGGTGATGCGTAATCGAGAGGTAGAGCCGTTTGTGCACGTCCACATGTGACCAGGTGGACGCACATTTATGCCAGTTGGACGCGCTCTTTTACGGGCCGACATGCGAGTTGCGCTTTCCACAAACCCGGTATCTTGCGATTGTGGGTTTAGGATAGCAGGTAGCGAGTGGTCTGACCACCGCAAACCCGCGATCGCAAGATACCGAGTTTGTGGAAAGCAAAAAAGACATGCCCATTGCCACGCCTACAATGTGAGCAAGGGAGTCGGCATAACAGGTAGCAGCTTTAGAGAAGCTGCTACCCGCAATTTGCAGGTAGTGGATACCGGTTAGCAGGTAGCGGCTAGCGGGTGGTGTATGATCGGGGCCCTGGTCTCTGATGTGTAAATGAAAACAGATTATTTGACAAAAGTGACAGAAATTTGGATTTTCAATCTAATTTCTTCTGACCTGCTGCAGGAAATATTATAAGTTCATCTTGACGGAATTTTGAGGCTCTAAACTCCAAAGGTGGAGGAAACCAGGTGTCCCTGCTCAACATTATGATGGACCTGAAGAAGTGCTGCAACCACCCCTACCTGTTCCCCGTGGCTGCTGTGGTGAGCCATCAAATATACATCTAATTCATTTGTTTCAATACTGAGTACAAAATATGCTATAGAATTCAAAAGCGGTGTCACCGTGAAGGCGTTTGTTTCAGAGATTTTTTGAATGACCCGCACCTTGAAAGCGGTCAGCCTGTACAAGTTCCTGCTGGAGCTATTTCTGCACTTGATGCCCAGACTTTTTGTCTTGAAGGAAGCTCCTGTTTTACCCAACGGCTCTTATGATGGCAACTTACTGGTGAAGTCCTCAGGAAAACTGACGTTACTTCAGAAAATGCTGAAGAAACTCAAAGATGAAGGCCATCGAGTTCTCATTTTCTCTCAGGTAGATGCTCAGCTGAATATGGCTGTAAACCATGGCTTTTACTGACTTTCGACCAGTCGCCTTTGTGGTTTCAAACCTGTCACTGATTATTTTCAAAGTTCAGTTTTATTACTTCCAAGCTTATAATAGCATTCTGTTCACAGATGACAAAGATGCTGGATCTACTTGAGGATTTCCTGGAGTTTGAGGGTTATAAGTATGAACGTATTGATGGGGGGATTACTGGAGGCCTTAGGCAGGAGGCCATTGACCGCTTCAACGGTGGGTTTTACTCAGAACCGATTAATGCGGGCTTATGTGGTTGCACGTTTTCCTTCGCTCGCCTCTCAGTTTATCACACTGCCCACACACAAAGCAGTCCTGTCCTTTGTTTTCTGTCACAGCTCCAGGCGCGCAGCAGTTCTGCTTCTTGCTTTCAACACGAGCCGGAGGTCTTGGCATCAACCTGGCCAGCGCAGACACTGTCATCATCTACGACTCCGACTGGAATCCACACAACGACATCCAAGTACTGATCTCTCACAGAATGTCTCACAGGTTTTTTTTTTAAGACAGTTTTTTTTGGGGGGGTTGGATTTTAGATTTCAGCTTTTCACTACATTCTGTCCTCTGTCGATTTCTTAATTCTCCCAGGCTTTTAGCAGAGCCCACCGTATTGGCCAAAACAAGAAGGTGATGATCTACCGCTTTGTAACTCGGGGCTCAGTGGAGGAGAGGATCACTCAGGTGGCAAAGAGGAAAATGATGCTGACTCACCTGGTGGTACGACCCGGTCTGGGCTCCAAAACTGGCTCCATGTCCAAACAAGAGCTGGATGACATCCTCAAGTTCGGAACTGAAGAGCTCTTTAAAGATGAAATGGAAGCGGCACGAACTATGGGTATGTATTTTTTACGTGCTGTTAAATGTGAACACTTTCATTCATGCGCTCTTGTTACCGAGCCAAAGAGACTTCGGTTTTGAAGACTGAGGGTTTGTAGTTCAAGTGTTGGAGTACGTGTCTGCGTCTCACATCCTGGAGTCTCGGAGTGCTGAACCGAGGGTGAAACCCTTCATGCATTATGAGGAGCTTTCTTGTCTTGAAGTCAGTAGCTTCCATCTCGAAGCCAGCGGGGTATCTCATTACTGGCACAGCATACGGTACATGTTAATAGTTTGGGCATTGTTCTTACCATTTAGCTGGCTCTTCAGAATCTGCCCTATTCTTTGTAGGTACTTCGTTGTGGCTGACTGCTGGAGCCTCTGTATGATTTCTTAGGAATCCCAAATTGTATCTGCCCTTTCTACTGAAGCTGTTCTAAACATGTGCTATGTAGCTTCATCACAGCATGTCATCACGAACACCTCATACCCATTGTAAAGCACAGTGGCGGAGGCGTGACGATTAGATCTTGTTTTGTTGCCCCAGGACTTGGGCTCCTTGCAGTCGTCCAGACAGCCATAAACTCCTCTGGATTCAAAGGTATCCTAGAGGCAGCTGTGAGGAAATCTCTCCTACACTTAAAGCTTGCCTTAAACTGAGAGATGCAACGTGGCAACACCCCAAACACACCTGAAACTTGTAACAGAATGGCTGAAAGAGAAAAGAATCAAGGTGTTAAGGTGCCCCAAAACCCAGACTTCAGTTACGCCGAGGTGCTGTGATGAGATCTTAAATGAGCTGTGCATAAATCAGCGCCTGCAAACCTCAGTGAACTGAAAAGTAGGTCATATTTTCTTCACAATGTGAGGGACTGTTAAGATCATGCAGAAAATGATTCTTTTTAAGTTATTCATGCTTAAGTTGATTCTAAAAATAGGTTAATCCTGTTTTTTTTTTTCCATGCACTGCTTCTGGAGTTTTTGTTAAATTAACTGTTATCTGCTTTGTTTTTAACTAAGACCTTCTCATCAACAGGTGATAACAAAGATGGTGAGGAGGGCAGTGTGATCCACTACGATGATGATGCCATCTCAAAGCTGCTGGATCGCAGCCAGGATGCCACTGAAGACACGGAGATCCAGAACATGAATGAATACCTGAGCTCCTTCAAGGTGGCCCAGTATGTTGTGAAAGAAGAGGACGGAGAGGTGAGAGTATAATGATGTCGTAAAATAATAATAGTAATAAACAGATCACTGGCGGACTGCTCCTTTTTGGTTATTTTGCTCACTCCGCCAGATCCTGAAACTTTAAAGATGGCAGATCAAGGATGTCACGTTTTAAAATGAGGCTGGTTTTAAACAGAGCTTGTTTGGCTTTCGTCTGCCTGTCATGCTATAGAACAGCTTGTCACGAAGAGCTTTTTTTGTTTTGTTTTTGTTCAATATTATGCACCCGAGAGGGCAGACGTGCACGTCATCGGCAAGTGATGCATATTCTCGCCGACTGAAAAGGCTTTTGACTTTGTCAAAGATGTCAGTGCTCTGACAATAGAATCAACATTTTGAAGCAGAACTGTGTGAATAGTGCTAGAAATGCTTTCAGCATGTTAATGATGATGGGCAGATGCTGCGTGGGAACAGCCGAGATCATTTCTATTTACAGGTTGTTCATTGGAATCCTGAGCCTTATTATTTGATGACTTGTTGCTTTATTTGTAGATATAATTTAGGAGTAATTCCACCTAAGTCTGGGGATGGCCTAATTAAACCTAAGGATGTGCAGAGGAAAAAAAAGAAATATTGGATACTTTTTAAGAAACTTGTGATGAATCCTGTTTTAACTTATGAAATACTAATACTCATAATGATAATAATAAAATTAGGTTCATGAATAGTACAAGCCATAGAGAAGAATTTTTTTTTTTTTAGTGGGGTTGTGTGAAATGCTTATAAGTACTTTGGGCCTGATCTTCTGCAAGATCTCCTAAAGCTGCTATTTAGGGCTAGCGGCTAGCGGGAGGGGCGTCCCCCGCAAACAACGCAGTCTTCCACCTTGCTAAACCCGCTATCCCACTTGCACTACCTGCTACATTATCCATAGGAGTGGTTAGGGCGTTCCACCTGTTAAACCAATCAGTGCGTCTGTAGCTATTGCCTTTAAGAGCAGGTTGCGCTACCCGCAAACCGCTATGGAGCGTCTCTTCATCCAGATCCAGATGCTGTAGAGCTTCCTCCTCCTTCTTCCTGCGCTGCACTGATATATACATATAAATATTTTTACACAGACAATTCCTACCGGCAAACTGAAAGTCCCAGATAGTTGGTGCACTCCCAGTAAACATGCTCTGGTCGTCTATGGTTTAACTGACGAGCAAGCCATTTAAGACGATCTCTGCCTTTTTCTCAGGGGTTCAACTGAGGCTAAATGACGCTTTTTATACAAGAGTTAATTCGAGAGGTAGAGCCGTTTGTGCACGTCCACATGTGACCAGGTGGACGCACTCTTGTACGCGCCGACATGTGGGTTGCGGGTAGCGATTAGCGGGTGGTTTGACCACCCACTAATCGCTACCCGCTACTTTCTAGCTACCCGCTTCCTGCTAGTGTACGATCGGGGCCTTTGTGTCTTGCCAGCAGAAGACAGCGGTCACAGCACTCTCAATTTGGAGAATCAGGATGAAATTCTGATGGGGATCAAAGCTAACAGCTCACAGAGGAGCCATTTTTCACCATCTAAAAACCATCTAATAAAAAGGGTGGCTGTAGCTCAGTTGGTACAGCGGGTCGTCAAGTCACAGGAAGGTTGGCAGTCCGATCCTGGCTCCAACTGTTCACATGCCAAAGTGTACTTGGGGAAGACACTGAACCCTAACTTTCGCCCAGTGGGTTGTAAACTGCTTTGGGGGCACCTTGGTGTGGAAAAAGTAGTATATAAGTGCAGTCTATTTACTCAAACCTCATAAGTTGGAGGGGACACTGTATTATATATATTGACTCTGGGTCCCTCCACTAGACAGTTATTTATTGGATCAATTATCAATTAATATATTAGTAATCCAGCTTTGTCAATACAGCTTATTAACCACAGTTTATTTCATATTTATTTACTGCCTAACACCATGTTGCAAAACGGACCGTGTTACAGGAACTTGGTCGGTGCTACTGTCCGATACAAATGTGACTCAAACTGCAGGGGGAAATTCAGGTTTGGGTTATTTTAGGTGCTGTCTGTCCAGCAGAAGCCACCAACATGGCGTTAAGGTGGTCGATCTGAATGCGTCCAAAACGCTAAACCACTCACGGCTCCTGACCCGTCAGCCTCCTGCGGTGTGGTGAACGGCAACTCTTTGAAGCACGTTGAGTCTGAAGCACAGCGGAGTGTTGTGACCGGATGATCCGGCAACGCAAATAACGACACAGTCGCTGCGCAACGTCGCTGACACGCAGAGCACCACAGTCCATCGAAGCACGCGGAAAAACACGGAAAAAGAGATGACAGGAAAGTGGAATGACAACAAAATCAGGATCAGTCATTCATGATGACATCCTTGAAACGCTCCACGAAAGAGGCATCTACAGACACAAGTCGTGAGTGACTAATGAACTGAAATCACTACCTGGAATGAGAATGAAAATACATCATTAAACACCAAAGGTGTTATTGGTTCATAGATTAATTGTCGGTGGTTCTGGCTGTGGCCAGGAAGGATCCTCTGTAGCATCTGTGTCGCTGTGGATCTGAAGAAGCCTCTTGACTGAAGACACTCTGTTACTGAATCACTGTGTTGTGAAGGGGATGCTCAGAGTTGTCCATAAGGTTTCTCATTTTATGAAGCATCCTCCTTTGCACCATCAGCTCCAGAGGCTCCAGAGCAGAGCCGGCCCTCTTTATTAGTTTGTTCGGCCGCTGCGTAGCCCAGTGATTTAAGCTGGCAGCCCAACCACAGAGGCTAACCCTAACCCTAACCCAACAACCTCTACATACTTTGTGCTATTTCAACCATTCTTGTACCAAAATGTTCAGCTTCTTCTGGAGATTTTGCTGTGATTTTTGTCTTTAATATTTATACTTTTTAAATTTTTTAACATTTATTAAAACTTATCTGTAGGTTTAGCAGATCCTGCAGAAGTTGCAGGTTCGATCCTTTGCAGGGTCTCTGTCTCTCTCCACTGTAAATAAAGGCCCTTAGCACCAAAAAATATTTTAAAAAGAAGAGAATTGAGGTTCTGAAGTATCCTATTCAGTACAAATTAATCTCAATGATGGCTTGTGTTACTTTAATTGCATTAAAAGGTCTGCCTGAATGGCTGCATTGTCTCTCTCCAGCTGTATGGCAAAATGGCAGATAAACAAGATTTGTCTGACAGCAGTATTGTCTCCACAATGGCTACCATTCTAAGAAAAGTTTCTATGTATATGCATAGATATATACAGTCATGGAAAAAATTATTAGACCACCCTTGTTTTCTTCAGTTTCTTGTTCATTTTAATGCCTGGTACAACTAAAGGTACATTTGTTTGGACAAACATAACGATAACCACAAAGATTGCTCATAAGAGTTTTATTTAAGAGCTGATATCTTACCATTTTCCATGGTTTTCTTGATTATAACCTAAATCACTTAAGTTTTTACATCAATATCTATGGCGTTGTACTGCCAAAAACACTGCTTTTATGCATTCAGTGTTTTCTTTTCTGTCTGTTTTAGTCACATGATGACGTTTAGTGGTACCAGGTATTAAAATGAACAAGAAAGTGAAGAAAAAATGGTGGTCTAATAATTTTTTCCATGACTCTATATATGTGTGTGTGTGCCTGTATTTCAAATGTTACAGTTGTTTATGTAGTATCTTCCATCATATTACCCCCGTATTCCTCACCAGCATTTACTCATGCTCTCATGTGTCCGTGCTCAGGAGGAGGTGGAGCGGGAGATAATCAAGCAAGAGGAGAACGTCGACCCGGACTACTGGGAAAAGCTCCTGCGCCATCACTACGAGCAGCAGCAGGAGGACCTCGCTCGCAACCTGGGCAAAGGAAAACGGATCCGGAAGCAGGTCAACTACAACGATACGACCCAGGAGGACCAAGGTAGGCCCCGTCAGAAGACACAGCGGGTCAGTCGAGACCCACATTTGGCTCCGTGTTGTTACCTTAAGCCTTCACCGACGAGTGCTAATCTTTAAGACTGTCGGTCAGAAAATGTTTCTTGGTGCTATTATGTAAAACAACAGCCAAGCTTTGGATTCGTCACGCTGCATATTTACATATGAGCTAAAATACACAAGAGTGCCATGGAAGTGGAAAGCAGAATAAATAGCTTTCCTCTTTTAAACTGGTCACAGATAATGTATCTTTATCCTGGCCTACAGCTCTTGTACCTCACGCAGCATGTCTATGGGTACTAAAGGCACTTCTTTTCAGTAGTTCAACAGTTTTTCCTACCTGTTGCAGTTGTCCTGTGGTTGATCTTTTACAAGTGTGTAAAGAGTGCACTCTAAGTTAAAGTGAGTGTCTCCTGTAGTTGTCTACTCTCACCAGGACAGCAATGGTACAGCGTGCATGCTCATCTGTACTGTAGTGGTCTGTAGTAATCTGCAGTGCCATGGCGCCCTCAGGTGGCCATCACCAGAAGCGAACGCAATGTACTTTCTCTTTGATATGTGGCTCAGAATGGCAGGATGATCTTTCAGACAATCAGTCGGAGTACTCTGTGGGGTCCGAGGACGAGGACGAAGATTTCGAGGAGAGGCCTGAAGGTAGGTGGCGGGCTGCATCATTACCATCGTTCAACTTTCCTGCTCACATAACAAACACGCAGCCTCCGAAAAGATCAAGGTTGTAATTGAATGCATTCATTTTTTAAATTTATTTTTTAACAATGGCCTCGGATTGATCTCTTGTAGGTGGACGCAGACAGTCTCGTCGGCAGCTCAAGAGCGAGAAAGACAAACCTCTGCCACCCTTGCTGGCACGTGTTGGAGGCAGCATTGAGGTAAGCTTTTGTACAGGTTGTCTGTAAATATTAATGTGCTTTTGATGAATAGTGTACGGTAGTAAAACTGTGGCCCAAAGTGATGTAAACTGCTGAAAAAATAATAATAATAATAATTTTGAGGATGAGGGGCCACCGTTGTCTGAGGAAGCATCACTGTTCTGAGTGGAAAGACAAATAGATATAGAATTAATAAATGTTTAGATTAATTACACATTATAAATAACAAGTCAGGGAGCATAACAGCGTGTATGTAATCAAGCTTAGCTGGATAAGAGGGCCAGTATTTGTACAGACATGACAATGAATGCTGCATTGCAACAACAGCGGAGACTAGAATTACATAAGACATAAACTCTGCTACGTGCTCCACCTTGCAAATCCAAGCAGCCCGTTTTCAGTTTGATCTTTTTCTGCTGCTCAGTTTGAACTTTTTGACCTTGACACCCACTGTTTTTTAAGCGTGCTTGCACTTTGTCCCCCTTAACTTCACCTCAAGGTCCTTGGGTTCAACGCTCGCCAGCGGAAAGCCTTCCTCAATGCCATCATGCGCTGGGGCATGCCTCCTCAGGACGCCTTCAACTCACACTGGCTGGTCAGGGACCTGAGGGGGAAGAGTGAGCGTGAGTTCAGGTGATGCTCCAGACCTTTTACGTTTTAAACCGTGTATTTTTTTCAGTAATGCACCAGGTAGATTTTCATTGGATTCATAAAGTTTTGTTGTTCACTTGGCGCTCTGGCACCACAGCTACTGCTGTTATTGGCTCCCACATCTGTTCTTATTCTTTCTTTTACTTCAGTCTTTGACTTCAGTCATTCCTGTGATTATTCCTCTTTTAAGCAATTTTGCTTTGTAGCTCCAAAATATTTCATGTAATTTTTCAAAGCGATCCCCAAGATCAGGAATAGAAAATTGAAATACCTGACTCATATTTAGATTAAACTCACAAACTTCCTGATTCCTACTAGACACCATTACTCTTCAATGGTGTTTTAAAGTGTTTAAAATAGAGGTAGTGTGTTTAAAAAAGTGAGTAAAGCTCCAAAATCCTTATAATAGCTTTTATTTGCATGCACACAAATGCGGTGGGAACACTTGTACGTTCTACTCTGAATCAAAACATGAAGAAAACAATAATCTCATTTCTTATTACTTTAGAGAAAGTAAAGAACAAGGAATATTAGTCTGATTGATCTTTGCTGTGACTCAGTGAACTCATATTCAGTTGTAGAAGCTCTGTTTCTGAGAGCTGCTTCACATCTGGGTTCATGGAGTCGACCAGCTTCTGGTACCGGTGATCAGGTACTCCAGTCCAGGACCACTGGACTACAGTTCTTCTGCATTTCTCGGTTTTACCTCAGAAACAGCATTTCTGATGTCACCCCACCAGTTTTCTACTGGCTCCAGGTCCAGGACTGGTCTGGTCAGTCCATAGTTAATCTGGTTGGTCTGGAACCAGTATGCTGCTTCTTACTGGTGTGTTTGGTGTTGTCGTCTCATTGAAACACCCATTTCTACAACATTTCCTCTTCAGCATCAGACAACATGACCTCTTCAAGTATTTTGATGTATTCAAACTGATCCATGACCCCTGGTATCTGATAAACAGACCTGTCACCACAGTATGAGGAACAATAAAGGCATTCTGTGTTCTGTATCCCCACATCATGATGCTTGCTCCACCGTGCTTCACTGTCTCCAGTGAACTGTGGCTTGAATTTAGTGTTTGGGGGTTGTCTGACAAACTAACTGTGGTTTCTAGACCCAAAAAGACCAATGTAGCTTCCATCAATCCATAAATGTTGCTCCATTTCTCTTTAGACCAGTCAGCGTGGTCTTTGGTAAACTGGAACCTCTTCATCACTCTGTGTAGGACTTTGTAGGGTCTTTTTGCTGATATTTTGTCTCCACGTAAACATCTTCTCACTGTTCCAGCACTCACAAGTAACTTGTAGATCTTCTCTGATCACGCTGGAGCTGAACAATTTGATGAGTCTTTGCCATTTTGGTTTTTCTTCCATCCATTTGAGTAGTAGTTCCTTTTTCTTCCAGGTCTTTCTGGTTTTGATTCTATTTCAAAGATTTTAGCTGAGCCGCCTCATTTTCTGCCCTTCTTTATACATTTCCCCCTCTCAATCAACTATTTAATCAAAGCAGACTATTCTTCTGAACGTCTGGAATGACTCATTTTGCTCAGATTTTCAGAGAGAAATTCACTCTAATCAGCATGAACGACATTTGCTGCCTTCGTCCTAAAATAAGAGTCACCTGAGTCACCTTCTGTTACGTAATAGCAAATTTGATTATTTTGTTTTCACGTTTTGATTTGGAAAAGAATGTGGAGTGTTCCAGGGCATCTGCGTGTATGTAGATAACAGCTATCATAAAGATTTTTTGAGTTTTTAGTTGTTGTTTTTTTAACATACTGCTGTTACTTTCTCTCTAAATGATGAGACAGCTCATTGTTTTACACCCTGCACCTTGATGGATTGATTTGATGACCAACAATGTCTGAAAGTTAGTTAAAAAAAAGACGATGGACCACGGGATACTACAGACCAGACACCGGATACTGTTGGCACTAATTGTGACTTTAACACCACAAGTCGCTCTTCTTTTTGCGCTAAACTACTGAATCTGCTTTTATCGGTATTGCCTCCTCCCTATGATAACAGTTGGGATACATGGTGTTACTGCAGGTCTCCAGGGAGGAATTCCTCGTGTCATGTCTTCTGTCTTCTGCTCTTTGTTTGCCAGGGCCTACGTGTCTCTGTTCATGAGACATTTATGTGAGCCTGGGGCCGATGGAGCGGAGACCTTTGCCGACGGCGTCCCCCGCGAGGGTCTGTCTCGTCAGCATGTTCTCACCAGGATCGGGGTCATGTCGCTTGTCAGGAAAAAGGTAGCGGTTGTTTATAGCCACAGACATCTTCTACACCAGAGTCTCTTGTGCTGGAACACGGTGAGAGGCAAACCTAGAGAGAGAGAAGTGTTCACTGAGGTGTAAACTCTTTAATGTTTTATTTCTAAAATGAAGTTAGAGTAGTTGGCCATGTATACCTCAAGACATCACACATATCTGTGATGCAACCTGTTCAAAATAAGCTACATATGTAAAAAAAAAAAAAAAAAAAAAAAAGAAGAAGTCACCACTGCACTTTCTAATATTACTTTTGAGGAACTAGTGAGAATAAATATGTTTCAAAATGCAAGAGTTTTTCACATTTGACATGAGAACTTGCTCAGTTACAATCAGAACTCATTTGTCTCCATTTTCATCTGTACACACACAAAAAAAAAACAAATCACAAACAAATAAAGCAAATTTGAATTTGCATAAAGAGTCAAAACATTCAAGAGTCTGTTGAAAAAATGTGGAAAATTTTCACCCAAATATGTTCTGAATGCAGAGTCACAGAAAAAAAATCAAGCATGTGTAAAATGATATTTAAATAATTTCAGTGACAGCAAGGGTTATAATAGTTTTTGGATTTTTCGTTAGTTTTAGTTTTTAGTTTAGTTTTTCAAATTCAGATCTTTCAAATCTTATCCAGGTAGTCTTGGTTATCCTTCTTGTGTGAGCTTTTCAAACTGACTTTCAGATTCGTGGGGTTTTTCTCCTTCAGAAGTATTCCACACATTGTATCAACTGCTTCTACAACAAGGCACTTATTTTTATCGTTAAAAACAGTCATAGTCAAAGAAATCCCAAATAGGACTGTGCCGATTTCTCCCAACTTTTTCCGCAGTTGTCACAGATCACTCTAGGGTTTTTTCTTTTCTTTTTTTGCCATTGTTGTTGTATGGCAGATCGAAGTTAATAGATTTCATGTAATTCCCAAAACGTTTATATGTGAAAAAAAATAAAAATACAAAAACGAAGGATGTTTTGATATTATAGTTCATTTTAGTTAGTTTTATAAACACATAATACAGTTTCAGATAGTTATAGTTTTATTTTTTACTTGTTTTTTTTTTTTTTTTAGTTAACGAAAATGTTTTTTCAATTCTAGTTTTCGTTATTTCGTTTGTTTTCATTAACTATAATAACCTTGGTGACAGCTTCTTTTTTTCTCCACTTGAGGCAGTATTCCAGCGCAACCATGATTCACTGATCTCAGATCAGCTTCATGCTGCTTTATCAAACGCTCCCAGAGATGAATGTAGGGCTCAGGATTAACTTTTCCAATAAGTAGCATCGGTTCTTCTAACTAAAAATTTTAAATTTTAAATTTGGGAGCACCGCTTACGTTGACTTTACCACTTTCATATTTTCTCTGCATCTTGACCGGATTACAGATATAAATGATTTGGTTATAAACATAATTTATTGGCATTAACACATTTCTTTTGTATTTAAGGGAAAAATGTCACAAGGTGTTGTCAGTGCTTTAAGAGAAAAAAATCAGTTTTTTAATCATCCAAGTTGTGAAATTAACGTGTGGTGACAAATGTATCCACCACCGAGACGCTGCAACGGCAGAAACTCACAGCTTCTGTTTACATGCAACATCTTTTTGTGGTTTTTAATTGTAGATTTAGATTATTTAGATTTTTTTCAAACAGGCTTTTTTCTGCAGGTGCAAGAGTTTGAACACGTCAACGGCAAGCTGAGCTCTCCAGATCTGATTCCCATCGGGATGGAGCTGAAGAAACTGACTGAGAGCATATCCTCTGATCCCAACACCCCCGTGCCGGCCAGCCCCGTCGCTACACAGCCGGGCACCCCTGTCCCACCAGGTCAGGACTGAGTCGGGTTTTAGTTTTGTCTGAAAATGAGAATAACCAAGTCCAATATAAAAATAAAAGGTAGGGGAGCTAAGATGTTGTTTTCTGGGCTGTAGAGAAGACGGAGTCTTTGTTGGGCAACGCTGAGGACAAGGAGACCACAGAACAAGATGGGAAAAAGCTGTCAGAGCAGGAAGTGAGTGTTTTCTTCCACTATCCATCACTTTCATCCTGTTCTCCTTTACTGTCTTGCCCATCTTCTAAAAGTCACCACACTGCAATCATAACTCATTTCATCCCTCAGGAGACACTTCAGTAACTCTCACACCCTTTCAAGCGGTGTCGCTGCCCCTCTGCCAACTCTCCTCTCTTTTTCTTCCCCGTCGCCCCGTCTCATTTCCCCCCGCAGCAGACTTCCAGCGCAGATCCGACAGCTGCACCTGAGAAGACAGCTGACAGTGAGGAGGGCAAGGCCGGCTCAGAGGAGAAAACGGCTGATGAGAAGAGCAGAACCGAATCCCCCTCTGCAAAAAGCGATCCGTTCGTTAACCCGAAAGAGCCCGCTTTCAAACAGGCAGAGCTGCCGTCGAGTCGCACGCCACCGAAGAGTGAGCCGTGCATGATTCATGCGCTGCAAAATTATTCATCTGCGAGGGTGTGCTTCGTGCATGTAACCTTTTTGTTTCTGTTTTCCTCAGCGGACCCCTGCAAAGAGACAGAGAAGTCCTTAGAAAAAAGAGATGCTGCCTCTCCCCTGGAAAAAGCTGAAGATAAAGAAAATAAGCCAGGTACGCCAAAATGAAAGAAATACAAAAGAAGCAACTCTTCAATAATTAGACTAAATGGTCGTCTACAGAGTTATATTGTATAATATCTCTTAAGAAATCACCCTACTCTTTGTGTAACTGTTGCAGATGGTATGAAGAGCGAGGATATGTTAGAAGGTCGATTAAATGGAGACAAAGACACTTTGGATGAGATGGATGAGAGCAGGAAGGAGGACAAAAACGGATTCAAAGCCAAATTCATGTTTAATATCGCTGATGGAGGTTTTACAGGTAGGAAGAGTTCAAAAAAAGGTTCTTTGTTTGACTTGTCTCATTCCTCGTTCACATGAACAGACTGTAAATGTGTGCATGAGTGAGAGGAATGGAATACAGCCAGTTAAACTATACGTTACAGCTTCATAAAAGAGGCTTCATTCAAAAGAATGACGTGAGGAAAGTGAAGACAGACAAGGGGGAAGCAGGGAACTAAAAGAGTGATTTGGTTCCTGTTGCAGATTATACGAAGAACCTGTTTAATTATGTTATTTTTGCATTTCTCCAAAATATTACTGACTTGTTTTCAAGACGTTCCTGTGTAATATTGGACTGCTGTTGAATAATAAAGGTCTGGAAGTTTTGTGAGATTTTCAGTTGAAGTACATCAACGTCTCCTTCCTTGGACTTCAGAAAGATGTAGTACAAGTAAACTCTCACAGTTCAAGGTTTCAAAAATATTTATCGGAGAAAAAAAAGTTTGAAAAAAAATTGAAAAAAATTCAAACGAAGCACATGAGGCTGAAGCAAAACACATCACATCAAGAATGAGTCTCAGGAAGCAACAAGAGCCTACACAGGATGCCCCATGAGCAAAAATAGAGGCCTGTGATTGGCTGCTGCAACGGGCATTACTCTGCTGTCAGTTGTCTGTACGCTGATTGGCTGACACGTGTCCCCGCATCTCCCATCTCTTATTTCAGTGATTTAGTGCCGTTTTAAAGTTAACTCATTCACTGCCATTGACGTCTATATATGTCAACTGGGTCTAATATGTGTCACTGGGGTTGCTAGGCAAAATAAATATGAGTTTTGAAAATCGTAGTTACAGTTCCGATCTTCCAGATGGCAGCATCGCCACTTTCTCTATAAAGCCCCCGTCCCCCCGGGAGAATTGCGAGTGAGAGAAAAGATGGCCGCAGCACATAACTGCTGATTACGGAGGAACAGAAGGAGTAGAATCAAACTTCTTTTTTCAAAAAAATAAGTTGAGGGGTACATCCACATCGCGATTTTACACCATTCGCAAAGGGGGGGGGGGGGGGGGGGGGGGGGGGGGGGGGTCTCACAGCCCCCATTAACCGTGAAGTGTGAGGGTTCACTGTATCTTCTCAATGTTTAGTTGTCCAGTCTGTGTTTATCCCAGTTTTGGGCTCTAGTGTTATTTCTTTCAGGTGTCATGTTGAAAAAGCTTTATTTTGTCATTATTCTTATTTGTCTTTGAAGCTGTAAAACATATTTTTTTCTGAAAACTGTTTCTCGCTGCTGCGTTGTCAGAGTTGCATACCCTCTGGCAGACTGAGGAGAGGGCGGCGCTGTCTTCTGGAAAAATGCATGACATCTGGCACCGTCGCCATGACTACTGGCTGCTGGCTGGCATCGTGATGTATCCTTTCCCATGTCAGAGCAAAAAGCTCAGCATCTTCCAGTGCGAACGCAATCGCTTGTGACAGGAAGGAGCTGCGGAGGAAGGGCTGATATTTGCAACATGTGAGGACTGATATACGGCCAGGCTCTCCTCCAAACCTGTCACCTTTCTGTCTGAAGAAACATCACCGTTCCTGCACTCCCGTTTGTTTTCCTTCATCAAGAAACTACGGCAGACACGGCTACGCTCGCTGGCAAGACATTCAGAACGACCCCCGCTACGCCATCCTGAACGAGCCCTTCAAAACTGAGATGCATAAGGGAAACTACCTAGAGATGAAGAACAAGTTCCTGGCTCGTCGCTTTAAGGCAATTTGGAGTCTTTATTGAAAGAAAACCAAAAAGAAAAAGCTTTTGTCCCACTGACTTCCATCTCTCTCTCTGCAGTTGTTAGAGCAGGCTCTGGTGATCGAGGAGCAGCTGCGGCGGGCAGCTTACCTCAACATGACCCAGGACCCCAGTCACCCAGCCATGGCCCTCAACACCCGTTTCACAGAGGTGGAATGTCTGGCCGAGTCCCACCAGCACCTGTCCAAAGAGTCTCTGGCTGGGAACAAGCCGGCCAATGCCGTGCTTCACAAAGGTGAACCTAAAGTTCTTACCCACCAGTTGAAACTCCTCAGTCGGTCACATTATAACAGTTTCAGGGGGTCGGAAGTAACAGCTGGTCGTAACAGCTGGTTTAAAGGGGTGGAATCATCCACACAGCCCACTCGTCCCCCCTAGGCACACCTGGGGTGTGCCTCTTTTGAAATCAGTTGCACAGCTTTGTGCTACCGTCTTTGTAGGTACAGGAAATGCAGTGTGATCTGGATCTGTGGTGTCAGGGTGGCCTGCAGATCTGAACAGAAGGCTGAATTAGACATTTTCAGAGCGACACCATCCCAAACAATGGGAGACGTTGTTTTAAATGTTGATTTTTAATTTGGTAATGACTTCAAACAGCAAAATAAATTATTTTTGCTTTTTCATAATATGTCCATAATATGTATATCATTTAAATTGTCTCACCATTGCTGTATTCAGGAAACAAACTTTATCAAACATTTGCTCCCATTACTTCTTTTGTTTGCACCAACTTTAAAGTATTTTATTTCAATGGAATAATGTCTGAATAAAACATGCCCTTTATTAATAAACTCTGTCATCTTACCACTAAAACAAGTTAAGTCTGCTTAAACTGTTTCTACCTCATTTTTTTTTTGATACAATTCTTCAAAAAATATATTTTTTTAGCAGAAAAAGGTTTATCCATCCATGTAGACAGAAAAATGGAGTGTCAGAGGAAGTGCACGCAGATGTTTCCATGTCTCCGTTCTGTGAAGATCCTGTTTCACTCAGTGGCTTCATTTGATGCTAATTTGACTCAACATCAAAACAAGCTGGCAGTGTTCATCTGGGTGAAAGTCCGGGAGGCGACTGTTATAGTTTCAGAATGATCTGTGACCTGATGGAATTTATCTTCTCATAAAAACATGTTATGATGTTTAGGGCCCTGAACTTCTGCCAGATCCCCTAAAGTCGCTTTTTAGGGATAGCGGGTAGTGGGGGGGGCGTTCCCCTGCAAAGTATGCAATTTTCCACCTTCCTAAACCCGCTATCCCATCTGCGCTAACCCGCTATATTATGCATAGTAGTGGTTAGGGCGTTCCACCTGTTAAACCAATCAGTGTGCATCAGTAGCCATTGCCTTTAAGAGCAGGTTGCGCTACCTGCTAACCTCTATGGAGCATCTTTTCATCCAGATCAGAGCAGCTCTCGTGTGCAGCTCGTCGTGGACTCTGCTGTAGAGCTTCCTCCTCTTCCTTCCTCCTCCTCCTCTGCACTGATATATACATATAAATATTTTTACACAGACAATTTCCTATCGGCTACCTGAAAGTCTCAGATAGTCGATGTCCTCCCAGTAAACACGCTCTGGTCATCTATGGTTTAACTGGCAACCAAGCCGTTTAAAATGATCTCTGCCATTTTCTGAGGGGTTAAACTGAGGTCAAATCACGCTTTTTATACAAGAATTAATTTGAGAGGTAGAGCCGTTTGTGCACGTCCACATGTGACCAGGTGGACGCACATTGATGCCATTTGGATGCGCTCTTAGTCCACGCCAACATCGTCAGACCACCTGCTATCCTAAACCCGTGCAATCGCAAGATACAGAGTTTGCAGAAAGGACAAAAGACACACCCATTGCCACACCTACAAAGTGAGTAAGGGAAGTCGGCATAACTGGTAGCGGCTTTAGCGAGCGGAAGATTGCATTAGCGGTTAGCGGAGGTTCCTATACCCACAATTTGCGGGTAGTGGCTTGTGGGTAGCGGCTAGCGGAAAGTGTATGATCGGGGCCTTAGTTCTTAGGCATTTGTACTGTAAAATCAAACATTTAATTGAATGAAGATCAAAGTTTAAATGCATTTTTTCAAATCTTTTTGCATGCATTCTGTTGTCTGTTTATTTATCTTTTTTATTTTTTGTTGTCACTCTTGACACTACAAGCTCAGGGTGTAACTGTGAGCTCACAGAAGCGAAGTTGCTTCTCTGATGGGCTGACTCTGTGTTTTCGTGTTCCTGCAGTGCTGAACCAGCTGGAGGAGCTTCTGAGCGACATGAAAGCAGACGTGACACGACTGCCCAACATGTTGTCCAGGATCCCGCCGGTGTCGGCCCGCCTGCAGATGTCTGAGAGGAGCATCCTGAGCCGCCTCACCAGCCGGGGCAACGACCCTCCTCCACAGCAGGTGAGATGACGCGTCCTGGTCAAGGAGGTCAGACGGCTTCAGAAAAAGCTCTTGACAAATGAATTATTTATTTGAATACAACATACGTAGTTCAGGACCTGAGGCTCTGTGTTGTGTTGGGTAACGAACAGCTGGACTTTTTTTTTTTTTAGCCAATAAAGATATCAACTTTCAAGGAATACTTCATAATATATAACAGGCTCTCTGTGTTCTGCTGTGAATAAAAGGTGGATCGATGAGGTCTGCAACTCTTTCATTTTGCTCCAATGTTTTTTAAACTTGGATTGCATCTAAGAGAGTTATAAAAATGCAGTGGTTGTTCTGCTGTCTTCTTATAAGGATGAGGAAACAAGATGGACAGTGAAAGTGAACAGCAGGGCTGATTGGATGTCAGAAATAAAAGGCTTGTCGTGGTTTTCCACTCACATTCTGCCTGTTTCTCTGTGGAGAAACAAACCTGCTAGCTCTTCCTCAGGGCCAACGTGGGCTGGGGGATCCTTTACGCTATTAACGTTCACTTCTGAGCTCGGACATTTATTCCCAAAGGATGAAGAAAATTTGTTTTCTTATTTTTTTCTCTCTCTCTTGTGTCCCAGTTCACAAGAGTTCGGTGTACCTAATCTACCAGAAATCCTAAAAAAAGAGTGAAATTGACCACAACCTCTAACACTGCTCTCTTGCACAGTCTCACACACAGTCTCTGCAGACAGACAGAAATCCATCTGTGTTGTTCATACAGTGATCCCTTAATTTCCGCGGTTAATAGGGACCGCCCCCCCCACAAAAATCAAAATCCGTGAACTGGAGCCGGAGCCCCCCGAGCCTAAATAATGTGTTTAAAATATATTTAAAAACTGCAAAAAAGTAGCGAAACTGCAGCGAAACAAGACAAAGGCTCAACTGTGGTCTTTCTGTTACCTTCACAGCCTCTGAGGGGTGTACTACGAAGCAAGTTCGACAGCCAGGCTTTCTTTGGGTGAGCTGGCTTAACAAACCTGAAACTCGCGATCAGAGATAACCGGTACCACGACGGTGGTTATCAACTATCTTTGTTAACCGCGGCTTTCTGCTTTCTGCTCTGTGCGCGTTCACATAAAAGGAGGCGTTTGACGCGTCATTTGACGCCTATTCCGGATCAAATGGATAGATGGCGGTCCGTATATTTCAGTCAGGAGGAGCAGGTTTTAATAATGCAGGGCTATGAGGATTTCAAAGAAATCTTTACGGCCAAAAGCAACACTGTTGGTGCGAATAAAGCCAGAGAGGAGTGCTGGCAAAAAATTGCAGATCGTGTAAATTCGTAATGTGACAGTGTGAGGTCCTGTCACTGACCTCCGATTGATCACGTGTCCTGGCTACATTGCTAAGGAGATAGCCCTTTGGCTGACTGGCAAGCATGCGTGACTTTCACCCGGGAGCCTGCGGATCAAACCCTGCCCCGGCCCTCTGTAGTGTTCCTTTTATTTCACCACTTAATGCACCTTAATTAATCTCCCTCCCTCTTTTAGAGCACTTAAACTTTAAACTTAATGCAGCAGATTTAAACATTATGTAGGTTTGACTGTCCCATTATGAATGATAAATGAAAATCACTTTAGGTTTTTGCTAAATCTATGTGAAATTAATTTAAGATTTAATATTATCTGTGATACCAATATACACTCACGGCCACTATAATAGGTACCCTATCACCCTGGGGAATCTATGAATTATATTACAACATTTCACATGAAATTCCACGTCACACTGATTATCAATATAATCAACGCTTCTTTTATTTGAAGCGTGGGCAGAAGGGAATACTACAAACATATTCAGCAGTTTAGTAAGAGCAAGTACAACCTTTATTCCAGTATTCTGGCTCAGATTTTCTGCATCACCAACTGAATGCATGTAGGTTCCCGCGGCAAAGAAACGCAAAGAAACGCACACCGTTTGCTCTACTGTGAGCGCACGGCTGCGTTTGGTGGCGCTGCCAATATCTGGCTCTAGCAGATTACAAATGTAACGTATTCCCTCAGCTGGAAATCTATAGCGTCATAGAGAATATGGTCATGGGAAGCCAGCGGATCAGTCCGGTCTCTGAATACTCTCTTCCTATCCTCGCACAATCCTGGCGCTAAAGTCAACAGGATTGGGTGAAAGTGAAAGGGCGGTGCTTTTTATAGCCGATTTGAGCCTAAACTCTGCACATAACCTGCTCCGGACCAGGTTAAGCTTGCAGAGTAAGTTACCATGGTGATCTAGCCAGGTTGAAAGAGAGCCACCTTCATGGTACCGGAAATCCTGGTTTTAGACTCAACATACCTCGCTAACCCTCTAATCTCGCTTCGTAGTACACCCCTCTGGTCTCTGAACCGTAGTAAACAAACCGCTGGTATTGTGCTATTTTTGGCTCGTAATTAGCAGCTAACACGCTAACAACAACAAAAGAAACAGTCCGGTTTTCTCTGCATGGAACGAGTACTTTATTCTGGCACTGCAGGAACTTGTAACATCACACAGGTTGTATTGTTGGGCTCCTGTCAGTTAACAGAGAATGTAAATCTATACACGCTGGGCTGCTGTTGATGCTCACTACACTTTTCATCTAACCCCGTTTTCATTCTGGCATCCCACGACACACACACTACATTACCCATAAGGCTACACCATTACCCATAAGGCCACATTCTTAAAGGGGCCAGGCTGGCTCACAACATTTCTTCGCTGTGAGAGAATGCGCACAACATCCTGTGATGTTTCCATGGTTTTTTCTTGATTTTTTATGATATTATATATTTCTGAAAAATCCGTGAATAACTAAAACCGCCAAACTTAAAGCGTGAATTAGAAAGGGATCACTGTATTTTCCTTGTGTAGAAAGAGAGCTGCTCTGAGAGCAAAGCAGATCTGTTAAATGTTGCATAGGAGGTATTAATTCATACAGGACTGCTTTCATCCTATTCCCCCTTAAATCAGTCATGCAACCTCGTAACACACAAGTGGATAAACTATTTCTCTCTTGTGTTCTCCAGCCTTTTGGCCAGGGAGGGTTCGGCTGCTCGCAGATGTACAGCAGCGGCTTTGGTGGGGGGTTCAGAGGACCAGGAGGACAGCCCATGGTCAACTACAGTCAGATGCCCTTGGGACCCTACGTTAGCGGTAATCAATCAACACTCACACTGAACCATAACTGCCCCAGGGCAAGCAGGAAAGGGAAGCTGTTCATGCCGCTCACATTTCAGTCGTAGCTGCAGATGCAGAAGATGCTGTTTGGTAAACAAGAAAATGCTGTTTTGAAAGTATTTAAAAACAAAAAAAAAAAATCAATTTTTAAAGAGGAACATCACTATTACAACGAACCCCCCGTGGGTTTTAAACAACAAATTGAGCCAGAATTACTTCTTGGAGGAAAAACAGAGGTCATATTGAAGTTTAAGTGAACGGCTAAATATGAGATCTCCTCCCTCTTTAGTGTCCTCTAACGGCGCCCCACTACCCACAAGCCATCTGGACAAGAAAGCTCTCGACTCCTTGAGAGACGTGGCCACGCCTGATCTCAAGTCTGGCAAACCGAGTGACGTCATCTGCATCGAGGACTAGACCAGCTCTGTTTCACTGATCCGAGGTCAGAAACTCCCAGGGATGGAATCGGTACGGATGACTGCTGCCCTTCTCGTATGCTACAGCCTCCTCTTCCTCCTGCTCCGTCCCTTCTCTTAACCTACAAAATCAAGCTCCCAAGCAAAACTTTTGTTTTTTTTTTTAAATCCATGCTGATGTATGTATCTTAACAATTGCACTTTTATCTTTCAAGGATCTTATAGAAGTATTTCAGTCGATATTTGTTTTGTTCATCCGTGATTGAAAGCTGCAGATCGGAAGGGGAGAAGGAGCAGCTTCTGAGGAAAAGGACCTTAAGAGCCTTGCACTATAAAACAAAACTCAAGTTTCTGCTCTCGATCCGGGCTCATTGTTAGTCCGGCGAAGCAAGTTTGTCTGAGCGAGCCGCGGCTTTCTCAATCTGCGTGCACCCTCTTGCTTTTACTCCTTTTGCCAATGCACTGTGCACTGTGACTGTGCTGCTCTGCAACTTGTTCCCCTGTGGAGAGGAGAGGAATCAAGGACGTCTCCTGTCGTGGTTTGATATGAGATTGCTTTTGGAGGCCGATATCTTTAAAGTTACTTTTCATGAATATGTGTTTTTATCATTCTTGTTGTAACCAGTGGCTAGAGTATTGATTTTCAGCGTATCAAAAACTCTTTATCATGTATGCAGCGGCAGGACACCGTTTGTCTGAAGCCTGTTAAGACTGCCACCTGCTGGTAACTTGGAGAGAGTCATTTTTTTGCTAAACCTGCAGCACCTGCTAAGGCCGGCCTCTTGTACTGTATATACTCAGAGACTGCAGTTTATTTTACCTCACATAGGTATAATAATAGTAAAAAAATATGTACACAAACATGGATGAAGTTAGAGGCCAAGCTTGGAGTTGAAAACCAAGCAGAGCAGAAAGAACTTTTGAGGAGGGCAGGAAGGGTTTTTCAAGCATTTTAGAAAAAAAAAGATATTTCTGTGTATGGTACGATATTGTGATTCTTTCTTTATTTGAATGTTAGTATTAGTTGTAGAGCTTAAACCAGGTGCCATGACCGGTAAGACTTTACCATAAAACAGGAGATTTCTGGTCCACATCCATCCGCATGCGGCCCTGAATGGAGGGCTGCATCTTTCTCTCTTACGTCCCACGAAATGTCCCATTTCTCTTCAGATCGTTTGGACTGAATGCAAACTCATGCGCTCGCAGTGATATGGTGCATTCAGTTTGGTATTGTGACCAAACTGTCGTTTTCCTCTCTTCACGCTGTGGTAAAATCTGATACGCTTGGTCATTTGGTGCCGTTGAAGGAGATGACGCTGAATGATCTGTTGTTCGACGCCGTGTATGTCCTCCGCAGAGGCAGAACTTTCATGCATGGTGTCACGATTTTAACTTTCATCTGAAGGAATGTTCTCTCAGTTCTTCAACTCAGTGTTTCTCTGAGGTGATGTGGTCACATGGTTACCTCCAGTTTCCTCAGCATTTGTTTCAGTTTCAAAATTGTGCATCATTTTTCGTGATGCACAATTTGTGATGGACAATTATATATATATATATATATATATATATATATATATATATATGTATATGAAAATGACTGCAACACACAAAGATGCAGCACTTGATTTAATCATAAGTGATGCAGTGAGGCAGTTCTCATTCCTAAAACATGAGTCAGGAGACCAATGCCTGTGGTTGTAGAAAAGATTAAAAGATTTCATGAATGTTATGAATGAAATGTTGTTTTGGACTTCATCAAGCAAAGAAGACAGCTAAGGAGATTTAGCTGAAAACTGCATTAAAGAACGTTCAATACGTAATTAAAAACCTGGAAAGATAATAAACTGTCATCTATTTGAAGATGTTTGATAGTAAAAGTAGGAGGCTGGTGTGAAGACAGCTCAAAGTGGAAAAACTAATCCGCTGTGTCACCCTAATAAAACCACTTACACACGTGGACAAAATTGTTGGTACCCCTCAGTTAAAGAAGGAAAAACCCACAATTCTCACTGAAATCACTTGAAACTTACAAAAGTAACAATAAATAAAAATTTATTGAAAATCATATAATCAAAATCAGCCATCACTTTTGAATTGTTGATTAACATAATTATTTAAAAAACAAATTAATGAAATAGGGCTGGACAAAAATGATGGTACCCATAACTTAATATTTTGTTGCACAACCTTTTGAGGCAATCACTGCAATTAAACGATTTCTGTATTTGTCAATGAGCGTTCTGCAGCTGTCAACAGGTATTTTGGCCCACTCCTCATGAGCAAACTGCTCCAGTTGTCTCAGGTTTGATGGGTGTCTTCTCCAAATGGCATGTTTCAGCTCCTTCCACAGATGTTCAATGGGATTTAGATCTGGGCTCATGGAAGGCCACTTTAGAATAGTCCAACGCTTTTCTCTCAGCCATTCTTGGGTGTTTTTGGCTGTGTGTTTTGGATCGTTGTCCTGTTGGAAGACCCATGACCTGCGACTGAGACCAAGCTTTCTGACACTAGGCAGCACATTTCTCTCCAGAATGCCTTGATAGTCTTCAGATTTCATTTTACCTTGCACACATTCAAGACACCCTGTGCCAGATGCAGCAAAGCAGCCCCAAAACATTACTGAGCCTCCTCCATGTTTCACCGTAGGGACAGTGTTCTTTTCTTCGTATGCTTGGTTTTTGAGTCTATGAACATAGAGTTGATGTGCCTTACCAAAAAGCTCCAGTTTGGTCTCATCTATCCAAAGGACATTCTCCCAGAAGCTTTGTGGCTTGTCAACATGCATTTTTGCAAATTCCAGTCTCGCTTTTTATGATTTTTTTCAGCAGTGGTGTCGTCTCCCATGAAGTCCACTTTGGCTCAAACAAAGACGAATGGTGCGATCTGACACTGATGTACCTTGGCCTTGGAGTTCACCTTTAATTTCTTTGGAGGTTGTTCTGGGCTCTTTGGATACAATTCGAACGATCCGTCTCTTCAATTTGTCATCAATTTTCCTCTTGCGGCCACGTCCAGGGAGGTTGGCTACTGTCCCGTGGGTCTTGAACTTCTGAATAATATGAGCCACTGTTGTCACAGGAACTTCAAGCTGTTTAGAGATGGTCTTATAGCCTTTACCTTTAAGATGTTTGTCTATAATTTTTTTTCGGATGTCCTGGGACAATTCTCTCCTTCGCTTTCTGTTGTCCATGTTCAGTGTGGTACACACCTTTTCACCAAACAGCAGAGTGACTGCTTGTCTGCCTTTAAATAGTCAGACTGACTGATTATGAGTTTGGAAACACCTGTGATGTCAATTAAAGGACACACCTGAGTTAATCATGTCACTCTGGTCAAATAGTTTTCAATCTTTTATAGAGGTACCATCATTTTTGTCCAGCCCTATTTCATTAGTTTGTTTTTTTAAATAATTATGTTAATCAACAATTCAAAAGTGATGGCTGATTTTGATTATTTAATTTTTTAATAGATTTTTATTTATTGTTACTTTTGTAAGTTTCAAGTGATTTCAGTGAGAATTGTGGGTTTTTCCTTCTTTAACTGAGGGGTACCAACAATTTTGTCCACGTGTGTATTAGTGGGGGAAATCAGAAAAACAAAGGTTTTATTTTGTTAGGGAACATAAAGTTCTATGTCGGGAGCAATTGGAAAAAAAGGTCATGTGGAGGTTATGTGAAAAAGGTTATGAATCCATACTTAGCCTGCTCCAGAGTGATCCATAACTCCTTCGTGGCCACCATGCAAGCCTGTGGGGGAAGTATCATGATCTGGGGTTGCAGCAGTTGGTCGAGCAATGTTATGCACCCAAACAAATGAGGTCAAATGAATAACTGAATATAAACTGGATGGCCTAGATTTTTCCAGCAATTGATTTGTATTTCTCTCTCTTTTTTTTTTTTAATTCCCTGAAGGTTTGGGCATATTCCAAAATAACAATTCATTGGGCTAAAATGATAAAATAACGGCTCAGGGAGCATTGTGCATCTTTTTCACACATGGACCGAGCCCCAGGGAGTCCGGGCCGTAGCTTTATTGAGAATCTGCTGGAAAAGACTTTAACGTAACCATCCGGCTCTCCCAGCGTCAATACCGGATCAATACACGCCTGCAGCACATGCTGAAAAGAAATGGTGCAGAGGCGTTTTTAACCGCTGACTCGTGTCACTGCTTCCTTTAACAACACTCTGGGCTCTAAGGAGACCAATAGTTTGCTGCACCTGTGAAAGTGGCACATTTCAATTTTATTATTTCATATATACTTTGAGCTACAGTTCAGAGCCTTTGTTGTCAGATTTCCTGTTTCATGAAGGCTTTAAATATTTTTAGTATCGGTCCCAGGGATCTGGACCATCGCTGGACCAGTTTAGCATCCCAACTCCTTCGCTCTGGAGCCATGCTGTTGCACGCGTAATATATCTAGGATCCGGTTTGACGTCATCTTACTGCAAAAAACAAAACAAACAAAAAAAAAAAAAAACATGCCTTCCCTGAAAAAGACATCATCTGGGTTTCAGCATGTGTTGCTGTATAAATTATTCAGCATTAGCAGAGCCTTCACAGATGTGGAAATTAATATGCCCCCATGCTGTCACAAATATTGGATTTTGAACTGTGTGCTGACAACAAGCTGCGCGACTCCACTCATGTTAAATAAGCTCGGGGCCCAATGAATATTTCAGAATTTCGTTTACATGCCTATTTTCTTTGCATGGCGGAGCTTTAACGAGCATTTCTGGATGCAGCAACAAACCGTGCTCATGGACGGAGGTTTTTTTTTTAGAAATGTTCCTGAGCCCACATGCAACGTTTTCCAGCACAGAACCAAGTTTGTCTTTAAAGCTGTGCAACACAAGGGCCATTCATTACTGCTTTCTTGGCCTTTTCCTCTTTGTACTAAGCTTTTTTTTTTTTGCAGACTCTGAGAATCTTTTTGTGACAATATTTGTGACATTTGAGCTGAGCATGCGCTGCCTGGGCAAAGAAAATACAAAAAAGAAAACCTCACACTAAGAGCCGGACCACAGTGTCAGGTCTTCTCAAGCACATCTTAAAAATGTCCAGTGGAGTTAAGATCTGGACTCTTTTGCTCCCTTAACCACTCTTTTACATTTTTGAAGAAAAAGCTTGGTCATTTGGGATATTCGGGTAGTTAGCTGAACACATTTTTTGGTCACATAACTTTGCTGATCCTATGACCAACTGAAGAAACCCCATAATACTACCCACTACCACCCCCCCCCCCCCCCCCCCCCCCCCCCCCCCCCCCCCCCGTCTTTCATAGTAGCTCGATGCATGATGGGAGGAGCAGTTCTTCTGCTATATTGCGATTTTCAGCCGCCCAATATAATATCGATTTTTCAGCTCCTAATATCAATATCGTCAGTATGTTGCAATGGTTACTTAAATGTGCAAAACACTAATAATAAACAATAAATAGGTTGTTTTGAAGCAAATAGTTTTGACTCAATTTGTCCTCTGAATGATCAATATCATCTGATGAACATATACAGCAACTTGATTTTTCATCTTTACTTTTAATTTTGATATTAACTGGGTAGAATATCGCAATATATCATGATAATATCGTATCGTGACCCAAGTATCATGATACATATCGTATTGCGAGATCCTTGCCAATAGTCACCCCTAGTTGGACTGTTCTTAGCCCAATTTTAGATAAATTGAGCAGTCTTCTCGGGTGTTTTGTCTGCTCGATGCAGATCAAAATAATATTTCATGACATATTTTTCCACAACTACAGGATGTGTCTTCCAACACGGTTGTTTAAAGAACGAGAAGTTCCTCGCTGCATCAGTCAGGGTCAAATAACATCATTTTTTGCAGCAGTACTTTTCCGATGGGAGACTCTTACCTGGTTGCTTAGCCCAGTTTAAACCAGGTAGTGCTTTTTTTTAAATTATGTTTTATTATACAAAGGTATTGCAGAAATGTCTGGATTAAATGTGCCAGTCTTTAGATCGATGGATTTGTCTTTTCTTCTTTTTTTTTTTAAATATCGCTGGAATTATGTGTATGTGTCATAACTGCCTACACACAGAACATATTTGAAATTGCTGGGATGACAGTTATGATTGACTTTTTCTAAGTGAGTAGGTACAAAGCTTATTAATGTATTTTTTCACCCTCTTCTTGCTAAAATCAAATGATTGTTCTGAGGTGCTCTTTCTTTTTTTCTTTTCTTTACATTTTTCAACCCCCATGCTCTCCCAACGCGCTTTAACTGGAAGCTAAAATAATTTGTAAAACATTACTATTTAGATAGCTCCATGAAATGAACCTTAAAATGCAAAGCACCATTTTTTGTGCTACTCTTTGTTAGTGTTTATCAGTGATTAACGTCGTTGACTGGGTTTCTCGTAACGCCATCAGACGCTTGACGGTGTCACATCATGGGTTGCTTGACAGATAGGACCTCAGAAACATGTAAATACTTGAATGATTTTTTTTTTCCAGAGATAAGTTTGTGTCATATAGTTTTTGTATTAAGATTTAAAAAGAAAAAAGATGAATGTCAGCTGAATGGTGTTGCCATCTTTACATTATGCTGTGCACAGTACGTGCTAAATCAGTCAAAAATCATGTCTTTTTCCCTCCGGAGCGATGACATCAACAACACAATACTCCCAATGAAATGCAATCAAACTGAAGTCAGAATGAATGTAATGTCTGTTTAAAAAAAACAAGGCTTCAGTCTAATATTATAAATATGTTAACAATGTATGTACTTGCTTATAAATGTGGCTTGAAAAGCTACCAAAAGACCCTGATAAGAGGCACCTTTGTTGCAGTGAATGCACAGCATGTGAAGCGTTTGACGGTTCACTTTCAGGAAGCGGCAGTGTTATCTAGCATTTACAACGAGCAGTGTTACAGTTCTTATATTTGTGCTGTAAAGCAATTGAATGAAAAAAAAAAGTGAATTGTCACCTTTTTATTTGTTTTCTGTGTATCCGTTCAACGTGTTTTAATAAATCTTCTGGACAACACGAACAATGTGACATCATTTCTTTTGGAGCCGTGCTGCTAGACAAATGAGGAATCTTGCATGCAGATAATTGAGCTCGGCTGTGGAAGACTTCCTTCTTTCATTAAGGCAAATTACATTCCTGACACAAAGCAACGCGCTACTCTGCGCTCATTATGAAGTGTCTTCCAGTGCTGCTTACCACTATTTGCATAAGCTTGTAGTGTTGCAAATGGAATTAAGAGCAGAGGACAGAACTCATTAAGTGACAAGAATAGCAGACAAAAGTCAGCCACGGTTACAGATGAGTCCGAAGACGGCATAAAATCCCCACAAATACGGAAACATGATAAGCAGTTCCACAGAGCATTATGTAATAGTTGGGCACCTTAGTTTATGATGCTCTGCCAGTCTATTGCAGGGCTCTTGCAACAGACTGGCAGAGCATGAGTAGATCATCATCCCCTTCCTCATCCACGTCTGCACAAGTCTGTTAACGACCCGTTCACGTGAATCAGGATGAAGGAGGGAAATGTCTAAGGCCTGCAGGGCTGCGGCGCTCGAGGACTGGAGTTGAAGAGCCCTGATCTATCGGCTATCGACTAATGACTGTGGAGAGTTTGGTTTTACAAACTAAATATGACCTCAGATCCCAAAAGGTTGATTGCTGTGTTAAACGTAAATAAAAGCAAAGCAATGGTTTGCAAATCTTATTAGACATATTTTATTCACAATAGAACAGAAAGCATATCAACTCAAAAGGTCAGGTGATGCAAACTGGGAAAAGTAAAAAAGTGGTAGCCATGCTGGCTGAAGGCAGGCAGCTTGTCTCTACAGGTCGTCCATTTATTTTTTGCACTATTTTTGGTGTTTATGTCAGTTATTACTGCAGAGAGAAGAGTTTATTCAAGGGAATAGCTTCTTTCATTGAAACGGAGCAACTCTGGAGTATTTCATCCTGTTCCAGAGGAGATTAAGAGGAGTTTTGGTGGTTGCCGTGCTGGTGCAACGGTGAAGGCCAGGAAATGGAGATACAAGCCCTTAATGCCTTCAGTCATCGCTGGAAATGTCAACTCCCTGACCAGCAAGAGTGATGAACTGGAGATACTGGTGAAGAGTCAGCCTTATGTGTTTTACTGAAACCTGGTTGAATCAGAACATCTCAGACTCCATCATGGATCTACCTGGATTCACCCTCATACGCTCAGACAGAGATGCTAGTGGGAAGAAAGAGGAGGAGGGACTGGCTTTATTAGTGAACGAGAGATGGTGGAATCCTGCACATGTAACTGTGAAGGAACAGATGTGTTGTCCAGATGTTGAATTATTGGCAGTTGGATTGAGACCAAACTATCTACCAAGAGGATTCAGTCATTTAACAACAATACTTGATTTCATTTCACCCAGTGACATGACAGAAGCTCCATGTGACATACTACATGAATGTGTTGCTAGGATACAGACCAAACACCCAGATGCACTTATAATATCAGGTGACTTTAATTGTGTCACTGTATCTTCCCACCTGACTGGATTTACACCTGTTTGTTAATTGTGCTACCAGAGACAATGAAACCCTGATCTGCTGTATGTTAATGCCAAAGACGCTTACAGAGCAGCTGACTTACCACCACTTTTTTTTTTTTTAATATGTATTTGTGTTATTGATGAGCTGAAGAGATTGTTGAATTTCTCCCTTGGGGGATGAATAAAATACATCTAATCTAATCTAATTTAAACTAACACCAAAGACAATGCTAAACTGCATAGTGAATCTATTACAACTGCATAAGTTTATAGTAGAGGAGTCTGGGTGTTAAACCTGGCAGCTTCCTGATCTTTCACCGGGTGAAAACATTCGGCACATCATGAAACAATAAGTGCAACTAAGAAGACCCAGAACTATTGAACAGCTTCATCCTATATCAGACAAAAATATGACAAAATGTTTCCAAAAACTCCAGCAGCTGGTCTCCTCACTTCCCAGACTTAAATGGACCGTTGTTAAAAGAAGAAAGGATGCTGCGCCGAGGTAAACAGTCCAGTCCTAGCTGTTTTAAAACGTGTTCCTGACATCAGATTTAAAATTCTTTTATTTTTTATTACAATGGTACATATTCATTTTCTCTGTTTGAACATTTGATACGTGGGTTTTTAAGAATTTGAAAATCATTGCATTCTCTGTTTATTCACATGTCCAAACTTTCTTTTGGAATTTAGGGTTGTATTTTTTTTCATTTTAACAATGCGATAAAGCGTCACTAAAAACTCAACGAGCCAACTGCATTCAGAGTTTAAATACCCTTAAAGTGCTCCTTAAATGTTAAGTTAGCACTAATAGCTTTACAAGACTGCATAAAAATTTTACTGGTGTTAATTGAGTACACTTAGATCTAATAGACTTCTCAGGTGACCTGTTTTGTTACTTGAGTAAAGTCATGAAGGCAGTTTTACTCGGTGGTGGTTTGGACTCTGTCCTGTCTGTCCTGGCAGGAGGACTGTGACCGTTGTGCTTAACACAAAGGTCATAGGGAGGGTTTCATACGGAGAACAGAAGAAGAAACCACAACAGTTAAGTCATATAACAACATTTATTGCTGTGTGACACAGAGCTTAACAGAAAAAAAAAAAAAAAAAAAGAGCAAATAAGGACAGTTCACATATACAGTTGAAACCAGATGTTTAGATACACTGTATAAAACCAGACTGAAGCTTTGTGTTTTCACTGTCTGACATTAAATCAGACTAAACTTTCCTTCCAAAGTTATTTATAACTTTCCTCAACATCAGAAGTATACATCAGCAGCCTTTAAACAGTATGACTTGAGTCAAATGTTTTTGGTTTCTTTCCGCAGGCTTCTCCCAGTAGCCTCCTGTAATTTTGGTCCGTTCCTCCCGACAGAACTGAGTCAGATTTGCTCGCACACAACCTTTCAGCTCTGCCCCAAAATGTTCGAGGACTCAGAAACAGAGATCAGGGCTTTGCGGGGGGCCACTCTAAAATATTGACTTTGATGTCCTGAAGCCACATTGTGACTAATTTGACAGTATGTTTAGGGTCATTGACTCATTTGGTCCAAGCTTTAACTTCCTGGCTGATGTCTTGAGATGTTGCTTCAATATTTCTACATAATGTTCTTTCCCCATGATGCCATCTATTTGTGAAGTTTCACCAGTCCCCCACAGCATGATGCTGCCACCTCCGTACTTCACAGTTGGGATGGCGTTCTCAGGCTTGCACGCTTCTCTTTTTTTCTCCAAAAGTAACGATGATCATTATGGCCAAACAGTTCTATTCTAGTTTCATCGCACTACAGGACACGTCTTCAAAAATTAAGGTATTTGTCCCTGTGTGCATTTACAAACTGTAATCTGCCTTTTTTTATGTTTCTGTTGGAGTAATGTCTTCTTCCTGGCTGAGTGGACTTTCAGCTCATGTCAGGACTGGTTTCGCTGTGGATGATGCTCTCTTACCAGCTTCAGCAGCATCTTCATAAGGTGTTTCTTTTTTCTGAGGTTGATACGCACGTTGCATTACGACATTCATCACGACACACGTCTCCTTCCTCAGCGGTATGATGGCCGGACAGTCTCATGGTGTTAATGTACAGAATTGTTTGAACAGATGAGCGTAGCCCCTTCAGGCATCTGGAAATGGTACCCAAGGATGAATCAGGCTGGTGAAGATCTACAATTCTCTTGCAGATATTTTGGCTGATTTCTTTTGATTTTCTCATGATGTCACACAAGGAAGCAGTTTGTTTAAGGTGTTCTGTAAAATACATCCAGAGTTAACTCAACTGTTGTCAATTAATCTATGAGAAGCTTCCAAAGCCATGAATGACATCATCAAATGGGTTTTCCCACTTTTTTTAACGTCATCGTAATCTTAATGTTTGTAAAATCTGACCGTGAAGAAAGTCATAAAACATTCTCTGTCTCATTAATCTGGCATTGAGCAAATATAAATAATTTTGGCAATCCTTACTGACCTTAAAATCAGTTTGGTCTGATTTAACCTAAACCTAATTAGAAATAGAGAAATATGGATATCTAGATATTATAGTTATTATTTTACTTTTTCACTTATTAAAATTTACAAGGAGAAGGACAGTTAACAAAACTATATATATCAAAAGAAAAACAATTTAAGTGCAGGGATAAGGTAGAAATCTTAGAAAGGTTAATTTAAAGCCTCCACCTTTAAATGCATAGACAGATAGAAAAAAAAAAAACTCCGCCTTCTAAAGATCTCAACCATTAGTGAAAATATCTCACTGCTGACTTCAGTCCAGCCGCCCTTATCCCAGACAGGAAGTTTTGTGACACAATTTTGCCCTTAATTCCCTTCGTCCAGCCCACTCTTGTCGAATGTCTCCTCTGATTGGTCGCAATGTCCGCCACAACGCTTCTCATTGGCCACGCGCTTGACTCTGTCGCTCTCCCATTGGTCGGCTGCGTCTGAGCGCCCTCGCCCCGCTTTGTGCCGCTGTGTGGACAGCAGCGGGGGTCTGTGGAGTGGGAGGAGGGAGGAAACTAAAGAAAGGACAGATTGAGACTGGATGGGCAGAGGGGTTACAGAAAAAAAAAAATTAGAGGGACAGAGAAGGGGGACAGAGGGAGGAAACAGAAACGGACAGGCGGTAAAGGGGAGGGATAAAGAGGGTTACCTCATTCAGAGCTTCATGTTCACACGGTGCAGGGGAGAAGTTGTGGGAAAGTAAACAGCTCAGGAGCATTCCAGTCTGCTCAGACACTTGCAGCCTTCACAGGATACTATAGAGATGAGTGTGCTGGACCCGGCAGTGTGGTAACAGAGTCTATGGGTGGCTACCAGGATTAAAGGGTCACCAAGGAGTGGTTGGAGCTTCTTGGAGGACATACTGGTCAGGACAAGAAGGTGAGAGACGTATATGTGTTTACTGCCTCTTTCTTTCCATCCTTCCCTGTCCCCTGTCTCTCTCAGCATGTTTAGCTTGCTGCAAAGACAGCAGCTTTGTCCAAAGGGGGGGGCAATGATGGAGTGGGGTTGGGGGTGGGTGTGCTGGTCTGTGCCTCTCTGTCTCTCATTCTGACAGCTACAGGGCGGCTGAGTGGACGAGAAAATGTGGAGGAGGAGGAGAGCAGAGGATGGGCATGGCAGATAAAACACGCAGGCCCTTTGGCAGTGTGCACCCCATCACGGACAATTAAACCTTAGCCGGCAGGGATGCGGAGCGCGAGGCCTTGTTATGATAGCAGGAGTTCCCGAGGAGACGCCAGGAAGGATGAGCGAGGGACCGGGCGCTCATCCCAGGTCCACACCTCTATGCGGCTGTTTTTTCGGGAGCATTGCTCAGTTCTTCCACTCCCTCGGGCTATAAAAGGAGCTCCTCCGGCCTGTGCCTGGCCTGCACCATTCCAGTCTGACGGTTGCTTGCTAGAGTACAATAGGCTCTCCCAGGCTGGATTTCACACTGCCTCATACCCCCCCCCCCCCATTAAGAGGGGGTGACAGGAGGTGATGGGTGAGAGAGGGGGAGCTGAGGGACCTCTGACACAGTCTCCGCTGTGACCAAGTCATTTGCATTTTGGGCTCGATCACTGTTTTTGCCTCATTTGCCGGATGTCCAAGAGTTTTTTTTTTTGTTTTCAAAGAAACTCCAAGGACTCTGTATCAGATTTTTGTCTCCTTAGTCACAGTCTAGCAGTTCCAGCAGACCCTCGACAAAGCATGCAAGCTAGGCTTGGGTCTACCACAAAGGCTTCTCTATCAACTGGGCGCCTTCTCCTCTGTTGAGGAGATGAAAACTTGTACTCACGCCATCACACGCACAAATGTAAGGGCCGGGGCGCCCGTGACACAATCAGTCATTTGATAGCGATGACACGCCCTCTAAATGTCCAGCGGTGTACAGTACGACGAGCTAACTGCATTTATCTGAGAACGTTAAATCATTAACTCTGCAGAAGGAATTCAGGGTTATTTGCAAGCTGAGGCTTATCTGGAGCATTTTTCTGTCAAGCTCACATCACGTCACCCAAACAAAACTTATTTCCTGTGAAGTTTATCTGATAACAGCTCAGAGGCCAAATTCACCATAATTGCGGCCCATAGTCCTTCTCTGGTGCCTGTTTGCTTTGAGTTATAGGAAGGTTGAAAGGCACTGCCTGAGATTTTCTGGAGATCAGCTGAGCACTTTTGTGTCAGGGGTATATTTTCATACCTAATATCTGATTTGACTGGCACACCAAAGGAGCCGCGGCCCATGTTTTACACTGATAGTGAAAGTTTGCCTTGTTATCACTAAGAAGCACAGCAGCGTAGCAAAAAAAGAAGGTCAAAGTTCTCGCCAGAGGCAACCATAAACTTGTTCTTTTGGTAGGAATCTGTCACTGGTGAGATGATTTGCATTTACATCTAGTTTTGCAGGTCTGCTCAAGCTTTCTCAATGCAGTCGCCGTTGCTCTGCTCTTTACAGCGATACTGTCGTCTTGGAGTGAGATCGGGCTGCTATGGTGGCGCATACTGTACAGTCACGGGCCAAAAGTTTGGAGAATGACACAAATATTACATTTTCACAAAGTCGGCTGATTCAGAGTTTCTATATGTTTTTGTCAGGTGTTTATATGTTATAATGAAATACAAGTAGAAGCATTTCATCAGTTTCAAAAGCTTTTATTGAGAATTACACATAATTCATGTAATAAGTCAATATTTGCAGTGCTGACCCTTCTTTTTCTCCCTGGCATGCTGTTAATCAACTTCTGGACCAAATCCTGACTGACGGCAGTCCATTCTTGCGTAATCAATGCTTGGAGTTTGTCAGAATTTGTGGGTTTGTGATCGTCCACCCGCCTCTTGAGGATTGACCACAAGTTCTCAATGGGATTAAGATCCGGGGAGTTTCCTGGCCAAGGGCCCAACATCTTAATGTTTTGTTCCCAGAGCCATTTCGTTGTGACTTTTGCTTTATGGCAAGGTGCTCCATCATGCTGGAAAAGGCATTCCTCATCACCAAACTGCCCTTGGATGGTTGGGTGAAGTTGCTCTTGGGCAGTTTGGTGATGGAGCACCTTGCCTTAAAGCCAGAGTGGTGACTGTAGACACCACCACTGAACGCCAGGCCTTCCTCTCTGCACATCTGACCGGCTGGTGCTCCCCGCCGTCACCGGATGGCTCGGTTAGATTTTGATTTTGACCTGAGTAAGGATCAGACAGTGACTGGCTGAGTAGTAAAGGTCATGCCCTAGTAAAGTCACCTGCTTCTTGCTTAGCTTACTGTTTTACCTCAAATAGCAAAGCAACAAAATATGCATTGCGATATTGCAGAAAGAAATTTGTTTTTATTATCACAGAAGACCTTATAGTGCTGCAGATATTCAACAGTAAATGTGCCAGGAGAGAGAATAATAATTACCCAGTTTTCATGTGAGGACAGATTTTAGAGAAAAGGACTAGTTTGCTGAAAAATGCTAATTTATCCAGTTGTGCCACCCCTACAGAGTCTGGGCCAGTACTGGACCCACAAACATGAATAAATATGACAGCGTAGTTATATGCATCGCTGTTTACAACACAGAGTGACCATCATTTTTTCTTGAAATGAGGAGTATGAAGTCTCCAGGCACCACTGCTGATCCATAATCACCACTCAAAGGAAAGTTGAGCTTCAGCTCTGACTGGGAGTCGGGCACTTCATAAAAGTGCTCTGAACTTAGTCTTTACTGATGCTAAAGTGGATGAGTTAATCAATAAAAGCCATCACACATCATTATCTCATAAAACAGTTGTTGAAAACAATTTGTCTGCAAAGTTCAGATGTAAGAAAAAGTGTGCAAACCCCTTAAAATGAACTGGCTTTCTGCATTAATTTCCCATAAAATGAAATCTGATCTTGCTCTAAAGTCACAGTAACAGACATAATGTACTTGAGTCACATGACCTCCTAACTATTACGGGTTTTTGTGGCTTTATTGAACACACCCATTAAACACGCACAGTGCCGGAGGGGAAAAAAGTAAATAAACCCTTTGATTTAACAACTAGTTGAACCACTTTTTGGAAGCAGCCGCTTCAAGCGTGCACCTTCAGTAGCTCTGGATCAGACCTGCACAGTGTTCAGGAGGAATTTCTTTACAGAACCACTTCAGCTCAGGCACATTTGAAGGTAGTTTTGGGTGAATAGGTCTCTCGTGGGGGTCGAGGTCTGGGCTCTGACTGGGCCGCTCCAAAAGGTGATTTTTCTTTTTCACACTCTGTTCCTAAAATAAGTCATTGTAACAATGTACTTAATCTGACATGACTTTTTTGAACACACCCAGCGCTGGAGGAAAAAGTGCTCGGCCAGGATATGAGACATTAAGTTAAACACATTTTGTTTGTCTGTTTGATGCGACTTAGATGAAGATCTCATCACATTTTCAGGCAAATTAATGAAGAAAACCAGTTCATGTCAGGGGGTACACATACATTTTCCTGTCGTTGCAGCTGAGTAAATCCCATCGTTTAGTGTTGCCATGTCATTCTTTGAAGTGAGTGCATCGGCTTTACGGGTCTGGTCTGCCCCAGTTAAACCATTTGGACGGTGCTGGGCCCCGATATCAGACATTAACGTCGGATCGGTGCATCCCAGGCTGCATCAGCCAGCTAAGCTTCCACTGGCAGACGGGCACCCCAGCTTTATCCAGTCGGACATTTGTAGATAAACTTGGGAATTCATTTTCCTCTCAGTTATGCCAAGTGGTCCATGTCCTGAGGCAGCGAAGCGAGCCCAGATCGTGACGCTCCCTCCACCATCTGGTTGCGTCTCTGGAGTCATCTGGGTCTGGACGTCCACCTGTAGGAAGATCAGCCACAGTCTGCATTTATAGGCAGTTTGACTGATGGCTACCTGAACACGCCAGGTGTGCAAACTACTGATTCCAATTAGCTTTCACTGAAGTATCAAGTCTACGTATTTACTTACTTTTTCCTCCTGCACTGTAAAAGTTTAATGAGCTCAGTAGACACAAGAACATTTATCAAATCAAATCAAACTTTTTTTAAAAAGCACCTTTCATGCCCTCGGGCAACACAAATGCTTTACATAATAATAAAAACATTGCACATTAAAACAAAATAAAAGCCATCACACACCCCAATATGTTATATAACAATAAAAAAAAAAAAACAGACACACACACAAACAAAGCAATCCTTCAAATACCCCTCCCCCAATGTACCACAAACATAACACAATCCCCTTGTTTCTGTCTCTTATGATACTAATTAACAAAAATAAATATATGATTAAATATCAAAATATCTGGCTTGGCACTGCTGTGAGGAAATGATAACTTGGGGGTCTATTCACCCCAGGAGCTAGCCCTGCTCACATCCAGAGATGTGGACAGTAACATCTTGGCTCTGAACTGGGTCCTGAAAGTGTGAAATTTGAAAGGGTTTAGTTTGAAATGTTTTGTTCTGGGCCTGGTAGGATGTACTGGCTGCATTCAGGACATACGTTCTGACACTATGGGCCGCCCTTTTAGGCACAGTCGAAGCAGCAGCCCCCAACATATATTTATTTGTTTGCATTATAAAATATTGCTATACTAATGTTAGGTTAGTTATTAGCAGTCTAACTGTCATCTACAAAGCTCTACACAGAGCTCTTTCTATTGAATTGAGGAAGTTCTTGCTGGACTTCGTTTGTGGAGTGTGATAATTCTCATCAAAGTCTCGAGTATGAGGAGCATCTTTTTCAATTGTTCAGATTTGAATGAGTCACGACCATAAAAATGAGTATTACACTTCATAAGGATGTTAAACTATGTTAACGAGTCTCCTATTGCACCCGTGACTGACTGTGACAAACTCCTGTAAAGTCTGACTACATTGTATTTGTAGTGAACTGGTGGAGCAAAGTTGGGACGGAGCGGTTGTTAATCCACCGTGGGTGGTCTCCTGGCAGCGCAGGCCTCTAGCAGTGTCACTAAAGTGATGGCTGCTGGGAGTTTTATCAAAACGTTGAGTTTGAAGTCTCATCTTAAAGGTAGAGAAGGCATCTGTCTCCAAGGCAAAACTGGGTGTACAAGAAACGGAGCGTAGGAGGGAGAAGGATCTTTAAATTCTGACCTGAATTTCACAGGAAGCCAGTGGAGACGGACCAAAATGGGCTTTTTCCTCATTTAATTTCAGACTTTATGTGCAGTGAAAACAATCAAGTCTAAGGAGCGAAGACGGTGAGTTCCAGAGGCTTTTACATATCTTATAAATCCTAATTTTAGCAATATCAGAGAACTTTGGGTGAGGAGAATAATTCCTATTCAGTTTGGATTATTTTGTTTTTGTCTTTACTTTTCTTGGTGAGGACAAAAAAAAAAAACAATCTAACATCGTCATTTGGATCACAACAAATTGGATATAATGGGGATATAATTAGATGATAATTAGACTTGCAGTGGTTTAACTGAATCATAATTAACTAACACTAGTTAGAAAATTATGAGCAACATTTAGGACATAAACGTCAAGACATCTGGACTTTTCAGTGAGGTTTAGGAATTGTCTGTTTTGACCAATTTATCAACTTTGCCGGTCCAGATTGTCCAGAAGCATAAAATGTTAAATATCGCAATAGCAATGGTTTTGTGAAACTGTTGCAGTGGGAAAATGGGTGGAACAAGAAAGTGGGATTTTGATTCTGTTTACAGAAACCCTGATACTTGTAAAAGGCATTTTTATTTGGAATTTATCTGCAGTTCATGCAAAGGCTGTGTACAACAGCAGCCAGTTTCTGTCACATATTTTTATAGTTTTATTAAAGCTGTCACAGGCTGAACATTTGTGCATCACAATATCTAATAAGAAAAAGGCTATTTAAAATCAAAGCTTGGCGTATTTTCTTCCCATCTCTTCTAGGGGTGTGAAAAAAAATTGATTTGGCAATATATTGCGATTTTCTGCTGCCCAATATAATATCGATTTTTCAGCTCCAATATCGATTTTTTAGTATGTTGTAATTGTTACTTAAATGTGCAAAAACTCTAACAATAAACAATAAATAGGTTGTTTTGAAGCAAATAGTTTTGACTCAATTTGTCCTCTGAATGATCAATATCATCTGATGAACATATACAGCAACTTGATTTTTCATCTCTACTTTTAATTTTGATATTAACTGGGTAGAATATCACAATATATCGTGATAACACAATATTGCGATAATATTGTATCGTGACACAGGTATCATTATACATATCGTATTGCAAGGTCCTTGCCAATACTCACTCTAGTCTCTTCAGAAAGTATTTTTTCCATAAATGGAACCGTCGTGGGTTCATCACATAAAGAACGTTCTTATCGACGCTCTGATTGCATCGTACGTGCAGCAGCTTCACTGTTGCGCAGGTGGTGGTGGTGGGGGGGGTTTGAAGGTAGAGGTTACTCTCACTGTGTCCTTGATAAATGTGATTTATCCAACATCTCACTGCTGTCGTGGATTAACGTTACTGCAGCAGCTCCTCAGCAGAGGGCACGTGAAGGCCAAACGCGCTTCCTGAATGAATAATATATGGCTGCGTGTCTCAAAAGCGTCAACAAGACAGCAGACCGTACGAAAAAAATTGAATAAAGTGACTCAAATGTGCACAGATAGCCCTCTTATCATGTTGTGGATACAGTTTGATACGGCATTCAATACGGCCTTTGGCTCTCACTACTGATATTCATTTAAAGTGAAATTTAAAATATTCATAACATTCATAACATATAATGCAACGGGCTTATCTTCCTCTGTGTTCAAAGATCTTTGCTAGGGCAATGCCACGTTAAAGCGAATCCATGAAATCCACAAATTCCTGTGAACAGCCTCCCACTTAGATTGCTATGCCTTTTGACAGGCGAAGAAAGAGATATTCGGTCTGTACTCAAGGAGCTGTTTGCAGTTGCTAAATTGGCCAGAGTCACATGTGAATCTCTTGATGGGAAATCCACAGGGAAGCTGCAGAAGGAAGTGGGCCCCGAGGCAGAATCATCTCCGCCTGGTACCGTTTGTTGTTGTCAGTGGTCCGTCATTGTCATCCGACTGTTTGCCTGCCACTTTCTGAAGGAAAAGGAAAAAAAAAAAAAGCCTGTAGCAGTGGCGCTCGTAGCAGCTTTCCCTTTGGTTTTCCAGTGCTCTGTATTTAGTCGTCACCAGCTGCTGCGCGGCGCTCTTGTCTGTCGCCAGCGTCCACTGCTCTGTGAGATCTGCCTGCAGTGGGTCAGACGCAGCTCTCTGAGGGTCAGAGGCTGGAGCTAAATATGCTGCCAAAGTTCCAGGGAAAGGAGGAATAAATGTCCACTCTGAGTTTTTCCCTTCACAGAAAAACAAAAAAAACTGTTGTATGTCACTCGGAAATAACTTGAAATGATTAAAACATTTGACAAGAATATAGAATTAGGTTTTCAAAATCACCAGTAAATGAGCAGCGTTCTTGCTCTGGATCAGTGGGTCTCTGCTGCCAATCACATGAACAGGTGTTGTAACCTGCTCAGATGTAAAATATGTTTTTAAATATTTAGGTCATCTTTCACTGCTATGGATTAAGTTATCTACACTGTGTAAAATGTGCATTCGCCACCTTAGCTTTTCACAAAATTGGCCATCTTCATGTCAGTTGACGATATAACTCCTCTGATTTTGGTTCTCTGAGTTGGTGTGCAGCCCTCTAACCTCGGCACTGCAGTGTTGGTTTATCAACAAGTGTTTAAATGTGTTTTAAAGTCCCACTCCAGCCATTATTAATCCCTTAAAACACTAATTTGTGATCCACACATTTGTAAATGTTGAAATTTTCGTCACAAAATTAAAAAGTGCATCTAATGTGCTTTAAATGTTCCCGGTATGACCTTGTGCACCAGTGGATGATGCTGTCTTACAGACCTCCCCTGACTCTACTAAATCATGCATTGGCTTGTTCCATCCATGGATGGATGGATGGATGGAGGGATGGATCTATCCATCCATCCATTAACTTCTGCTTATCCGGGTGTGGGTCACAGGGGCGTCGGCCTAAGGGGTCCAGACCTCCTCTTCCCAGCCACCTCCTCCAGTTCTTCATGGAGGATTCCAGGACGTTCCCAGGCCCGCTTAGTGACGTAATCTCCCCGGCGTGTCCTGTGTCTTGCCCCCCAGGCCGGAGTGAAGTGTTGTAGTGTGTTATGGGTGGCAGATGAGTTATGGGTCCTGAGCTGATAAAGATCAGGAACTTGTTAAGTTGTGCACATTCAGATATACATGCTTTTTTGCGTAAAAAGGAGTGCCCATATTTTATTCAGTTAGTTTTGTGATGTGTGAGGCCAGCGATGGCAGGCAGGTGGGTCCATGCAGGCTGTCAGGATTGGCGTGTCCAGTATTTGACACGGTGCCGGCGTTCTGTTTCGGTCCTGCCTTTCTGAGACTGGCAGTGGATGTCTGCAGATTCAAGGCCATAGAATGGCATGAATAATTTTACTGACATGTCTTGTAGTACATGAGAAAAACATGATATAGACATATTGAGCAGGTTAAAATCTTGACAGCTGATTTTGCATAAAAACGTGCATGAACAAAATTTGAATGAGATGGAAAAACCTGACTTATATCAGTGGAGGACTTAGATTATGTTTCACTTCTTGTCCACGTGTTTTCTTTGGACATCAAAATGCAGTTAAAGGAATATAGGACCTTTTTATGTTTTAAAGTGTGTCATTTAATTACATTTTCAATGATTACAACTTTGTAAGATAATGTACAAAACAGCAGGTAGCTGAGATGGAAAAACCCACAAGATTCAGTTCAGTGATCAAGCACTAAATGAGAGAAAACAGCAAAAAAGAGAAAAAAAAGCAGAAGAACAGATGCCACATTTAAAACAAAGACAGATAACATGAAGGTTTTGTGTATAAGGTTCACCGCAAATCTCGATCGGCCGCAGAGCACCGTTTAAAACGTGCACATCTGACATCCCTCCAGTCATCACCACATGTGCTACGCAGTGAGGGAGTTTTCAGAGCTCTATGTAGGTCAGGGACAGGGTGTGTAGGAGTTGGTTTCATCTCCACTCTGTGACGTATCTTATTTTTCCCACAAAAAAGGCTTTCACACAGTTGCAGCGGGGCGCTTTATTTTTCTGAGCTGGAGTTTGTTTGATGGCTTCTTCAAATGCCATCCGTCAAAGAAAACTGCCGAGGACACCTGTCATTTTAATTTTCCACCAACTAAACATCAGAGCTGTAGGTTTTTTTTTAAATTTCTCATTAGACGGCCTGTCAGTCAAGACACCCAGTTTTAAAGTGATTTGTAAAAATATGAAGATATTAATTCCGTCTCTGAGATCATTCTTTTACTGCTGTGAACAGTTGAGGGTGGTTGTCCATTCAGCAGAGCTTCTACCTGGCCTGTTTGTTACCACAACTATCTGAATTAACCAACATCTCACATCAGACTGGAACATTCCCAGAGGCCTTAAAAACTGCTGTCATTAAGCCTCTTCTCAAGAAGAGCAGTCTTGATGCCATGGTACTGAAAAACTATCGTCCCATATCAAACCTGCCATTCCTTTGGCAAAGTCCCAGAAAAAGTGGTATAACAGCTTACTGACTATCTCCTGTCTAACAATGTTTTTGATAGTTTCCAATCAGGCACAGCACTGAGACAGCCCTGATCAAGATGAACAAACGATATTCGCCTGAACACAGATGCAGGCAAAGTCTCAGTCTTAGTTTTGCTAGACCCAAGCGCTGCCTTTGACACAGTTAACCATGCAATCTTATTACAGAGGTTCAGAAGACTGGGTTTGACTCTCTGAAACTGCTTTAAACTGGTTCAGGTCCTATCTCAGGGACAGGAGATACTTTGTTGAAATTGATAACTGTGTCTCAGACCAAATGGCCATGACCTGTGGGGTTCCCCAGGGGTCAATCCTGGGACCCCTGTTGTTCCATCTGTACATACTTCCATTAGGCCAGCTAATACGCAGCTTTAATGTGTCCTACCACAACTATGCAGATGATACTCAGATCTATGTGTCACTGACAGCAGGAGAACATGAGCCTGTAGATTCATTGTGTCGCTGCATCGAACGGATCAGTGTGTGGATGCAAAAAAGCTTTCTCCAGCTAAACTCAGACAAAACTGAAATCATCGTCTGTGGCCCACAGAAACAAAGAGAAAGTTTTATCAGTCACCTTGAGACTCTCTCTAGAACCTAAAAAATCAGGTCAGAAATTTAGGGGTAATATTGGATTCAGACTTGAACTTTAACAGCTACATTAAAGCAATAACATCAGCAGCTTTTTACCATCTAAAAAACATTGTCAGAATCAAAGGAATAGTGTCTAAACCATATTTAGAAAGACTAATCCATGTGTTCGTCTCCACCAGGTTAGACTACTGTAACGGCCTGTTCACTGGGCTCTAAACCAGCTGTAAGACAGCTGCAGTACATCCAGAACACTGCTGCAGGAGTCCTGACTAGAACCAGGAAATATGACCATATTAGTCCAGTCATGAGGTCTCTGCACTAGTCCTGACTAGAACCTAGAGATACGACCATATTAGTCCAGTCCTGAGGTCACTGGCTTCCTGTCACTCAGAGAATAGACTATAAAACAGCTCTACTTGTGTTCAAGTCTCTTCATGGCCCCAAAGTCCATCTCTGACATGTTAGATCCATATGAACCAACCTGGACTCTGGAGAACCTCAGGTAGTGGTCTCCTGCTGGTGTCCAGAGTCAGGACTAAACAAGGTGAAGCTGTGTTTCATGCATTTTTATGCTCCTAAAATCGAGAACAGTCTTTCAGAAGATGTGAGACAGGCCACAACTCTGACAATGTTCAGATCTAGGCTGAAAACAGTTCTGTTTAGATGTGCATATGACAACTGAAAGGATGTAATTTATTAATGATTATTTTTATGCTTGTATGGAATGACTCTATTTGCCTTCTTGTGATTTTATGCATCTGTAAAGCACTTTGAATTGCCTTGTGTACGAATTGTGCTCTACAGATAAACATGCCTTGCCTGTGAATAGGATCTCTAACCTTCTCTTAAACTTCGCTTTGCAGGTTTTTCAGTGAGATAGTTTTTCAGTCAGCTGTCTGCTGACAAAAGAACTCCTCTGCATGGGTTCGTTTGAGCCACAGAACAGTCACAGCTCACAGCGGCCTGTGAGCTCATCAGTGCTGCAGTAATGAATGTAAATACAGTGCTTTCTGAGGGCGCAACGCATGTTTTCCCTCCACAAAAGCGTCATTGTTGGCGTGATCAGTGAGTGGGTCGAATGGAGTAACTGTGCTTTTTGGCACAGAGGAGGAAAAGTGGTCCAATTAAGGGTGCGGTGGCTTGTTGTGGTTGTAAACAAGCAGAGATGGGGTTTCTGAAGAAATTGCTGCTCTTTAAAAACCTGTTCTTCTTTTCACTATAATTTTATGTTTTTTTTTTTTTTTCAAATGACAGGCTGACAAATGTCCTACAATGCAAAAGAAAAAAAAAAATCAATGACATGCTCATATAATTTCAGTTTCTGTGCAGAGATGTTTAAACTTCACCTGAAACGCTCCAGACTTTAGTATGTAGAAGCAGGTAAACCATGAGAGAATCAACTTACTTGCATTTTAGCGGGGCTGTGCAACTCATCATGTCTCTGTCATTCATGATTTTGGCTTCAAGCAATTGTGAAACAAAATAACTGGATGATCCTCTGGTTTCGTAAACCCACAGCAGCAGAGTCAGTGGTGAGCCCTGACCCCTCCCTAAAAGATCCAGTTCACTCCCTGTCACGCTGTGGCATGTTGCGTTCAGGCTGAGGCGTTAGTTACGTAACTCTCCAGGTGTTTTTCAGAGGACGCGCTTTGTTGCTGAGCAGCAATGGAATTAAAGAGGCTCCTGCTGGATTTATCTCTGTCTCTCTACATCAATTTAAAGTGGTGGTTTTACACAAACTCAGTCTTCACGTGGATCTTACTTTTTTTAAAGAACAACCTTTTCGTCACATGGTCATAATTCAGTATTCAACGATGTCACTTAAAAAAAAAAAAGTAGGACAAGCAAGCATGGTTTCAAATTGAATTGTCCACTTAGAACAATAAAAAAAGAAAGACAGACAGTGTGACAGCCATTTTTTTCAAGTTTAACAAAATCTTCTTATTATATTTGGAATCCAGTGTATTTTTCCCGCGTTCATCCACCTCCACTGCAGACAAAACCCTCTCACTTAACAATGTTCCCAGAGCTGAAATCAGTGTCTTCCTACTCAAAATGGAAAGCAGATGCTGGATTCAGAAGTGGTATGTAAACATGTGAAGGAACCGGCATGGAAACCCCCCCAGTCTGTAAAATAATGAAGTGATTTGGTACCTCAGAGGAAAGTACATCATGGAAGATGTCCTTTTTATTTTGAAAACACATAATGACAAAATTAACTTCCCTGACTATTTCAGGATATAAAAGTTACTTCATGAGGGAGTACCAAGGTTGCAAATCAGATCAGTCTGTGCGTGAATGACACTTTAATCTGCATTTGTTCACGTTCTTAAAACTTCCCCAGTGAAGGTCAGCATCTACGGAGCTAAATCGGGGCCAAAAGTTTTGTAATTCAAAACAAAAATGATGAAAAATTAAAATTTGAAACCAAAAGTTGAAGTTTTGATATTGAACTTTGTAAAATACAACAATATGTTTAAATAAAAAATTTTAAATTTTAAATTTTGAAATAGGTTTCAGAAAGATCTGAATTAGAGATGTTCCGATACCATTTTTTCCCTCCCGATACTGAGTCTGATGCTTGAGCTATAAATACAGCAAATCCAGCCATTTATGTCTATATTTATTGTCCAAATAGAACAGCATAAAATAGTATTGTAAACAGAAACACTATTTCTTTTTGCTGGTAGTATAATGGAAGTAACCAGTAAATAAATCATTAAATATGAATTACTTGGTATCGGTTGTTGCCTTGTCTTCCATACTCGGCGATACCGATACCGGCATTTTTGTCAGTATCAGAGCAATTTCCGATACTGGTATCAGAATCGGAACAACAGTAATCTGAATCCTATTTTTTTTTTTTTCACTTACAAATTTTATGTTTTCAGATTCAGATCTTTTTTTTTTCCAGTGAAAAAAAGATCTGAACCTGAAAAAAAAGATCTGTATCTGAAAACATAAAATTTGTAAGTGAAAAAAAATTAAGAGCCCAAAATTTCAAAAGGTGTGTAAAAGTGAAAACTGGTAAATGGTTTATTCAAAGGAATTTGAGATCAAAATAATTAAACTGAAATAAAAAATTCCTTCAAAATTTTTATTTGAATATGTTTTTGTATTTTAGAAAGTTAAATATCAAAGTTTTATCAATATTCAACAACACTTTTGTCCCTGATTTAGCTCCGTAGGCGCCCTGCTTTTTAGCTGTGTGAATACATGTGTGTGCGTGCGTTCGTTGGACAGTAGCTCAGGCTGTCGCTTGCTGCTTAGACTCGCAATGCAAGTCAGGTTCGTTCACTTTAAAAAAAAAAAAAAATTTGAAACTCGATCAGGGATATTGGGAACTAGAAGGCTCACAGCTGAAGTGAAGGTTACGCAGTGTGAAGGAGTTATTTTAAAGGCACCCTGCGTGAGCGTGGCCAGGCCAAAATGGTGCACAATATCACGAGAAAGTTGGTGTCAACCCCTCATGTATGACACGACATAATCAAACCAATCAGAATTAAGTAAATTTAAGTCTATTCTTTTTCTGTTAAAACCAATTAGATATACTTTAAAGTGTAATTCCTACACATGGCACCTTTAGGGGAAGCCAGTACTTTCTCTTTTCCCCAGTGTTTCTGTTTAATGATGCAGTCAGTTTTCTTACAAAATGAACCAGTGAAAGGTGTGAGCACTGGAATTATTATAGACGTCTGTGGTTCACACAAGTCACTGATGATTGATTTATTCGTTCTTCATCATTTGGTGAAGGTTTTGCTCAACATTTGGTGTCTCGGTGTGCACGCTGCAGCCGAAAATGTTCACACATTTATAGATGAAAGGACCCAAAAAGTCTTACATTACACAACACAAACAACCCACGCTTGGACCTTCTAAGTATAGATTTTCTTAATCCTTTAAATTAATTTTCAAGATATCAAGGCGGCTGTGCTGCGTGGTTTTATTTCTGAGATAAATTAGGCTTCATAGATAATTGAAGTGTGTGATGCCAGGGCACGTGTTTTTAGCTTTTGTGTGGAAGTAACTCGATCAGCCTCTGAATCAACTACCAGTCTTTCTAATCACCAGATGGGACATTTACAGTGTTTCTTATTTGTGTGCACATGATTTTAGTTATATTTCAGTAAGCAGTCAAAAATGTAAAAAAAAAAAAATAAAATACACTTGTAAATACATGTAAATGTATGTGTTTTCCTGCACTGAAGGAAATGCACGTACTAAAGAACCGAGTGAACAGTCAAATTCAGTTCAGCTCTTTACTGAAAGACAGTCTTTTATTTATTTATTTTTATCTCAACTGTATTTCACATGTGACCATTTTTAAGCAGCTTTGGCATGTTTACAGAGATAAGATAACCTTCCATTCTTGCACTTCGTTTACCTTCATGCCTTTATCCAAACAGTTCCTATTGAAACTGAGAACTGCAGTTTGCATGTTGACTCAGGTTAAGTGCAGTTTCTCAGTCACAGATCACCACATGATCTTAACATTTTTTTTCGGGTTTTGGATGTTTTAAGTGTGCCAAATCCTCCAGGAAAGTTTATGTATTATCATCACTGCATTATTCATTTTTATTTTATTTAGTTTTTTTCTTGAATCATTCATGTCATTCAAAGCCAGAAATAAGTCTTTCCTCATCAATGCTTCATTCTCTTTTTTTTTTTTAATTCAATCTTATTTATCTTTAATATGGTGCCATTTTTTTCCCAAAAAGTCAACAAAGAAATAAAACAACTTGATTTTTTATTGACTAATTATTCTTCCAAGGGTGCAGTCATGTAGATAAAATTCAATTTTTGATAATTAAACCATATCTGCTGTGTTTATGCATTGTGCTTATTTTGATTTTTCACTGAGATAATAAAATCTAACATGAAATAATTGTTTGTGAAAATTACCGTCTCATTAAGCAACGTATAATAGATCTAATTATCCAGAAATTAACCCTAAAGTAGTTAATTTCAAAGTATTTTGACATGTTATATGTGTTTTCGCTGTTGGATAAACATTTGTGATTTCTTTTGACTGTAAAAACGCTCTGTATGATCTTTTTTTAATGTCTAAGAATCTTTGATCTCAGACTTTTAATTTTTTTTTAGATGCATTGTTTAAAAGTCTCATAATGATAATTAACTTTGCCTCTTTTTTCAGCAGTCATGGCTGATATGTTGCCTCACCAACCACCGAAAGAGAATGAAGAGGAGGATGACGAGGAGCAAGGGGAAGAGTTTGTGTTTGAAGACAGCGAGGATGAGGAGAAAACTCTGGGAGGGGATAAAGACATCACCTCAGACTGTGACAAACCGGTCCAGGAGTCCAGGAAAGAGGAAACCGAGACATCAGGTGCTGTATCACAAACAGCCGCAGTAAGCTCACAGCCTCCTGAATCCTCAGCTCCTGCTGGACCGGAGGAGATTACCGGCAGTCACGTAGCCTCAGTTTCCACTGCAGGTAACGAATGTTTTTGGAGAAATTATTTAGACTAAAAGGGGAATCAGTTTTGGTTGTTTACTGATTGACTGCGACACTTTATGTTTGATAAATGGTGTCATTCATCAGTGCGTCATTATTAAAATGAAAAATACTGGTGGTTCATTACTTCCTCTTATGGTGAACTGGTACCTTTTTACAGAACGCCCCGATGCAGATACTTTTACCAGATTTGGGTGGATACCTTTCATATGCATTTATTTATCAGGAACAGATCTATTAATATTCAAGTTTTAGGCCCAATCTTCTGCCAGACCTCCTAAAGCTACTATTTAGGGATAGCGGGTAGCGGGAGGGGCGTTCCCCCGCAAAGAACGCAATCTTCCACCTTGCTAAACCTGCTATCCCACCTGCGCTACCCGCTACATTATGCATAGGAGTGGTTAGGGCGTTCCACCTGTTAAACCAATCAGTGCGTCAGTAGCCATTGTCTTTAAGAGCAGGTTGTGCTACCCGCTAACCGCTATGGAGCATCTTTTCATCCAGATCAGAGCAGCTCTCATGTGCAGCTCGTCTGGGACTCTGCTGTAGAGCTTCCTCCTCTTCCTTCCTCCTCCTCCTCTGCACTGATATATACATATCAATACTTTTACACAGACAATTCCTATCGTCTACCTGAAAGTCCCAGATAGTTGGTGCACTCCCAGTAAACACGCTCTGGTCGTCTATGGTTTAACTGGCGAGCAAGCCGTTTAAGACGATCTCTGCTATTTTCTCAGGGGTTCAACAGAGGCCAAAATCATGCTTTTTATACAAGAGTTAATTCGAGACGTAGAGCCGTTTGTGCACGTCAACATGTGACCAGGTGGACGCACATTGATGCCATTTGGATGTGCTCTTGTACGCGCTGACATGCAGGTAGCGGGTGGTCTGACCACCTGCTATCCACAACCCGCGATCGCAAGATACCGAGTTTGCGGAAAGGGCAAAAGACACGCCCATTGCCACACCTACAATGTGAGTAAGGGAGTCGGCATAACAGGGTAATGGCTTTAGCGAGCGGAAGATTGCATTAGCGGTTAGCGAAGGTTCCTAAACCCGCAGTTTGCGGGTAGCGGTTAGTGGGTAGCAGCTAGTAGGAAGTGTACGATCGGGGCCCTCGTGCTTTAAAATACTGACAGTGCCGTCTGTACAGAAATAAACTTCCACTCGTTGGCACTGTTGGCAACCAACCGCTGACCAGCTTTACTGTTAATCCTCAGTCGCTCGCTATGTGATGTCAGGTCACGATTCGCTGCTCTGCTGAATACGTAAATGCGGCAACTTGTACACATCACAAATGTCCTTTTTTGGGTTGTAAGGCTCTGAGCATCACCAACTCATTTAGGAATAGTCTGTAATAAGGACAAGTGATATGATGGATCAATCAAACATGCCGTCCATACTGGGACGTTAGACGTGGAAGCAGAACAAGCTGTCAGTGGCGTGATTGCAGTGGTGATTGTGTAAGAGATTTCTGGTAGTGGTAGATTTTGTGTTCTGGTAGTGTTCTTGAAAGTTGAGTGGTAAAAGGTAGAATTGCACTGATTGCTTTTTTAAATCTTAGTTCTTTTGGTGGATTTCAGTTTCTTTTGGACCTATTGATTATAAACTGGGCCAATTCCAGTTTTTAAATCTAAACTCTACAACTGCCTGTGGTTGCGTTTGATGAAGCTGCTGGCTCTGTGCTCCATTACTTTTATTTTTAGCCTCTTAACCTTTAATAGCTCCATTACATTGAGCTTCCCCTGCAGGGTAATTCTCTTTTGAGAGTATAATTGGCTTTTAAATAAATTTGGTGGAAAAACAAAAGCAAACAAAAAAAAGACTATTTGTGGTAATTTTTTTACAGCTGTTTTTACAGCTGCAGTGTATAGGCGCTTATCTTTGACTCAGCGTGGAGGACTTTTTTTTTTCCCCTAGAACAACAAAAGCTCTGATTGACAAGCGACTCTTGTTGTGATTAGCAATCAGCGGCAGGATAGTCTGCGTCACGTCCCACTCAAGACACACTGCAACGATACTTCTCATCGCTGGTAAAGCTTTGTTCATTAAGTGTAGCCTCAATTAGAGCCTGTGGATTCACTTGATAGTTTGGTTTGGTAGTTGTAATTGGTAATAGTTTCTGAGAGAACAGATTCACAGGAAGAGTATCTGCTACCCACTGCAGTCAAATAAAGAATTAAGCAAATGAAACCCTCTGAAAGAGACTCTTAGTTGAGTATATCTGTGTTCTAATTCCACCGCTGCACGTGGACGTGTGCAGTCGGTTTAACGCCGTCTAGCTTTCATCAATAAAAATAGTTTTATTATGAAGTGGTAACTGCAGAGTTACTCCAGGAAGCCATAACGCACGTGCTGCATCCTGTCAACATGCACGTCTCACTGCCTCTGGGCATCGTAATTAAATACCTCATCACAGTGCTGTAACTTTTTGAAAAAGCCAATTCTGAGATGAAAACTTGATGTTTCTTGCTCCGTAAAGTCTGATCAAACCTTCGTAGCCATGAGTGATTTCAGGTAGTCAAATTGTCATTTGAGCTCTGATTAGCGGAAATTGATTGTTTGCCCGAGGCTGACAGGAAATGCGGAGAAGAGTTAACTTTCCATTTAATTGGATGGAGTTATGGACGAGTATGACATATTTACTACCTGGGTAATGTTGCCAAACCATCTCTGGTAATTACACGCCAAGATAACAGCGGGAGATTTAGGTCTTGGAGAGGTTCCGTTGGACAAAGTGAAATGATTAGTGGTTAATTAAAAAGCTTTTCTACTAAGTCAGTGTGTGGTAATCCATTAAGTGACCATATACACCACTTTATCAGGTCCACCTCACTAGTACCTGGTTGGACCCCTTTTGCCTTCAGAACTGCCTTAATCCTTCGTGTCATAGATTCGACAGCAGTGACACTGGTGTGGTCTTCTGTTGCTGTAGTCCATCCACCTCAAGGTTGGACGTTTTGTGTGTTCAGAGATGCTCTTCTGCAGACCTCGGTTGTGACGAGTGGTTATTTGAGTTACAGTTGTCTTTCTATCAGCTCCAACCAGTCTGGTCGTTCTCCTCTGAACTCAACAAGGCATTTGCACCCACAGAACTGCAGCTCACTGGATATTTTCTATTTTCCGACCATTCTCTGTAAACCCTAGACATGGTTGTGGTGATCAGACCAGCCCATCTGGCACCAACAACCATGCCACATTCAAAGTCACTTCAATCACCTTTCTTCCTCATTCTGATGCTGGTTTGAACTGCAGCAGATCATCTTGACCATGTCTACATGAATCAGTGCTTTGAGTTGCTGCCATGTGGCAGATTAGAAATTTGCATTAACGCTCAGTTGGACAGGTGTGGCTGATAAAGTGGTCAGTGAGTGTAGGTGCGTAGGGGAATTCTGGAGGATGATAATAATGTGTGGTGGAGGTCTGTTATTCAGTTCAGGGCTGAGAGGAGCTGGGATTCAAATCCGTCCCTCACCAGATGACATTGGTTGTTTGCTGGCATCCAGAAGAAATCAATAATAGTAGCTGTTTAACCTCACCTACCTCATACACACCTTTTTGCTGTGAGAATACATTGCAAACATGCAATTTAGTGTTGATAACGCAGAGGCAGCCTTCGTGGAAATGACCAGTTATGTTTTTGTCTGTAACATTTTAGTTTTTAAAATATAAAAGGGGTGAGATAAAAAAAAAAAAAGAAAGAAAAAAAATGTATTTAGTAATGACTATTCCTCCCTTTGGAATAGTTTATAGCTAATGGTTGTCATTTTCTCATTTTGACAGATGTTCCAGTTACTGAGTCACCCAGCTGGTAAGTTGCCTCCAAATAATTTCACAGTTGGGGTGGGGGTGGGGGTTGTAAAGCAAACTCAGCACCACAGCACATCTGCATTATGTCAGTATGTCTGAAGTGACGCCGCACTTCACCTCCATCTACAAGCACCACAGTGGGTAGGAGATCCTGCGTTGTTCAGCTTCATCCGTTTGTACAGTATTTCAATGACATGTCACGTATTAAGTGACGTCGCTGTTGGAGTTTTAGTGGGAAGTCACCGGGTTTTATGAGTCATTTAACGAGTCGTCATGACGCCTACAGTAGAAAATATCTGCCTTAATCTCACACAGAAATTCACTGGTAGTTATTACAACAGCCCGGTCTCATGAGAAAACATGGAAAAGTCCCTGTTTGTTTGAATGCTGAAAACAAAGTTGTGTCACGGTTAAGGCAAAGAAAATGTGAGATGCTAACTTTTTATTGTGGCAGCTGTTTTGTTTGGTGCAGTTTTCAGGCGACCTGTAACTATGTATTTACATGTGGGGTTTGTAAAGTGATGAACGTAACATAATTGTACAGTTTCTGATCAGGCAGTCCAGCTCCAGATAATGCAAAGAGTTTGCTAGTCTTGTTTTTTTTTTCTTGCTGTATTGCTGGGTATTGGCTTCGTGGCTTCAGGTGAAAGCCTGGAAGAGCGTGAGCAGGGTGTGGGCCAGTTTCTGTCCGTCTGAACGCTTACATGCAGAGATTAGCCCGACTTCCACGGCGTTAGTCTGGGAATGTTAACCCAACTATGAGAAGTTCAGTTTGATGTGGGCTAAAGGGCCGTGTATACTCTCGTAGCAATGTGTTGCAGTTAGCTTGTCGCAGGTATGCAGTTACTTTTGATGTATGCCCAATTTAGCGGTCTGCGCTATGTTATTCCACGCCACAATGCAAACTTACCTATTGTGTTTTTTCGCTTCTTCACCGTCTCGGTGAGGAATGTTGGTATGGCGAAGTATCATTATCTTGGTGTGGCGGTCACACAAACAAAACAAGCCGGTAAGGTAGCAAGCCGGAGATACGCGTCGTGTAGAGCGGATGTAGAATTGACCAATCAGAGGCCTCCTTTCTCTCCTCCCTGCGACGCTATGCGGCACTGAGATCACATACAATTTTGGGGAAGTGTACCGAGTGTCTGCGGAGGGTGGGGGGGGCATATCTGCGTTATCTGTGTCACACACACAGACGACCTGATTTCTGAGCATAAACCAGGCTGTAGATGTTTACATGCATTTCATTACCCTGATTTCAGTCAGACTAATACAATAATCAGATTTTTATCTAACATCAGTTGAGGAATCCTTTACTGTTTTAGGCCATTTAGGAGTCTTATTTTTTTTTGATATTTTTAAAATATTGAAATTAAGGGGGGGGGGGGGGGGGGTGTAAAACTGTTCAAAGTTAGAAGTTTACGAAGACTGAGACTGAGAGTCATCCTTGTGATGTCATTCATTTTGTGATATTAACAATACGGCCCCACACCATGATGCTGCCACTCCCATGCTTCATGACTAGGATACAGTTTTTTTTTTTTTTTCCCAGAAAGCTTCTTTCCTCCAGCCACACCAGTTAAATTCTGGTCTGATCCAACCACACAGATGGGTATCCAAAGCTTAAGATCTTTCGTACAGCTGCAAGCTGTAATCTGGCTTTTTTTGTGCTTTTTTTTTTTTTTTTTTTTTTTTTTTTGGAGCAGTGGCTCTCTGTTGCCGTGTGACCTTTCAGGTCATGTTGGTACAGAGCACACTTTACTGTGAATAAAGATTTCACATTTTGATATTCCTCTCAGGGACACAGCAGCCGTCTCTCTCTCCTGAGCAGTGTGATGGTTGTGTGCACCCATGCCCTTTATACTGGTGTGTTACTGTTGAAGAGACAAACACGGGACCTTCAGGCATCTGGAAATTGTGCCCAAGACTTTTATGTGTCCATAATTATTTTCCGGACATCTTGATTAATTTGTTTTGATGTCTATGTTGTAACACAGTGACAGTGTTTGAAGCTATGGCTTAAAATACATCTACATGTGTGCCTGAAATCAATTCAGATGGTGTCAGATGAGCCTCTAATGCTCAAACGTCATCATGTGGAGTTCTCCAAACTGTTTACGGCTACAGTAAACTTAAAAAAGTAATAAAACATGCTCCAAAATATTCCCTCATTATTCAGAAATTTTACAAAAAAATAGAATATAATGAATCCCAACTCATTCTAAAGCGAGTTTCTTTAACTTAACTGTCAGAAATGGACAAAGTAGTAAAAGTTTGTGTCTTTTTTCTTAACTTTTGGTTGCAGCTGTTTGTGCATGTAGATTCTAAATGGGGAAGCAACTTCAAATGAATTAAATTTTTTCATTTGTCTGGTTGTTAAAAAAAAACAACTCTTATTTTCATTGCATTCAAGTGTTGAAACCTACAACAGAGCGCTTCACTCCTTGTTTCCTGGACAGACTCCTCCAGACTGCATGAACGCCAGTATGAGTGACAGTCCTTTTACCCTCCCGTCCGTGTAGCTCCAGGGCGTGTTGACGCTCATATTTGCATGCGTATCCGGCCACACCCAGGCTGAGGCACAGTCAGCCACCATAGCTTTTGGGTGGCTCGACGGTTTGCACTGCTGCCTCACAGCTCGAGGGTTCCTGGTTCAAATCCCAGCAGGGGACCTGCGTGGAGTTTGCATGCTCTCCTCATCCCTGATTGGGTTTTTTTCTCCCAGTACTCCGGTTTCCTCCCACAGTTCAAAAACATGTTTGTCAGGTTAATTGGTGACTTATCGCTATGCTCATTGTGTGTGTGGTGTGTGTGAGAGAGAGAGAGAGAGAGAGAGAGAGAGAGAGAGGTTGTTTGTCTGTATGTGGTCCTTGGAGGCCCTGGTCTCCCTCGTAAAAGACATCATTGATCTCCATGGGACTAAACTGCTTAAAGAGGGAGGTTATAGCAGAAAACGTCCGCACAGATTTGCAGCACAGCTAAGAAGTGGATGCTTTAAAATCTTGTGCATAAAAGTAATTGCATTGTCCCGTGGCACTCGGGTTAATTTCTGCTATTATTTAGGTGAAAAGGCACATCGTGCTTTGGAGCTTTTATGGATGAGTCATCCTGCACGGAAACATCAGAGTCCAGCTCATAACTCGAGCCACAATGTGCACGTCTGGCCGAGTATAAATAAAATGACCTCACTGCTGATGCAGGTCGACATCATCTTTCATACAGTGAAGAAGCCAGTTTGCTGCAAGGCCTCAGCGCAGTAAACGATAATGTGATAGTTTATTGATTCTCCAGAGGCAACGGTCTTTTTTGCCTTTCCTGCTCCGTGTGGAGGTCAGCAGTCAAAGTCATCTGCAGAGCGGCAGCCTGGGAGCTGATGGGCAGAACGAGACAGCCTTTCCACAGGACGGTTAGCTGAGGCCCAGCTTAAAAGTCTCCCTGTTTGATTTACCCAAGCAATCAGAATCAGATCAGTCATAGAGAAAAAAAAATTAGGGCTGGGCAACGATTAAAATTTTTAATCGCGATTAATCGCATGATTTCCCCACGATTAATTGCATTGTATACGCAAAATCAAATAATGAATTCAAAAGTAGTGTAAATTGCACTTTTATTGAAATGTTCTGCTGCCATATGAACTAAAGTGTCATAACATTTGTTGTTCAAACACTTTTAACATCAGCACTTGTCAGTAACACACATTTAGTGTAAATCTCATCTTAAAAAATGTAAAATAAATAAAGCTTATTGCCACTGCCAGGGCATTAATGTCATCTTGTTTTTATAATAAAAAAAAAAAAAGTCTACAAACTACATCCAACAAAATGATTGTGGCTCAGCACAATCAGAACATTAAAACAGGTAATTTCTGAGGTAACAGCAGAAACTTTTAACGGGGAGTTCAACTTGTCAGTTGTTACAAATAACCTTGTTTCTGTCAAATCCTCCATCTGGGAGAACTTTAAAATGAAAATGTCCATGTTAAAGTTCAGTAACTTTACCAATCCGTGTATCATTCATTCTTTCCATTTTCAATTGTCAATCAAAAAAAAAAAAAAATTAAAAAGTAACATTTTTCATTTTTTAATCAAACACACACAATAAAAAACCTGTTTTTTTATATTTAAATTTTAGAGTTTTAGATCAAAAATACGAAATGAAAAAACGGGCCACAGAACTGAATTTGTTTTATAATCGAAGACTAGACATTCTGTTGTCATTACACATCTGTGCCACTAGATGGAGCCGCACTGCAGTAACCAGCTAGAGAACAGCAGGACAGTGAACACATGGAGCAGATCTGATGGAACATGGAGGAATGACACCAACGTTTTGTTGTTGTCCAGAATTTTCTTTTTAGACAGAATTGTTAATATTGCTACCTGAGTTGCTACAAGAACTGTAAAGTTCATTGATTTTTACCGTTCTCCATGTCTGTTTTAGCTTTTCCATGTTTACCTGCCAATTGTCTTCCAGTTCCGCAGCAGCCGGAAACAGACTTTTCAAAACAAAAGCATGTGAGCATCAATATAAAATAAATGATAAAATAAATGTCGCCGTTAATGAATTAATGCGTTAACGCGATAATAACGCGTTAACTTGCCCAGCCCTAAAAAAATATAAATAAGTTGAAAAATGCTTTATGGCCACACAGCGTCATATCTGTTCTTATTTATTCTGAATATCACCAAAGCAGATTAAGAAGAACAGAAACACCCCTTTGGTTGTTAGATTTATCCCCGTCCAGTCTCCATGACCAACAGACTGAAGGCGTGTGGGCCCCTAGCGTTCTAGGAAGTGTGCTCAGAAACCTCTAGTCATGTGTGACTTCAGAGTCGGGGTTCCTGTGGGCTTTCCTGTGCTGACACGGGTAACCTGTATTTGTACTCAGGTGTCATCCTGCCCATGCGTGTCCACATCTGTGCGTCCGTGAATGACTGTATGCGTGCACACGTGCGCACATGCGTGTGTGTGATAGAGTCAAGCAGGGTCTCAGCAAATTCTCATGCAGAGTTTTGAGGCAGATTTTTGTGCTGAGTGCACATTTCCTCTTTGCTTTAGTCAATAGTGTCGCCTTTTAAAGAAGCGCTATCAATAGCAGTTTCCAGAATCTGGGTGTTAAAACTGTCAGCACATCCCCGAGATCTGTCAGCAGTTTTAAAATAATATTTCCAAAATTACTTTGTGATTGTTATTTCAGAAATATGTGTGTTTTTTTCCTTTTTTTTGATCTCTGCAGCGGCAGCACTTCAACCGGTTACAGCTCTCCGGCTCAAGGCAGCGTTTCTCTCCTGTGAGATTTATGTGCGTTCAGTGTTTGAAACCGGCTTTTACCTCTGACTTTTCTTTTTTACGCCTTGACAGATGGTTTTCATTAAACCTAGTGCTCTCTCAACAAAAGTTACCATGACGGCACGGCACCAATGCATCTCTTTTTACCTTTTTACCTATAACCTTAGAGACGCTCTGCCATTGTCTTCCCCAAGCTTTACACTTCTGCCCTTGCAAATAAAAACTCATCCATTGTTCCTTAAAGAAAACTTTTCTTTTAAGCCCCTTTGTCTGAAGACCTCTCACCTTATTTCCTCAGTTGGGAGTGCTTTGAAAGCAAAAGAAAAACGGGCATTAAAAAAATTCTTTACAAGTATAACGAGTTTCCACAAAGTCCTCAGGTGCTTTAAAAGCCAAATAGCTGATATATGAAACCTCAATTCTAAAAGAAGTTGGTGTGCTGTCCAAAACGTGAATAAATATAGAGTAAAATGATTTTCAAATTTCTTAAACCCTTATTTTGTTCACAACAGAACAAGGAAAATGTTTTAAAGTAAAATATGAGCTTATTTTGAATTAAATGGCAGAAACATGTCTCAAAAAAAGTTGGGACATGGGCAACAGAAAGTTAGGAAAGTTTTATGAATAAAAAACAACTGGAGGGGCATCGTCCAAATAAATAGGTGAACTGATTAGTGGTCGGTAACATGATACAAAGCAGTGAAGAGAGGATTTTATTGAGATGGAGTCTCATAAGTAAAGATCTGTAGAGGTGCACCACTTCGCAAAAAAAAAAGGCATCTACAAATTGTTAAACTGTTTCAAAATAATGTTCGTCAGCATAAAGTTAAGAAGTGTTTGAATATCCCACTATCTCCAGCAGGTGTGGGCAAATCCGGTCCTTGAGGGCCAGTATCCTGCACGTCTTGAGACGTTTCCCTGCCTCAGCACACCTGATTCACATGAACGGGTCGTTAGCGGTCTTGTGCAGACCTGGATGACCAGCTGATGGTGATCCATTCATTAGAATCAGGTGTGTTGTGGCAGGAAAACATGTAAGACATGCAGGACAGCGGCCCTCGAGGACTGGAGATGCCCACTCCTGATCTACAGCATCTAATTTCTAAAGATGCAGAGAGCATGAAGAAGTCTCTGTATGGCAGGGGCAAGGCTAAAAATAAATACTGGATGCCCATAATTTTTGGCCCTCAGGCACCACTGAATTAAAGACGGGGATGATTCTGTGATGGAAATCACTGCAGGGGCACAGTAACACCTCGAACACTGAACTTTATGTTTAAAAATGCAGCTTAAAGGTCTATTATGCTAAAAAGCAGCCAAATATCCAAAATGGGCTGAAGCTCACTTAAAATGGACTGATGCAAAATGAAAAATTGTGGTCAGACAAATTGAAATTGAGAATTCATTTTGGAAAACCATAGACCGTTCGATTTGTTATCAGCTCTCAGATCAAAAACCTGCATCTCTGATGGTGTGATCAGAGATGGAGGGGGGAACTTGAACATGTGGAACATCTGTGTCAGGGAGGGGTCTGGATCTTTCAGCAAAGCGTTGCTGAACTGGATATTGTAAAAGCAGGTCATCGTAGTAGAAGAATCTGGATGCTGGAATGGTCGGCCTGCAGTCCAGACCTCTGACCACCTGAAAACATTTGACGCCTCGTACCGTGAAAATCTGACAGAGAAGAACAGCTCGAATCATAGGGTGAATTCCAATTCCTCCCTTAACCCTCAATCTCAACCCTCAATCTCAAAAATGCACGCTCCCGTGTAGGGTAAGTGCTGTCCCGATTCTTAGAAAGTCAAGTTGAGGGACGAGTTTGAGGGCTGTAACGCCCTCAATATTGAGATTCTCCGGCACCACCCTTGGAAGTAAGGGCTACCCAGAAGGCATTGCGTATTTTCGCTAAGATGTCTTCGAAAAGGGATGGTGCCGAAGAAAGCTAGCTACAAATGTACATACTTTCGTAGTTAATAAAGATATAAATGTTACGAAACTATCTTACTGTCTTCGTTAAATCTATTCTTCTTCTACGTCTTCTTCTCTTTCTTCTTCATCATTGTCGTTTTCTTGACAGACTGGACGTAGCTTTGGCGTAAGGCCGCCCCCCACAGTCTGAAGACGTAACTGCACTCAAGGGGTGTCCCATCTCTAAGACACAAGATAGCCCTGACACTTAGGTTATAACTAAACAACTCTCCTGTTATATATCATATTGTTAATAAAATATGTATTTCTGAGATTTGCAAATCGTTGCGCTCTCTTTTTATTTTCATTTACACATCATTCCCACTTTTTTGGAATCGTGGCTTGTAGGACATCTTAAGCAGCGACGCTGAACACCGTGGGAATAGTTCGGTTTGTGTTTCCAGATGTTTATGGTGCAGATTTATGACCCAAGGACAAACACGGCTCCGGCGCGGTCAGCACAATCCACGTGCAGTTTGAAAGAACAGTCTCCCCGGGGGAGATCAGGTGAGCAAAGCAGGTAGAGCCGTGGCGTGCTCGCTGAAGGGAGCGGGAACAGATGGAAGCCAGAGATTTGCATTCAGGCAGCTCCCACTTTAGGCCGCGCTCTTCCCCCGGCTGTGTCATTTGCATTGAAAAATGATTCCCCGTCTCCCTCCTTGAGCTGTATGACTCACTGGGGCTTGCAGGCTCAGATAAGTTGTGCAGGGGTGTGCGAAGATATGCCTGGATCGATAGCCACACCGCTCAAATCACTCAAACCCGACGCAAATGCGCGCAGTCATCCAGACAAGCCGCGTGTCGGCATTGTTGTGGAGCCGCGCTCTTCTCTTCTGAGGCAATTTTAATGACAATAGATCAGTTTGTCGTGAGAAGTGTTCTGACAAATAGTTCTTTATTTTTTTTTTGTTGTTTTGTTTTGTATGTGGGTGGAGATCGGTTTTGTCCTTTAGATGGAGACGAATGATTTGACATCACAGAGGATGCATCACGGTAATAGCGTGCAGTGTTTTGGAGTCTGACACCACCGCAAAACCAAATGACTGATATTAGTAGCTCTAAGATGACTCGCTGACAGAGTGTTATATCTTCTTCCAGATATGAGGACATGGAATCAACTGAAGCGGAGGAGGGACTGCATTGTTGCAGTAAAGGTTTACTGGGAAGGAGGTTCAAGTGTTGTGTCTTATAATGCACTTAAATGCAGACTTCTCTCCTTCTGATGCCATCTATTTTATGTGAAGTCATGATGCTGCCACCCCTGTACCTCACAGCTGGGATGGAGCTTCCTGTTTCCTCCTCCAAATGTAACAAGAGCCTCATGACCAAACAGTTCAATTTTAGCCTCATCAGATGACGATGGTGATTGATTACGGCGGACGAAGATACTTTATTCCCGGTTTTAGCCGGTATTTCTCCAGGGACTGTTACGGAGGTCATTCTAGGGTTCATTTGCACATTTTGCACTGCGGCACATTCATCTCTGGGATTCATAATCCGTGTCCTTCCCTGTTTAAATCGTGTTGTTTAAACAGGGGAATCTGGAAACTGTAGCCAAAGATGAACCAGACTTGTGAAGGCCCGCGGTCCTTTTCCTGGTGACCTGCTTTTTGATTCTCCCATGATGCCGAGCGTTAAGGCCCTTGTGTTTGAAGATGTGCCCTGGCTCCAACTAACTGAAATGATGCCAGAAACCTGTAATTTCAAAACACCATCATGTGGAGCTCTTCAAGCTGAAGCTGAGGAAAGAAATGTCTTTCTCTCTTGCGATTACTATTCTGACATTTTTCAAATTAAAAGGAAAACAACTGAGAACGGTATAAGTTTCATCAGCTTTGTCAGACGTGGAGGAAAAACAAGTCTTATGTGTCTTTTTCTGAGATCTGTGTAATCTTTTAGTTGCAGCCGTGTGTAGATTTAACTCTTTAATTTGTCTGAGGTCTATTTATTAATCTGAAAAGACTTCCAAAGCCAGTGCTTGGGGCTGATAGATCCTTATGTGTTTTGGTTCACTGAATCTCCCTTATAACCCTCCCCTACACTGCAGGTACCACAAACTTCCTGCTGTTTTGTCGTCTGTGGGCCTGCTCCCTTTTTCTCTTCTGAGACATGTCCTGTGGTCTTTTCCTTCTGGATCAGAGGACACAGTCCACCTGGTGCCGTGCCCCAACGCTGAAAGCTAATGGTTTGCAAGATGCTCGAATACAGACAGTTTACTTCCACTGCCATTGAAATGGAAAGTAGAAGTCTGCGGGGAATCTGTCACGCAGCTGCAAAAGTTACAGCGTTTTGACTTTGAGCACATATTTTGCTGACTTGTCTTCTTTGTCTAATATTTTTGCCCGTCCCTCCGACTGGATGCTGCAAGTGCTTATCCGAGAAGAGTAGCGGATTTAATTAGAGTAAATGGGACTCTCCTACACGCTGGATCCCGTCGTGATATCAGTCATGTGGGGGAGGACAAAAAAAAAAAAAAAAAAAAAAAGCTCCACTGGCAGCGTCAACACATGCACAGTGATGGCCGTGTCAAAAAGATTTTCCCTGTGATGTTGGGTCTGTTTCTGATGGCTGGTGGAGGGAACGTTTTCATTCATTCATTCATTATAGGAAGCTGCAGGCATGACGGACAACAATATGATGGCGCACAGAAACACAAAGCATCTGATTGTGTGTGTGCATGTTTTTTTTTTTTTCTTCTCTCAAATCCAAAAGGTTCTCGTGAAAAATTAACACAAGCCATCCTTAACAGAACTTAATGAGGCAAACTGTGGCAAAAATCTTTGCTGTCATTAATATCTGCTGTCAAGATCAGGGAGTGTTTCAGATTTTTTAGTTGCGGTAAAGGTTCTGTCAGAAGGTCCCATGCCTGCACTTTGCCCTATATTTTGTTACAATCACAAAGACAGTCAACAGGGCAAGAAACTTCACACTTCACCATGGCTTCCTTCCCATATAGGGAAGAAAAGTGTGTCCCTGTTTCCAAAAAAAGATACAAAAACCTCTTAATAATGTGATGGTATGTGTCTTCTGTCAGACTTCGGGGAGTGTGTTTTCTGTGCTCCAACTCCCACCACCATCCACTCAGCCTCCCCTTCCGCTCGCTGGGATGAACTCGTAATGAGGCACACAGCACTCGGTGTTGATTTAACTGAGCTAATGTTTGGGTACCTTCCAGGGCCTCAGCAGCAGCAGCAGCAGCAGCAGCAGCCGAGCCCGGTTCTTCAGCGCGGCGTGCGGGAGAGGAGCTCCGGGGGCTTCCTGCGGCGCCGTCAGCTGTGGAGACGTCGGTGGAATCGGGGGCCAAAGGCAAAGAGGGAAGCTCGAACTTGAGGGACGCCTCCGAAGGTACAAAACCAAATTACAGCGACGGTGAACTGATGCGCCTCATATAGTAGCCGAGGTTGTAATATCGGGCCAGGAAGATTAAACCTACAGTAAGCTTGCCCTGGGATTCAAGTTCATTCCACCTTTGTATTATCGTGTTCACGCCTGCAGACAGATCTGATAGAAAACCAATTGGGCCTCCGGAGCTGCGTAAACAATGCTGCGACCACACCGTATCGACTCTGGCAGTATAAATTGCGAAGCAGTATTTTGTTAGTACTTCGCGCCTGCACGTCTTGACCTTGATCAAAGGCGGCAACGGGACCGTATTACAAATCTGCGGCGTACGGTCATCGCACGGTTCATCGATCGCGGCTGCGGAGGACCAGACAAACATAAAGACATATCCGGCGAATACGCGCGCATGCGGCCCATTCATACGTAACGGCACAACAGACACGGGCCCGCCCGCACATAATACAATCTGATTTCTACATAGACGCGACATGAATCCAATTAATTCCGGTTGAGGATCAATAGAGATCCATTTCCATGGAGAAAATTGCTTTTGGATTTCGACTCAGTCAGCAGTGCTGCTGTTATTCGAAGGTGGCTCAGAAATGGGGGACGTAAAGGAGCCCAGGAACAGTTTTTTCTTCTTCTGTTTTTTCACCCAGCTCACTCGTGCACGCTCACACGCAGGTTTCTGCTTTTACTCCTGCACCGTGTGGTTAAAACTGTCAGAATAACAAAAGTTTATTAAACCTCATTTCTCGATGGCGGAAATTATGAAACTGAAAAGGAAAAAGCGAGTGCTCATGCTGAAAGGAAAAAAAAATCCCGTTCCTCTATTAACAGCTTTGCACTCGTTGCTTTGTAATTTCAGTCTTCAAACAGCAGAGTCCAGGATGTATTTTGCATAATATTAACCTGCCAGGGAGGGCAAATTGGTTTTATATGCTCAAAGAGTGTTTCACTTTGACCACATGTTTATTATGAGTAATGAAGTATTTCCTGTTTGCAAAAGCAGCCACGCGTGCCGACCACGGTGCTGCGATTATCCAACTTTAATTCTTAAACGCGTTTCTTTTTAATCGCCTCCAAAAACAGCACGTGGTTCGTTACGCCGGTGAGCTCGTTCAGGCCAGGGTTGCCAGGTGGGAAACGTAGGATTATTGTACCAGAGACTCAAAATTATAATATTTTTAGGAAAATTATCGTACATCTGTCATAACCAAAATAACAAGACTAATGATGCACTAGTAGGGATGGGAATTGATAAGATTTTTCCGATTCTGATTCCATCATCGATACTGTTTAACGATTCGATTCTTTATCGATTCTCTTATCGAGAATCAAAAAGGAGCAAAAAGGAGAACAGTTTTATTAGCATCAATTTTTTTTTTACTTAGAAGTCACGAGCTGACAAACTCAACAGCGAGGTCAAAAGAGGCCCAAAGCCCTAACCGTGCAAATACACAAGAATGTGTAACATTTTACTAACAGATTTTTAGCTAATAGAAATGAAACATTTCTCTTTTAAAAGGATATATGAGCTCACTAAGCACTCAAAAATAATAATAAAGATATTATTGCAGAAAAATACAATAAAATACAACGGAACAGTGCATAGTGCAAATCTGCAAATACTATGAAGAATTAACAATTCTTTTGCAGAAAAATAAACATGTTTGCCAGCCTCTGAGCCAGACTCTCTCTCTCATCACGATCATCTTCTAAATGTAATGCAGAAGGGATTCGTTTAATAGCATAGCGTAAATGTTATAGCGTGTTTTACAAAGAAGCACATAGGCAGCGGGATAGCTACTTAACAGAGTTGCCTTCCGTAGTAACTGCAGAGGTGATCTTAGCTTGGCTACTGCCGCTGCTGCTGAGTTGAGATCCATCAGTTCCGAAGCGTCAAAAACCCAACACTCGTTTATCATTATCGCATGTTGTGTGCGCAAATGTTTCTGCATGTTAGCCGTGTTCCCTCCCGACGCTGTTATCTGCACTTTACAATGACTGCAAGTTGCCTTGTTGCCATCTTTCTTTGCGAAGTGAAGCCAAACTTTGGAGCGTTTGAATCTGGTGGGCGTCATTGTTGTTTACAACTCCAATGCTAAACTGCGTGCTAAACCGACGTAACTTAATCACGTAAGTGCTTTCTGGAATTGACTGTGCGTAACTTCCTTAAATTACGTGAGATTTGTGCTGGTTGGAATCGATAAGAGAATTGCTAGATAAACTGCCAAACGATTCCATGGAATTGAAACACACGGAACCGGTTCTCTACAGGAACCGGTTCTCTACAGGAACCGGTTCTCGATTCCCAACTCTATGCGCTATAGTAAAATTTAATCACTCTAGTGTTAAATAGTGGGCGAAGCTGACCATTCAGCCCATTCAGCCTATCAGGCTCGTTGTTCTGAGACAAACATTCATATCTCACGCTCAGCAAAGCACGATTGGCCGGAAACATGTCACATGGGAACAGATGCCTTCAGGGTTCACAAAAAAAAAAAAAACTCTCCGGCAGACAGTTGCGACAGGCAGTAATTTGAAATGGTCAAATGATCGTACATTTGGCCTTTTTTTTGGATTATTGATCATACATCGTACAGAGGGCCAAATTGTCGTACAAATACGATAATTATCGTACACCTGGCAACACTGGTTCAGGCTGAACACGCTCGGTGACGTCGTGGCTTGTGACCGACCGAGTTTACTGCAGAGTTTTCCGTTGCTGCAGAAAGTTGAATGAAAGTGAGACGACACGGCGAAGAACTTCGTTTTTTTTTTTTTTTTGAAGGAACGAGCCGAGTTCCCGAGAGGACCAGTCAGCGTGCAGATATGCTGATAGCTGAGCTGATAGCCCAAATCCACTTGTTTTCTTCTCTATTGGAAATCCTTCCTGAATGTATAACTAGATGGAAAAAGAGTGAGATATTTAAGAAAAAAAAAAAACAACAACTGGGAAGCTAATCCTCTTGTGTAAAAAGAAGAAAAGAAAAGTCAATCTCGTCTCTTCTCCAAGCCTGAGTCCAAGGTCATTTGGAATTTTAGCCGCAATAATCCATGACGGACTACACATCTCCAGTCAGATTAATTGAAAACAGCGATTGTTGCTGTTTAGGGCTTAGAAGAAAGCGTTGTAGACAAATCACAGTTTAAAACCAAATCAATAAAGCTCACTGAGGTAAATTAGGCCGAAACACTCTCAAAGCAGTTAATGACAAATCCCGCCAAGCGTGGAGATAGAACGGGTCAATAGCTCAAACAAGGCGGATACAGGCATGTTGTATCACATGGAGAGCGCCGTTAAGGCAACATACACAACATACACAAGGAGGAAGACCTTTAAATGTAAATATGTACATTTCTAAGTAGAGCCTAAGAGATCCAGCAGGTTTTATCTATTCTGCTTGACCCCCTTCAGGTATTTAGGGAATAAAGAGCTGTGTTTCAGGTTATTAGGGTTAGCCCTAACCCCTAACCCCTAACCCAGTGAAGGGATGACAACAGGAACTGCGAGGATCAAACTGAAGGGTGATTGAAGACGAAGAGCAGATGCCAGTTGTTTTCTGCTTTAAAAATGGCATTTGTTTACTTTGATCCGTCTGTCGGTCTGTTTGTCGTCAGCTGTGCGTCCGGATGAAGCCGAGCAGCAGACGGCGGAGGGCTCAGAGGTGATCTACGACGACGTTCCCGGAGAGGATCCCCTCTCTCCGGATGAAGGTCAGTGGCCAGCAGAGTCGCACTTGCTTCGAATGTTTGTCCACCCCGTGACCCCCCCGCGCTTGTTGCACCGTTCGGCAGATATGATCTACGAAGACGTTCAGCGAGAGAGGCCCGTCCCGCGGAGGCCAACAACGGGTGGAGCTCCAGCGAGTTCGAGAGCTACGACGAGCAGTCTGATAACGAGGCCAAGCTGCCGGCGAAGAGCAAGGTAGACTGGGTGTGAATGCGTTCCCAATATCAATGCAGTTCGTCTCCTTCCGCGCATCTCAAAGAGGCATCACGACAGAGCAGGTTGTTTTGGTTGGTTTCCCAACACTTAAAAAAAAAAAAAGTATCAAGGAGAATATTTTATCTTCCGGTTCTCTTGTGTAGTGATGTTTATTAATGTATAGAAGTGGAAGAAACTGTAAAGAACATAAAAAATGCATAAAAGGCTGTCTAGTTTTATACAATCATTGTGAGATGAAAGTAAACATTCCTGCTCTAAAAGCTTCAGATCTTCTCACCTTTTTGTTTTTTTTATTATTTTTCCTGCCGTGGATGCTGTAAATCACTGCTCGACTCCAGTGTGGGTTTCTTCCACATGATGGCACTGTGCGCACATTCACTTTGTGCCGCCTCCTTTTTAATGCTTCAGCAGCTCTTAATGTGCATCTACCTTTGCAGGCATAATGGAAATTTGTAGTCGGGCTGTTATTAATGTATAGATTTATGCCTACCTTTACATACATTTGCATGTCCTTTCTTTTTGGTATGTATATTATTCCATCATAATCCAAGAAAGCCCAGAGTCAAATCAATGCCTTGTGAAATAAAGGAGACTCAAGGTAACAAAAAGCTCCTGGAGGTGGGATGGAAAATGAGTTGCTTAGGTAATTACAGGGAGGTGCGATGTGAAAATCCCCCCACAGTTCTGTTGGCAGGTTTGTTTCAGGCCACTGAACAAAAGGAAGAATTCAGCTGTACTTTCAGCTGTACTGCTTTAAAGATTAATGGAAAAAGAAAGGAAAAAAATAAATAAAAAACTTGACTATTAGTGCAGCCTTCATCAGAAACACAGTGTTTTTAATTAGTTTCACCCAATTAATTTTTCACCGAGCGTACCTGAAGTTCTCTTGTTTGAGGAACCTGGGAGAGGCGCAGCGGAGTTTGCTTGTTTAATATTTATCCGGAGCTGCTTGGAAGAGCTCGGGTCCTCGTACAAATCAGCCACCATCAGTGTCAGGCAGCACAACCTCTTTAACCGAAGCGCTGCGCCGAGCTTTCGCTCTCTTTGCTTGTGATTAATTCCCGTGGTTGCACAGCTTCTTCTTGCCTTGATCACTTTGCCTCCATTTCCCCTTTCCATTTCCTATCCCCCCCTCCCTTCTCCTTTCCCTTTCGGCTACCGTTGCAACCCCTGCCCACGTCCATCCCCGCCCCCCCCGCACACCTGTAGCTCTCCCCCGAAGTGCGCCGGCTGAGGGAGAGGTGCGCCAGGACCAAACGTGAACTGGCCACGCGGCTGTCTGGAAAGCACAACTATGACGTCAAGGTATCTCTGCAGCAGGAAGCCCACGCAGATATGTCACACTGTTTCTCAGCGGGGCCCAAATCACTCTGCCGCACGTTAAGCAATAAGATTGATGATCACCCGGAGCCGAGACGCGCCATCTGGCATGCTCAGCTGACACAATGGCTTAATTGACTCTCTGTGCCATCCTTCTTAACTATTCCTCTGGACTTTGCTTTGAGACTATCGATTTATCTGTTGGTTCTGTGGGTCTTTCTCTCTCTTTCCTTTCCCTGCCCGGTTTAATGTCAGGACACATTTAGCAGCACACATGAATTATTGAATAATAGCCTGTGTATTTATTTCCATTGACACCAGTGTAACTTTATGACCTACTTTCCCGAAGTAGCGCCAGTTAAAAATACTGTCACCCCTGGGTGTATTCTGGGTCTGTGGGGTCTGGTTGCAGGGCCGCCGCTGTGATGCTCAGGGTGGAGTTTGGTGGTCAGCTGAATTCTCGCGCGCTGAGCGAGGCAGCCGATGTGGATCTCCCGTCTTTTTTTTTTCTCCCCCCATAATCTTTCCATGATATGCTCCCAGGCTGTCTGATTAGAGGTTGTACCGCGACCCACAGGGAGTCACAGATGGTGAGATTCACAATGAGCCCCCCCTTCTCTCCGTTGCTCTATGTCTCCGGGGGACCACCGTAGGTTATCGAGTCGCCGCGCCGTGACGCCTCGCTCCTGCTCTAACGCCCCTTTGTTGTTTCTGTTTTGCTCCCCCCCGACCAGGTTCAGCAGCTCATGAAGGCGGCGAGAAGCGGAACGAAGGATGGGCTCGAAAGGACCAAAATAGCCGTCATGAGAAAAGTCCCCTTCCTGCAGAGAAAAGATCAAACGGGTAATTGAGGAAATCCTGAAAACTTAGATCGTGGCCGGCACGTTTTTTTTTTTTTTTTTTGCGGATGAAAGCTCGGCTATTTTTAGTAATGAGTAATGAAGTTTGTGTTTTGGAAATTCCTCACAGCTGACACTTTGAATTATGGGCACTTGCTTGCATATAAATCTTTCCCAGCAAAAGTAGTGTTTGAGGTAGATGGAGTAGAAAGTCTTTTTTTTTTCCTTTTATACAAATCCCTTTAGGGAGAAATGAAAGTGTTGCAAAAAAAAAAAAAAGAGATCTCACTGATTACAACTGTAACAAATGGAGAAAGACAGGCTCTCCCTCAGTCTGCGGTTAGACAGCGTAGTTCAGCCAAGTTTATGTTGTGTGAGGAGGAGAAGGATGAAGCAGCCCGTGCTGCATCATATATGTTATGTCACAGGAAGCTTCGCCTGACAATATAGACAGATTAGCATCCATTAATGGAGAGTCAGGCAGCCTCAGCAGCCCCAGACACCAGACTGATGCTTCATATCTCCGAGCCATCACAAAGAGGTACAGACAGCGCTGCTATTTTTAGGTATCGATCGAGGGAAATCTGCACTGCAAAGTATTTCTTTTCCAACCGGCCTCTCTTATCACTCCAAACTCTTTAATTGGAACAGTGGAAGCTTCTGGTGTCTGCGCCCTCATGGTTATGGGTGAAGTAGGGATTCTTTTATTTTTGTTTTTCAATATCTGTGTGCTAATGCAGAGATGGGGGATATGTAGGATATTACCGTATTTCTGCCTCCTTTATTCCTACATAGATACAGTACTGTTTTCATTATGTTTTTTTTTCTGAAGGTGTCTCTACCCCCCCCCAACACACACACGCATCTCCTGCTCTCTCTTTTTTTTCTTTCTCAGCGAATTTAGAAGTTTCTTCATATTTTAGAGGGGATAAACTTGCCGTGTTGCCGTGTGTCTCCAGCTGCTCTGAGATCTGAAGGCCGCCTTCCTCTTTTTCCTCCGTCATTGTCACATTGTCTGTCGCATGCGCCGATTCAGACACACAAACACTCCTAAACAGTTCTCTGTGTTTCCTTTTCTTTTTTTTCCTTTCTTTCATATCTGAAATCCGCAGAGGAGGAGGATGATGCTGGATATCTGGACGTGGCCATGTCAGAAGTAAAGCATCCTCCCCCACAGCTGAGCCCGATGCCGGAGGGGCTAACCAGCCACCAGGTGCACCTGACAGCCGCTCCGTCTCACATGAAAATATGGAACAGTTTGTTCGCAGCTCAGAAACCGGCTGCTTTACTAGAAAGGCAGCGAAACTGCGGCGTGGTAATGTCGGTTTGGGGGCGTCGTTGGGGGGCGGGGTGAGTCACGTTTGCAGACTCGTATCGAAGCTTCCCAACATGGGGAACGCGTGAACGGGACTTCTTGAAGTCAAGCAAAAGTGGGGTTTAATTCTAACCAAACAGTGACTAAACGAAAGCAAACACTTCTGTCTGCTTCGTGTAAATCCCGTTAATTATATCCCGATCGATTCTCTAACTCTTCAAACATGCTTTTAGGTCGTATGCAAAGAGTGAATAACTTGACAGTCAGATGAGGTTGAATGCAGGCCAACAGAAAACAAGAGGGAGCAGAAGCTTCATATTAGGGCTGTAGCGATACACTAATATGATACGATACGATACATGGTATTCAGCTCACGATACGATATATACACATTTACATCATTTTCTGAAAGATTTTAAAGGGACAAAGTGATTTTGGTGACATCTTGTGAGTGTTCCAATTACTTTTTGAATTTGAATTAATTGAACTGAAAGCATCAATTTCACATTATATGGCTGACAGGCAGCTTGCAAATGTTGGACAAAATGAGTAAAAGATGTGTTGAGAAAAATAGTTTCATTTAATAAAACAGTGCAAATAGTTTCAATACTCGATAAAATATCGATATATATTGCAGAATTGATAAAATCGCTCAACTATAACAACAAAGAGGAAGACCAAGATAACAGCAGTGATAATGGCATGTGTGCACAAGAAGAGTAAAGGTAGCAGGGGTGGGGGGTTGCAGCATAAGGGCTGGCTCATTTTGAATTTAGTGCCAACAAACCCTCCAAAGGAAAGTTACATTTGTAATGCACTAAAACAACAAAGCGACGGGTCTGCACTGCAGAGCGGGTTGGTTTGCTTCACCTGGAGCCCTTCACCGCTCAGCCGCGCTGCCAGCGTGTATTTGTAGAAAAAACGCCGACATTGTTTTGGGGGGGAAATACACAAGATATTCTGTGGAGAATTTAAAATAATAAATAAATCAGGACGGACGCATATGCTGAACAAGAACCTGCATGCGTCATTCGGCCTCAGCGGCGCTTTCACAGATGCGCCAGTTACTTCCCCCCTCGTACCGTCACAGATCCTGACTTTTGATCTCTGTGTGTTTTGTCATATTTTTTTTTCTTTCCAAGTAGATTCATTGGACTGTGTGGTTTTCAGACATGTTCTTGAACATATTCCATACCGATTAGGCCCGGGAGAAGGATTTAGGCTCGTAAAGCAGCCGTTTGTTACTGTGTACTTCACATATCTATGTTCTTTAAACTCTCGCATTCGGATGGAGGTCTCGCTCAGGCCGGCCGGCTCCTCTCAGTCTTTTTCTCCTGCGGCTAACGCGTGATTATACCGTAATCCATCAGGCCGCGCCACGCTCAACTGAAAGCGCGCCACATACCGCAGCCCAATCATGTCCTCTTAGAGCTAGATTTCCTGACTGATCTGTTGTCTGCACAGGTTGTCAGGCGCCATATCCTCGGCTCCATCATCCAGAGCGAGCGGAGCTACCTGGAATCTCTGAGGAGAATCTTGCAGGTGGGCTGCTTGGTCCTCTCGTCCCCTTCCTGCCACATGCAATATCCTCACAGTCTGGCTATTATGAACTGCACTAAAAACGGGAAGCAGAGATATCTGTCAAATTATCAAGGTGTCTGCATAAATAATCCTGATAAAGCAGCCATGCTTTTTCTTTTTTGGCATCATGCCGTTGCTTGGGGAAAAAAAAAAAAAAAAAAGAGAAACTGTCAGGCTTGTGCAGGTTAGGCTCTTTAATCTTTCTTCTTAGAAGGGAAAAGGAGACCGCTTATCTTCTCATCACAGAGAAATAAAAGGCACTCCTACGGGAATGAAATTAACGGTGATCAGTGGCTGCCTTGTGTGCTACAAAATCTTTCATTGTCAAGATACAACGTGCTGCCTTTTATTGTCAAGTGACATTAATATGCACGATACGTGAAGAGGTTCTGCTCTTTTAAAAGGTCTTTTGTTGTTCCGGGAGTCAAGCCAAGTTGTAATTACACTGTTTCCAAACATATAACATGAAAAGATGAAAGGACACGACGCATGCAGACACTGTGGGTGATAACTTGCAATTTTCACTCTGGCTGCACGGTTGTTGCGTGCTGTGCTGCTTTGTGATAGAGAAGCTAAAAAAAAGAATAATATTGTCATTTGATCGTCATCAGCGGTTGCAGCTAATACGTTTTTCTCGTCCCATCCTCGACAGGAGTACCACAGACCACTGATGGAGGCGGAGCCACGCATCCTGAGTCCGAGAAAGATCCGGCCCATCTTTCACCGGATCAGAGAGATCACGCAGTGCCACTCCATGTTTCAGATCGCGCTGGCGTCTCGCGTGGCCGAGTGGGACAGCAATGAGAAGATCGGCGACTTGTTCGTTGCCTCGGTTAGTGTGGTTTGTGTCTGCGCGTCTGGGAAACGGACGGTCCACTGCCAGTCTCAGGAGCGACAAGTGTTCATGCGCTCGGCTGTCTAAATGCGATTCGGAAAAAGTGCTTTCTGTGTGGAAACGGTCGTGTTTTTTTCTTTCTTGTAGAGCACGTGTCAAAGACAAGGCCCGCGGGCCAAATGTGGCCCGCCACGTCATTTTATGTGGCCCTCGAGAGCTTGTGCTTTATATGCTTAAATTTTAAATCAATATTTTATGACTTAGTATAAGCTTACACCACTTTAAAGCGCATATTGACAATAAACTACATATCCCACAATGCATTTCGTCGTCACCCACAATGTAACAGTATCTCACCATGAGTAAGACATCAAGATGATTTTCAGAACTGACCAATTAAAAAAAAAAACCTTTACAAATTAACCCTAACATGTCAAAGAAAAGAAAATGATGCACAAGGAAGCACAAGTTTCATGAAAGACGGGAAAACGAATACAAGTTTGTACCTCAAGGTGAAAAAACTGTGTGTCTTCTGTGTTATGAGGCGGTGTCAGTCGTGAAAGAGTATAATCTATATATACACACGTGGACAAAATTGTTGGTACCCCTCAGTTAAAGAAGGAAAAACCCACAATTCTCAGTGAAATCACTTGAAACTTACAAAAGTAACAATAAATAAAAATTTATTGAAAATCAAATAATCAAAATCAGCCATTACTTTTGAATTGTTGATTAACATAATTATTTAAAAAAACAAACTAATGAAACAGGCCTGGACAAAGATGATGGTACCCATAACTTAATATTTTGTTGCACAACCTTTTGAGGCAATCACTGCAATTAAACGATTTCTGTATTTGTCAATGAGCCCTCTGCAGCTGTCAACAGGTATTTTGGCCCACTCCTCATGAGCAAACTGCTCCAGTTGTCTCAGGTTTGATGGGTGTCTTCTCCAAATGGCATGTTTCAGCTCCTTCCACAGATGTTCAATGGGATTCAGATCTGGGCTCATGGAAGGCCACTTTAGAATAGTCCAACGCTTTTCTCTCAGCCATTCTTGGGTGTTTTTGGTTGTGTGTTTTGGATCGTTGTCCTGTTGGAAGACCCATGACCTGCGACTGAGACCAAGCTTTCTGACACTAGGCAGCACATTTCTCTCCAGAATGCCTTGATAGTCTTCAGATTTCATTTTACCTTGCACACATTCAAGACACCCTGTGCCAAATGCAGCAAAGCAGCTCCAAAACATTACTGAGCCTCCTCCATGTTTCACCGTAGGGACAGTGTTCTTTTCTTCGTATGCTTGGTTTTTGAGTCTATGAACATAGAGTTGATGTGCCTTACCAAAAAGCTCCAGTTTGGTCTCATCTGTCCAAAGGACATTCTCCCAGAAGCTTTGTGGCTTGTCAACATGCATTTTTGCAAATTCCAGTCTCGCTTTTTTATGATTTTTTTCAGCAGTGGTGTCGTCTCCCATGAAGTCCACTTTGGCTCAAACAACGACGAATGGTGCGATCTGACACTGATGTACCTTGGCCTTGGAGTTCACCTTTAATTTCTTTGGAGGTTGTTCTGGGCTCTTTGGATACAATTCGAACGTTCCGTCTCTTCAATTTGTCATCAATTTTCCTCTTGCGGCCACGTCCAGGGAGGTTGGCTACTGTCCTGTGGGTCTTGAACTTCTGAATAATATGAGCCACTGTTGTCACAGGAACTTCAAGCTGTTTAGAGATGGTCTTATAGCCTTTACCTTTAAGATGTTTGTCTATAATTTTTTTTCGGATGTCCTGGGACAATTCTCTCCTTCGCTTTCTGTTGTCCATGTTCAGTGTGGTACACACCTTTTCACCAAACAGCAGAGTGACTACTTGTCTCCCTTTAAATAGGCAGACTGACTGATTATGAGTTTGGAAACACCTGTGATGTCAATTAAAGGACACACCTGAGTTAATCATGTCACTCTGGTCAAATAGTTTTCAATCTTTTATAGAGGTACCATCATTTTTGTCCAGGCCTGTTTCATTAGTTTAGTTTTTTTAAATAATTATGTTAATCAACCATTCAAAAGTGATGGCTGATTTTGATTATTTGATTTTCAATAAATTTTTATTTATTGTTACTTTTGTAAGTTTCAAGTGATTTCAGTGAGAATTGTGGGTTTTTCCTTCTTTAACTGAGGGGTACCAACAATTTTGTCCACGTGTGTATAATAAGCTAAGTATGCTAAATTTAGTCTACAAGAAAAACAAAGAATTGCTTCTGCCTCTGAAACCAAGGTAATGGATACTCTGAGTGATGTTTACAGAGTCCGTTACCATGGCAACAGACTCTGTAAACATCACCTGTGCGAGAGTAGGTTTACAACCACCCTGAGTTTAATATAATAATGGGTTAAATATATGAAACTTTAATATATAATAAATGCTGAAACAGTTATTTAACAATATAAGGTGTAGTTTATTTTATGTGGATTTTCATTGCCTTTTGTTTAGGGCTGGGCAAGTTAACGCGTTATTATCGCGTTAACGCATTCATTTATTAACGCCGACAATTATTTTATCGCGCGTTAACGCGCTCATATGCTTTGGTTTTGAAAGGTCGGTTACTGGCCGGAACCGGAAGACAATTGGCAGGTAAACATGCGAAAAAACCTAGAACAGACATGAAAAACGATAAAAAATCTGTATACTTAACAGCTCGGGTAGCAACTCAGGTAGCAATATTAACAATTCTGTCTGAAAAAGAAAATTATGAACTGCAACAAAACTTTCGCGTCGTTCCTCCATGTTACATCAGATCTCTTCATGTGTTCACTGTCCTGCTGTTCTCTTACTGGTTACTTCAGTGCGGCTCCATCTAGTGGCACAGATGTGTAATGACAACAGAAAGTCCAGTTATTGATTATAAAACAAATTCAGTCCTGTGGACCATTTTTTTCATTTCGTATTTTTGATCCAAGTCTAAAATTGAAATATTAAAAAAACCCAGGCATTTTTTTTTTCTTATAGATTTTAAAAATGAAAAACATATTTAAATGTCACTGAAAATAGAAAGAATGAATGATACAGAAATTGGTAAAGTTACATCATGGACATGTAACATGGACATTTTCATTTTAAAATTCTCCCAGAAGGAGGATTCGACAGAAACAAGGTTATTTGTAACAACTGACAATTCTAACTCCCCGTTAAGAGTTTCTGCTGTTACCTCAGAAATTACCTGTTTTAATGCTCTGATTGTGCTGAGACACAATCATTTTGTTGGATTTTGTTTGTAGACTTTTTTTTAATTTTTTTATTAAAACAGGATGACATTAATGCCCCGGCAGTGGCAATAAGCTTTATTTTATTTTACATTTTTTAAGATGAGATTTACACTAAATATGTGTTACTAACAAGTGCTGATGTTAAAAATGTTTGAACAACAAATGTTATGACACTTTAGTTCATATGGGAGCAGAACATTTAAATAAAAGGGGATTTTACACTACTTTTAAATTCATTATTTGATTTTGCGTATACAATGCGATTAATCGCGATTAATCAGGGAAATAATGCGATTAATCGCGATTAAAAATTTTAAACGTTGCCCAGCCCTAATTTTGTTACATTCATGTTGTCAATCTGGCCCTTCGAGGGCAACCATGATGCTGATGTGGCCCTCAGTGAAAATGAGTCTGACACCCCTGTTGTAGAGTTTTGATTAGCAAACGGTAATAGATGACCTCAAACATACGATACGATACACGATATTCAGCTCATGATACGATATATATCGATATTCATCTTACAATTCATTTACATCAAAGCATCAATTAGCTGACAGGCAGCTTGCAAATTCTGGACAAAATGTATAAAAGATTTGTTGTGAAAAATAGTTTCATTTATTTGAACAGTGCAAATTGTTGCTTGCAAGCTTTTAAAGGTGGGACACGAGGGTTTTGAAAGAAGCTTAGAATATTAATACCTGCGGCTGAAAAATCGATACTTGATAAAATATCGATATATATCGCAGAATCGATAAAATCGCTCAGCTCTACCCACTAGCGTTCAGTGTTCCCAGTTGTTTGGTGAGAGCTTTCTTCCGCCAGCTTCTGCTCGGTGCTCGTCGAGATGATCCGTTCACTGTTTGTTGATTAGAAGGGCTTCGTAGTGGCCCTACTTTGCTCGTTATTGTATGTTAATGAAATGTTAATGAGGCCACGTCAGACGAGGAAAACACTGGGACTGAGTGCAGCCCTCGCCGAGCTGCCCCCCTTTTTCATATGATGCCTTATCTGTACCTGCAGGGCTTGCTGGGATATCTCAGACGCAGGATCCTGAAGGACAGCTAGAGCAGAGGGGGTTAATTCCTCCATGTATTTGCCAATTTCCCATGATTCCTCACATTGTCACTATCAGGCTGGCTGGCATAGGTTTAATTTCACTGGGAATATAAATATTTACCACACATTGGCCAGCCCCTATCAACATGCACAAAGACTCTTCCATGTCACTCTCCTCTTTGCTCGTCTCCCTCAGCGACTCATGACGGGTGTTTTGCAACAATTGGAACGGTCAACAAACCATTTTTAAGCTCTGTAGCACGATACTCGCAAATCAGCTGCCTGGCTTCTCTTGACACTGAAATTACCCTCAGATTGTGTCAGAGGAAATCATTAGACTGTGTTTGTGCTGCCGTCCAGATAAAACACAGAGGAGCAGGCCACCGTCTTACTGTTGGGCAGGAGAAAATTAGACTTCCCTTGTGTTTTTTTCTCTTTTTACAGTTTTCCAAATCCATGGTGCTGGATGTTTATAGCGATTATGTGAACAACTTCACCAACGCCATGGCTCTCATTAAAAAGGCGTGCATGTCCAAACCAGCTTTTCTGGAATTCCTGAAGGTAAGTTTCAGTGTCGCCACAAAATAAATGTTTTTTTTTCTTGTTTAATTTCAGGCAACCTGATCGTATTTGGGCTCATGTTTGGTTTTCTCTGCACTGTTCAGCAGATGCTAAAATCCTAAAATTTGGTGTTATAGCTGTGGGCTAGCCCTGCTACACTGCTAGCACGGATGAATTTGCAAAATGCCACACACCCTAATGTCAGATCTTTAAGCTCAAGTCCCACAGGATTTTTTGACAAGTCTGTTTTTTGACAATTGGCTGCTGGTTGACTGCGTCAGTTCACGCGCAGCACATCAAATCGGCAGGAAGTCAGGCAAGAAAATGACAGAGAACCTGGCATTAATGTACCAGGAACACAAAAAGAAAAACAAAAGAAAGTTTGAGAACCGCTGTGATATTGTGCTCTTACTTTATTGTTGAAGGCCGAGGAGAACACGACTATTGGAAAAAAAGAAAATGTAGAAAAAGGCATGACCTGTGGTTTAAAGACTTCCTGTACGATTATTTCATAAGCCAAACCAAAGTGAAGCTCTATGTGAATCCAGTGCATCTGTGACAAATTTAAGCCCAAAAAAGAAAAGCTTTTCCAAGCCTTGATGAAACACGGAGGTCCTGTCATGCTCTGATTTCTGGAGCGTCGACTATATCAGAAGAGCGGTGAAATCAGATGATTGCCAAGTCATTTCAGGCTGAAATGTGTTTCAGTGTCAAAATACTCAGCTTGAAGCGAAGGCTTCAGACCCTCAGCTCATAACCAGCAGCAGGAAAAAAAAATGTCTGGAAAGAAAACAACAGCCTTTTTAAAACCGGCTGGCAACAAGTCCTGACATAAATTCAACTTTTTAAGACAGTAGAATCTGTAATTGCAAAAAAGGATTGCTGTAAACTCTCAGAAAAAGGGAAAAAAAAAAAACAGCAAGTAGCACCTGCTGACTTTTTGTTTTTCTTTTCTTATTGGAGAATTTTTCAAAGAAGCTGAAGTGCTTAATGATCTTTAGGGAAAATAAATCTGTCTACATGGAGGATTCCATAAAAGGATTTAAAATCAATTCCCTTTCTAGGCAGTATTCAGATGTGAGTTTGACCTCTAGGCTACCAGTGAGCTGTATAGGTCATAATTCAATGACGCATCAAACAACCCGATGAGAAACACTAAACAAGTGTTTTTACTCTTCTGCCTCATAAATACAGAGGCTGCACCGTTTGCCCGTCTGCAATAACGGAGATGCAATGAAAATGTTTTGCAGTGATTTTTGCTACAGAGAGGGGGGTTAGGATAATAAATAATAAAGGTGCAAGCCTTCTTGCATCAACCTATGATACTGCTGTCAGCTCACGACACATGAAAGTGTTTTTGGGAGAAGGAGATGCCCTTCAACCCTCCACGGGGGAGGGGGGAAATAAAAAAATCACTTGATGTATGAAGCTGTTGGAAATTTTGGGCTTGACCTTAATGGATCCGTGGAAAGGCTGACGCATTTAAATTAATGAAAACCTACAATTTAACACCCCTTTACGGAAATAAATCAAGTCTTCAACCTTGTTAACATGTCCGTAAGATTTTCTTTTTAATCTGTTTCAAGACGCGTCGTGAGTCAAAGCGTCGCTGCTTTGCATTTGCAGAGGTCCACCTTCAGCCACCGACAGGTGAGGCCAGACGGCCCGATTACTGATCTGCATGTACTGTGAGGAGCAGGCGGAATGAGAAACGTGGGCGAGTCCGAGTTTAGGTGGAGGAGACGGCAGAAGAAAGGAGAAGCTCGTTGACGGCAGACCGGACTTGCTCTGTTTATGGTTCTGATGGCTCAAAATCAGATTCATGTCCCGCCCAAAGAGGCTAAGCTCCTTCAGGGGTGGAAACTCTTTATTTGGACACATTGTAGTGCTTTTAAATAATAAAAAAAAAAATACCAGAGAGGACACAGCGTTTCAGTTGTCTTTTCAGACAGCTGTTTTGCACATTTGAACGAAAAAACAGCTGGATTTTGCTGCAAAGTTCTCATGTTTTGTTGGGCAGAAAAGTTTTTATCAACTTCGCCAAATGGCAAAAGTTAAACCGATCTTATCAAGACACGACTTGGAGAAATTAATCCACGCTTTTATCACAACTCGTCCTGATTTCTGGCATTAGCCAGTCCTCCCTTACCCGCCTGCAGCTTGTGCAGAACTCTGCACAGAATTCATTTCAAACTTTTGTTTTTTGTTTTTAAATGTTTTAACAACCTCACTCCACCGTATTCAGCTGATCTGCTTCATCCCTACTGCCCCTCTGGATCCCTGAGATCAGACGATCAGCAGATCAGCTGCTGCTGACGGTCCCTGAAACCAGGCCGAAGCTCAGAGGTGACGGAGCATCTCTGCTGCTGCTCCCAAGCTGCTCTGGAATACGTTTCCCCTAAACATCAGACAGGCCTCTTCACCTCATGTTTCTTGTAGAAACACATTTTTATTCCTTGGCTTTTAATAAACCATGATCTAGTTTTTATGGCACTTTAAGTACGCCAGCTGTGAACCTGGCATGTATGTTTTTTATGTCTAACTTTACTTTTAACCAATTTCTGTTTTAATGTACAGCACTTTGGCACTTTTTTCTCGACTGATTGATTGATTTTGTTATTGTTAAACGTTAAACGCACGAACGTGCAGTATTTGGCAGATGATGATCCAGCGGTGCAGCGACTCTGCTCGGGTCACGTGACTGGATGATGTCGTCAGAGCCCTGTGGCTTCCACAGGTTATTAATGTTTTTTTTTTTTTTTTGATGTGAGAGCGTTTAATTAATTGTTTGCTCTCGGCGTAAAAAGATAATTTCAGGCAAAGTAGAAAAAAACACGGGAACCCTCAAATTTTACAACCTTTATAATAACTGTTATAAACTGATAGTTGGGCTGCAGCGCGACCCATTTGTTTTTATACACAAATCCGATATTTTTTGCAGTGTAAATAGACCAAATATGATTCAGTTTAGTGTAGCTCCAGTCTGACTGGACTTTGAAATATAAAGCATCCCCCCATCTGTTTTGAAAATGGCTAAATAAGTATTTCCTAAAAGCACGACGTTGATAATACCACATCTCTTTAACGTCTTAAGAAAAAGACGTCTTTGTAGTTTTACAAAGAATGAAACGAGTTGGAGTCATGCCTGGTCACCCTGCATCGTCATTACCATGTGACATTTCCTTTGACATGTATTGCAGCCTGGACATCTGTTTTAAACCAGCTTTCAGCTCAATTTTAGGATGTTTGTCCATTTTTGTCTGTAAAAGGCTTGTAATCCCGGTCTTGTATGTGCCGCTCTTTTGAGGTTCATCCAGACAGTTTAATTTACTTCTAAGTCAGAAAACTGAGGCAAAACCTGCAGCTCACAACTCTTGGTGGGCTCAGTCTCTTATGTTCAGTCTCTGAATGACGGGCAGCTGCTTGGAGGAGCTCGTGGCTCTGGAGTCGCTCAGGGAAGGTTTGAGCAGGATTTATAAAGCTTCGGAAGTCACGTGGTCTTTTCTTTACACGATTGTGATCAAACCGCAGCCGTAAAACCAGAAATCAGTTTGAAGACCTCAGTAAAAGTTATCTGAGAGCTCACATCTCACATGGCGTCTCCTTCCGTGTTTCCCTCTAAAACTGTCAGAAAACAAAGATCACGCGCTCGTCCTGCTCGTTCATCCTCACACTTGTTCCTTCTTGAGATCATTTCATCCTCTGAGCCTCATCGCGGAAACAGACATTTTATTCAAGGATGCCTGAACTTTGAACTATGACACTATTGACAACTTCTGTGTGTGTATGCGTGTGTGTGTGTGTGTGTGTTTTAAATACATTAAAGACTCCAACCACAAACCCCTGATTACTGAGTTCATACGAGGGTAAAACAGCCAGGAGTGGCCCTCGAGGCGTCCTTCCATCAAAACATAAAAATAATGAACGAGATGTTTTCAGTTCAGTGGAAACATCTATTCTCCCATTTTACTTGACAACAGCATCAAAACCCAAACACAAACAGCAGACTTGGAAAAAATGCTTTAAAGAAAAAAAAAAAAAAGCAAGGTTTTGACTATTGAAGTATTGATTTTGATTAGATTTTGTTCCATGTATAGATTCAGTGGAACTATGTGTTTTTTTATGCCAAGGGATGTTGCTGCATCTAAGCTGTACTTCAAAAATGTTTTTTTTTGACATTTTTTTTGAAATTTTTAGGAGGAATATTTTAACGTAGCATGCAAGCTTGCGGAACAAATTAAGCCGTTTGTCGGATGACGACTCTCTGAGAGGCCGGTTGATAAAGGTGGCTGTTAAACTGCGTGCCATATTTATTCGCGACTTCGTCCGGCGTCGATGCTAAACCCTTAACGTCAGACGCTGCTAAGGGTTTTCAGATCCTGACTGTCCCAGAAGAGGCTCGACAGTACAGTGCATGACTGCCCTCATGCACCGGGGGCAGTCATGGTGATAAACGTGGCTGTTAAACTGCGTGTCCATATTTATTCGCAACTTCGTCTGGCGTCAATGCTAGAGGTGGGCGATGCTGAGGATTATGGTATCGATCCGATATCAAGTAAATACAGGGCCAGTATTGCCGATACCGATACCAATACATTTTTGTGTAAATATTCCTTTCAGTTGAATTGTTCTGTTCATAATGTTTTTTCTGAGTGGGCGGGCCTGGGGGGAGGGGCCAGACTCCAGACCGAGTCTACCTGCATGCTTGTTTGGCTGACGCTGCTGAGCCACGTGATGATGCAACGTCAAAAGACGAGACAAGAGGGGAGGAGGACACAGCTACAGCGTGTCAGACACAGACTTCAATGAATTCTTGCTCAGTCAGTGTTGTGGGAGAGAAAAAAACCTAGAGTATCGATCTTTTTACACGAGTATCATTCGATATAAATACCAGGGTTGTTATCGATATTATCAATATTTGGATCTAGTCAACGCAGCTCTGTGGAAATTAAAAATGCCGTGCTCCGCTCGGCGAGGTGAGAGCCCTGCTGCATTCTCAGTTTGGGTTTCGCTGGTGATCATTACCGACAAGAACTCCCCATCAAGCACGGAAATTCAGAACATGTCGTGGGTGAACTCCCGCTGCATTCGCATCACGTCAGACGCCGTTAAGGGTTTTCAGATCCTGACTGTCTCAGAAGAGCCTCGACAGTACAGTGCATGACTGCCCTCCTAAAGAGCGGCGAGGAGCTTTTACTTTCAGCGTTCAGCTGCTCTCACCCACGACTCTCTCTGCCTGTCACCACTTTAGCATTCTCTGTGCGAGGAGGTGAAAAGAGCTCATCTGCAGTGATGGAAAAGACTTCACTTATCTCCTTTCATATGTTTTAGAAGTAAACTTAGGTTTTCAAAGTTACATTCGAAAGGTTGTTTTTGCGTTCAATTGCTGCCTTCTCCTTCTGACCTGTGATTAAATCATCAGGCTACTAACCATTAACCGCCCTGTCTTTGTCCACCAGTTATGTGTATTTCGTTTAGCAAGGCTGGATCGGCTATCAAGGGGCTTTTTTTTAACCCTGACGGAGAAGAAATGGAGTTAACCCAGCTTCTCATTAAAAGAACTGGGATTAGATAATACCAGGATGCAGAACATTGCACCGCAACAAGACGAGTCCCGTTTACTCACATCACATAAATACAGTATATGTGTGTATATGTGTTGTACCCTTTATTAGCGCTATGACTCCTCTGGGGCTTTGCAGACACCTGCCCGTCTGAGCTATGGCCTCCAGTTATTCCACAGACATGATCGCCACCCGTCTCACGGTCGGTGTTGATCTGTTCCTTTACCGCAGTGATTCCCAAAGTGTGGGCCGCAGCCCCCTGGTGGGCCATGGTGGTACTGCAGGTGGGCCGTGAGAGGTCATTAAAATAAACAAATATGTATTAAGTCCTAGATTTTTTTAAATATGTGTTTAAATAACTGTAAAAATATTTATTACATGATTTAAAAAATATTTTGAAATAATAAAACATAACTTAACATGACAAGTGACAAGTGTCACCTTATTTGTTGACCCCTTACATTGATATTGGAATGTAGCTTTTAGTCTTGTATGTTGATCAAACTGTTGTTTAGAGGTTTGCGTGGGCCGCAGAGATTTTTCACATTTCAAATTGGGCCTTGGTATTCTGAAGTTTGGGAATGGCTGCTTTAGCGAATTAACGGCATCGTGGCCCGGCATTATTGCGAGGTTCAGCACTTTGATATTCTCTGTTTTTTCCTCACCCTCACGCTAAATCGGTACCCTTCTGAGTTCACGTAGTTGTTTCAAAACTGGAAGTTTACACGTCCCACAAAAGTCTCAAGTGTGACGTTGACAGTTTGGAGCGATGCTGCCACCCAGCAGACACCATTGTACTTGGGTTTCCCCTGTTGGTACGAAGGTTAAGAGGACATGAGGTGGTGACTTGAGGTCTGAAAATGATTTTTTTTTTTTTTTTTTTTTAAAAAGGAAGAAGTAGGTATTTATAAATCATTTCCCTAAACTGGAAAGATCAAATAAATGCAGATATTTATGGATTAACAGATTTCAACAGCCTTAGTAATATTTATCAGAACATCTAGTTTCATAGAATTACATCAGTTTCCTAATGATTGTACATTTATAAACTATGAATGAACCAGTTGTAGCCACTTCATTTAACGTCACATATTTTATTGATTTTTATTTTATTTTTATTGAATTTCTTTCTCAGAATGCATCTTACCCAGCTTTTACTTTGCTAATTTTCAAAGATGCCTGGTAATATTTGAGACTTTTTATACTGCCGTCAAGACAAAGACTTAACCCTGTTCTGAAAAGATGACCTGCACCCACAATAATACATTAGACATGGCACACACACACACAAAACACACACACACAAAATGTCCTCTTTCATGCTCTCAGATGACGAGCAGACCTTGATTTCCATACCGTGGTCACCCACTCACATGCCTGCACGAGCTCCATGGAGAATTCTGAAAAGCTCCTCTTCAAGTGGGAGTGAGTTAATGGGCTTTTTTTTCTGACTGAATATACTGTATTTCTAAATGTGTAATCCATTTCTTTTTGTTTTTTATTTTCTGTCCATCTCTCTCGGGCTTCCAGAAGAAGCAGGCGTCCAGCGTTGACCGGATCACTCTGTACGGCCTGATGGTCAAGCCCATTCAGCGATTCCCGCAGTTCATTTTACTCCTGCAGGTATTAAGAGCACTCACTTTATTTTGATTGCAGAGAAATCAACCGGTTCTAAAAAATTCAGCAGCACGTACTCAAATAAAAGTACAAAGCTGCAAGTCCACAGAACTGACTATGAATTTTGACGTATCCAAACTACAAGAAGTTCTACCTTAAAGTTCTGCATTAAGTACAGGTGTTAGAACTTTAAAAGTAGCTACTCGTACTAGTCTTGTATGCTGTGGTTTCATATCCTGACTTCCACTTTCTATTTTGAGCAAAGATTTGGATTTAAGCTTGACTTGCTGGGTCTGCAGGAGCTCATTTCATCCCTCAGTAGGCACTGATTATCCATGAATTCAAAAGATAAGTTATGAATGTGAATCAGACATTTCCTCCAGCCTGAACTCAATATTCCAAAGAGAAAATGTGCGTATTTAATCATACATTACAGGGGAGTGGATCTGAGGGCAACAAGGTATATCCAAGATGCTTATCAAGACGAGAACAAGCTTCAGAAGTCGTAGCTGTAAAAGAAATAAAGATATGCAAGCCACAAAACATGACAGTTTTCTCAATTTATAGGCTCGGAATTTGTCTTTATCGCTTTAAAAGTTTTTAAGTTTCTAAAGCAGCCTGAAAGTCGGTGCGGTGTACGGTTAGTTAATGAAACCCTCTGAAAACTGTGCTGCTCATTTACATAAACTTTGAATCTGCACTTGACCCAGATTTGAACATTTTTAAGATAAAGACAACATGCTCAACTAGAACATTACCTTTGTTTTTTTTTTTTATTCAGACTGCAGAGGGAATTATTCAACCATAAACAGAATATCTAACTTCAGCTGTCAGTGTCGTCATTGAAAGAGCTCCACCAATGAAAATCCAAGATGTTGTCTTTTGATTTAAGACCATGATTTATTAATTAACTCTGCTCCATGTTAAAAAAGACATATCATACCTTTTTTTTAAGAAAAAAAAGGCAAAACACGATAACACAATTTTCTGACCTAATTAAATGTCTTTGACATGCTTAGATTGAAATGGCACAGATTCAGTGCAACGGTTCCATTTCCAGACATGAAATTACAGCTGTGTTCATAGCGGCTGGTTTTGAAAGCCGATTCAGCTGCTTAACTTAACTCCACGCCTCTTTTTCTGCAGGGTGTGCCTCTTTTGATATTTGGCCTACAGCTTTGCCGTACTGACTTTTGAGGTTTGGGAAATACAGCGTGATGTGAAGTCGAGCTGCCGTGTGTTTGAATTTTTGATTTAACGCTCACCTAAAACATGGAAATATATGTTTTCATGCACAGAAAAAAATTAAAATAAAACCAGAAAAGCACTCAGAGAGCGCAGACCTCCGCCAAGCACAACCGTATAGCGATTTACATCATAAATATTAGTCGTTCATATAACACTGACAATATGGGACCGCTAAAAAAGTACCATATCTTCCTTTATTTTGTGATGCACACAAAAATAAATAATAATGCTATAATGATTGCATGCAATATTTGTTTCCAAAGTTAAAATATTAAAATTAAACAACCTCAATGTTTTTATAGAGATTGTGATAAAATCCGCCTTCTGGATCAGATCCGCATCAGCCTTTGAAATTTGAGGCCGATTGTCAATCCCTGAGTCAAATTTCAGGAGTTTTGGACAATAATTAACTAAGATATTGAGAAACAACCTTTTTGGCCCCATTTACCACAATGTTATCGAAAATTTGAAAGTGATCCAGAATCCAGGATTTCTTCTGGATCACACCCAAAATGAAAACAGTTCTTCCTTTTCACATTTCTGACAACTCCTGACAATTTAATCAAAATCCATCCATAACTTTTTGAGTTATCTTGAACACAGACAGATAAACACCACCGAAAACATAACCTCCTTGGCAGATGTAAAAATTTAAAGTGTGTCACTTTTAGAACATTTGATTGGCGTGCATAAATCCTCTGCCCCATTTTTAGCTTTTTGCAGTGCGCTCAGGCTTTATCTAACCTGACACATCAGATGATTTGTTTCACTGAACCAGTAAGACTTCCATAGAAACCGTTTGGAAAAGAGCAAAAAAAAAAAAAAATAACAAGTAACTGGATAAAGCTCAGCTCTCGACTTGTAAGTCAACCTAGCATGACCAGCGGTAATCCTGCAGAACGTCTTGAGTCTTGAGGTAAACGTCTTGACTTAAACGCAGCAGTTTAACACATTAAACGCAGCAGAGTGTTAAATGTGTTGTGACTGCACGGCGCGGTAACTTAGATAGTAAAAGTCGCTGTGCGGCGTATTACAAATTATCACCGCAGGGCACTCGGGGAATACAACAAATTTGGAATGAGATGAAAGGAAGTGGAAGTGACAACATCAAGGAAATGCTGGCTGCCTGTGCTGCAGATTAGTGACACTGATCCAGTCATCCACAGCCCCGATTCCAAAACAGTCAGGACGCTGTGTAGGACGTGAACAAAAACCGAATGCAAAGGTTTGTCAACACATATTTTGTTCCCAACAGAACGTAAAGATCATATCAGATGTTGAAACTGAAACATTTTATCATTTAGTGAAACACACCAGCTCATTTTGACTTTGATGGCAGCAACACACTGATGATTACATCTGTGTAGCATCCCGTCTTCTTTTAACAGCTGTCTGTAAACATCTGGGATGCGAGGAGACCAGTTGATGGAGTTTTAGGAGGTGAATGTTGTCACATTCTTGTCTGCTCAACAGTTTTTGGGCCTTCATTGCTGGATTTTTCGTTTTATAATGCGCCAGTGATTTTCTGTTGGTCAAAGGTCCTGATTGTCTCCAGTCCTGTTCAGCTCCTGGACTCTTCTCCTGTGAAGCCTTGCTGTTGTGATGGATGTGGTTTGGCATTGTGTTGCTGAATTATGTAAGATCTTCCCTGAAAGAGACATTGGATGGGAGCAGATGTTGCTCTACAACCTCTATGTACTCTTGATTGATCAAAGTGATGGAGCCTTTCCAGGTGTGTAAGCCGCCCACTAATGCAACCCCACACCATCAGAGATGCAGGATTTTGAACTGTTCACTGTCCACACAAGCTGGATGGTCCCTCTCTTCTCTAGTCTGCAGGACACAGCATCCATGGTTTCCAAAAGGAACTTCAAATTTCAATTCATCCGATCACAGATCAGTTTTCCATTTTGGCTCTGACCATTTTAGATGAGCTTTGTTCCAGAGAAGAAGCATGGTGAACTGTGTTCCTAGACGGTGGTTTCTGGAAGTGTTCCTGAGTCCATCAGTGTTGTCCAGTAGAGAATCATGTCTGTTTCTAATGCAGCGCTGTCTGAGGACCTGAAGATCACAGACATCCAGGTTTGACCTTCATCCTTGTCTCTTGCACACAGACACTCCCCCTGATTCTCTGAATACTTTGATGATATTATGGACTGTAGACGGTGGGATCTTTAGATCTTTAGACACAGTTTGTCACAGACTGATGAACCTCTTTCCATCTTTATATCCAGAGTCTCTGAATGTAAAGAAATGCCTCAGAAATGCTTCTTTGATATCCAGTCGTGTTACTGACCTGGTGCTAATTAACCTAATTAGTTGTCAAATGCTCCCCCCATTGGTTTTCATTTGTGCCAACTACATTTCCAGTCTTTTGTTGCTCCTGTTCCAACTTTTTTGAGATGTGTTGTTGCCATCAAAGTCAAAATGAGCTGATATTGTCCATGAACTGGTAAAATGTCTTTTTTGGGATTGGGGTTGACCTATATCACTACAAAGTTTGTTCAAATGCTCTGCAGAGGCAAGTGATTAAAAAGTGAAATCACTGAGAGAGGAAAAAAAAAAATCATGACATCAGTGATTAGGGCTGTAGCGATACACTAATCTCACGATACGATATGATACACGATACTCGGCTCACGATACGATATACATTGATATTCATCTTACAATATTAATATTAATATTATTATTATTGCAAAAAAAAAAAAAAGAGAGCCCTTGCTACAGTGTTGAATTTCCCTTTATGGGATAAATAAAGTATTTTTCATTTCAGTTCATTTCAATACATTCACATCATTTTCCGAAAGATTTTAAAGGGAAAAAGTGATTTTGGATAAAATCTTGTGAGTGTTCCAATGACTTTGTTTGAATTAATTGAACTGAAAGCATCAATTACACATTATATGGCTGACAGGCAGCTTTCAAATGCTGGACAAAATGAATAAAAGATTTGTTGAGAAAAATAGTTTAATTCATTTGAACAGTGCAAACTGTTGCTTACAAGCTTTTAAAGGTGGGACACGGCAGTTTAGAAAGAAGCTTAGAATATCAATACGGCTAAAAAAATCAATACAATAAAATATCGATATATATCGCAGAATCAATAAAATCGTTCAGCTCTATCAGTGATCATCATTGCTTAGGTAGGAGTGGCCAAAAGAGTTTCCTGTGAAACGACAGCCATCATGACGTTCTGCTGCCTGCAGACGGGTCGGTCACCTCTTAACCTAACTTAAAGCTCCGTCTGAGTCGTCACATGTCCTGTTGATTTTACTGCTTATTTGCTGTTTAGTCACATTTAATGTTTATTTAATTTACTGTTCTATTATTGAAGAAGAAGCAACGCCTTTGAGAGTAATATTTATCTCTTTGATTGACTACATTTTCACCCTCCGGGAATACAGATTAATATTATTTTGTATTTCTATCTTTATGGAAATAAAAAAAGAAACCTTTGTCACTAAAAGTGTTTTACCTTTTGCCGCCATTCTTGCAGCATCAGCAGCTGTCTTGAGCTCACTCACGTTAGTGCACCAGAGCTGACTTGACTGCAGTCTTTTTATGCGTTTATATGCGTTTATTCCACGAGCGCGTTGTTGCACATCAAAGGCACGCTGGAATGTAGCTGTTGAATAGGAGCCGCCATTCCTGAAGGTCCTCTCACAGAAAACTGGACAGTACCCACTTATGTAGGAAGCTGATGGGACCGAAAATGTTTGAGCTGCAGAATTCATATTTTGGAGAAGTATGTGATTTTTGCGACTCTCGTGAGAATCCTGCTGCACTGCCAGAGCACTTGCAGAGCTCCTGCTCTTTGGGTCATGCTTTTTTTAGTCAGGGATTGCTGGGCTTCTCAAACTACTCCCATCCAAGAGAATACAAGGTATGTCACGCAGTGAAATCATCACCAGCTCCTCCTTTGGCTTCACAGCATTACCTCTGGAAGACGGTCGCACATTTTCACTCTGGTGCTGCAGCATGACAGCAGTCGTGGTTTTAGAGAACAAACCATCAAACATGCAATTTCACTGAACACAAATGGGTTTTAAGGGGTCTGTCAACACCACACGAGTGACTTTTTATTGATTTTTTTTTTTTTTTTTCAGGACATGCTTAAGAACACACCAAAGGGCCACGTGGATCGACTCCCCCTACAGCTCGCCCTGACGGAGCTGGAGATGCTGGCGGAGAAGCTGAATGAACAGAAACGAGTCGCTGACCAAATAGCAGAGACCCAACAACTGGCCCGCAGTGTCAGCGATCGCCTGCTCAGTAAGGTGACCAGAGACACACGCAGGACGCTGCGACACACACACACACGTTTCTTTCTCAATCAAATCAGCCGCAAGCCAGCCTGTTATCACCGTTGGCCAAATACCTCGACGTTAAACCAGTATAAAGCAATCACTTATATCACTTTCCCACACATTAATCTAGGGAGGCATTTTTTATTTAGAGAAATTATCTCATAGAAATGATGTCCATTATCACCTCCAAACAGTACCGCATGCAACGTAGAGGCATCGCTTCTCCATTACCACAGTGAAATTACAGTCCTGCTGCCGCAAATCTGAACAAATGCTGCTGTGAATAAGAAGAATTAGTGGTAAATGAGACATTTAATTGGAAACTGTAAGAGAGCCATCTTTTTTTCACCCTGTCGGTCCCCGTCTTCCCTGCTCTCTTCACTTCACCCCCTGATTCCACTCTTCCACTCTCGTGCTCGCTCTGTTCCTCTTCTTACACACTTCTCTTTCTCTAGTGCGACTACACCTTCCTCTGTGCTCTTCACTCATTCAAAGCCTCCCTTTTCATTTTTCCATATCAGCCATTGCTTTCCCGGTCCACGAGATGAACTGATTTGGCCTCCGCTCGCGCAGGATTCCATTTACAGCAGTGACACAGCAGAATTCCAATAGGAAAAAGTCACTGTTGCTCCAATACCCAAACCCATGAAATATTCATTCTTTGTCAGGGACTCTTAAGTCCACCAGAATAGACAGATAAAAATGTGAGTGGGAATGGGTTTCGTACACACTCGGACTCTAGTAACCAGACTTACAGCTGCGCAGTGTCCTTTGTTCCTCTCGATGCTTAAAGACGCTCAGGATTTCTTCTCATCACATCTTGAGGGGTAGTTTAGTGGCCATCAAATCACAGTGAACCTCGGCCCAATAAGTTATTTTGTCCGCTACGTGAGCCGAAATCAGCTGCACCAGGCAGAGGATGCCCAAACCTCGACACATCGCGTAAACGTGCCGCTCGCTGCATGGGGGACGCTTAATCTGTGACGGGTCTGGTTTGGTCTGTTGTAGTATGTCGACAATAAAAGCACTGATTTAGGCCGTCACAAAGGAAACTGGATTAAAGTGATAAAGTTTCATTGTTGCTATTTCCGTTTGCCAACCATATGGATGACCGGGGGATTCGGTATGTGCCAACATGCTGCGGTATTTAAAGGTGTGCATGTGACAAACGATTTTTGGGTTTGCAGTTAGTAGAAGAAGTAAGTACCATCTATTTCGAGACTATGTTGTATAAGACTTTGATCAAATGATTTTTATTATGTTTTGACACACACACACACAATGACAGGAAAGTAGGACGGGTCTTAACTGCTGAATGACTGCTTTTGTGTAGGAACTAATGCATATTTCTGGCCAACTCCAAGCGAAGGGAATGTTTTCCTTAGGTCGCCCTCTAATCACTTGGCAGATGTGTGACAGCACGGGCAGTGAGACGGGGATGTGCTCTTCTTTTAGCAAAATTCACAAGAGATGTGCGAGCGTGCATACACACACACACGCACATGCAGACAGCCGTTATATGACCTTCAGCAGGATGAATGTGTTGCTAATCCCTGATGAGACATCAGTTCCTCCAAGCCTGACTTTGGTGTCCTCTGGGCACTGAGCTCCAGAGGACAGGCCCTTTTGTGGTACTGTCTCCTCCGCCTCTGATCTCATTTCTGTGTCCCTCTTAGCAACTGAGCTCGGAGCAGGGGTCGCTGGTCCTGTGCGAGACGCTCATTGAGACCGTGTATGGTGAGCGAGGACAGGTCCTGAAGTCAAAGGAGAGAAAGGTCTTCCTCTTTGATGATGCGCTCATCTGTGCCAACATAAATGTCAAGTAAGTCCCTCCTGCAACGCCAGTTGAAATGCGCTCGCATTCAAGGGTATTTGGCCCGTGGAACATAGTGAGTAGTTCTCACATGAAGTTGTGAGTAGACATTTAAGCAGAGCCTGGCAAAGTGCACGTTTTGAGGAAACTGCTGTTTGGTTGCACGAAGCTTTAATGTGACACATGTGACACCCTGGGTTTTGCAGGGATATTTTGGCAATTTCTGCACCGTAAAAAGAAACGGCTGCAAGGATTTTCAGCACTATCTGAAGGTGCAGCGGCTTTATCAGCTTAAAACAAATGGCTGAATGCCCAAGTACTGCTTCAGGAGGCTTATGTTACTGACATAAAGCATTTATTTTTCCTCAATTTACCTTCTGTCGTAGCAACGGTGATCTCACCTCTCTCTTGTCTCTCTCAAAAAGGGGCACAAAACAAAAGAGATTTCAAATATTTCTGCAAAACCTCTGTCAGAAGTGTGCCCAACCCTCAGTGCAATCATCGCTTTCCATCTCACTCAACGCAAGTGTCCAGAGGTTGACTTTGCCTGCCCTCCAGGATCTTGATTAAACAGTCACAATTTGGATTGTCAGTGTGATTAAAGGAATACATGAATAGCAATGAACTCCACTTCACAGTCAGGTGCACTGTTTTGGCCGGGAACACACTCATCATACAAATTTTGTTTCTTACTTCCAACTTGTGAAAACTTACAAGAGCATCTCCTGCTGTACTTTTAACAAGACTTAGATGGGGAGGAAGTTCTTTTCTATTTTGTTGTGTTTAATTCTGCTTCTCCTCGTCTCCTTCAGGGGGCCTCCAGACATCAGCAGCCTCGTCCCCGTTGGCCCCAAGTACACCATGAAATGGAGCGCCCCCCTGCAGCAGGTGCAAGTGGTAGAGGTTGGACAGGATGGTACTCAAAACAAAGACACCTTGTTTCAGCAGAGTGGAGCTAAGAGGCCGAGTGGACCTTGCACTTCAGGTAAAAACTAGAGCTGCACAATAGAGGTGAAATATGCAATAAACAATAATAAAAAGTGTTGAAAACTGCAATGTTGATGTGGGTTGCGATATATAAACTAATACTTTAGTATATTGAGTTAATGGGCTTCTGGTTTGAATTTAATTGACAATGACTTTATTCATCTTCAAACATAAATTACATTTTTGCAGAATGTTGAGAATAAATACAATGAAAAATCTGAAATTTAAATTGATCAACAAGCTATTAGAAAGTTGAAAGTATAGCAGAGATATTGGTGTGAGATATAAGCTGCAGTGGAGTGTGTTGTCTGTAGCCTGGTAACAATGGAGCTGATGACATCACATGCAGTGTGGGCAGGTAACACAGGTGAAATCACAGCCACCACTTAAGTATCTGTTGTTCAAAAACACCTCTCTTCCCACGTACGTGTCCAGGTTTACAAAATGTGCAGTGAGCAAGCAGTACAGGTTGATTCAGCTGCTATGTAGACTCAGATACTCAATAACCTACATTTATATTACCGTCATATTTCCACTCCAACAATGTAGTTGCATTGGGGATAAAACAAAACAAGGAAAAAAACAGCATAGTTGTATGGTAATACGCCCTCTTCTTTAAAGGTAGGGTAAGTAATTCTTCATGCTTTTTAACCCAAAACACTTTTTGTCACGCTGAGTGAATAATTTCTCGCCTTACATCAGCTGCCCATCCTGTTAGTACACTGTAAATAAAAAAAACAAAAACAAAATAAAAAAAAAACCCCTGGCTCCAGAAACTGGAAACAACCAGAGTGGGGCAGCTTCAAACCATAACAAACATTCCTCGAGTCAGTCACTGACAGGGGAGGGGTTTGTGCTCATGATGGGTGTTTGGGGGGAAAACTGGAAAAAGGAGGTTAGAATAGCTGTGTTTTGTTGAAGTTTTTTTTTTTCAAATATCAAAAGACGTCATCCAGAAATTGTTTACCCGGCTGTTAATTAGTAGTCCACTAAACAGGGAGTAAATTGCGTAAAAATATCTACCTTGTAGGGATGGAGCGGTTACCAGTATTACGGTAAAGCGCGGTAAAGTTTTACGCGATAACGATTACCGTTTATGTTTGACTTTACCCGGAACAAAGTTAAAATATTTATTTATTCCATTAACTGATCCGAAAACCATAACGCCAGCAGTTAGCACCACAGCGGGCAAAAACCTTTTGCCTTACCGGGTCCAACAGCTAACCAATAACAGGCAGCTACCTTTATACCTGACCCTCAGGTAACAACACAGCGACACCCACAGACACACAGAGTGAACTACAATTCACAACAACATATCTGGCTCCTATACAACTGTTTTTTTATTTGCACTATAATAGAGATATCAAATTTTCCATATCGTTACATTCCTACTACCTTCATAGTATATTTTTGACCAAAAAACTAGCATGAGGAAAAATCTGAACAGCGTAGTTAAAGTCAAGTAGACATGAAGCAAGAACACGGCCCATGCTTCGAGGTAAGGTATGGTGTTTGTGTGGGTTTGTTGTTCTTCTTTGCCCTTGTTTACTACGCTCCTCTCTTTTCCCTCCGTTGTCACGCTGCTCACAACGCTCCCTGTGTGCTTTGGCAACTCGTCCAGTAGCATCTAAATTGGGGCCAGATATTTAGGGAGGTGGGAGTCCATCTCACTGGCCAAATATATTATTGACATTCAGAGTGTGAACGCTGGAAATATAATAGGCTGCCATTTATTGCAGTGTTTTCTTCTATATTCATTCGCCACAGATTCCGATACATTGTGCAAGCCGGGTAAAAACAAAAACACTTACGGAAACATGTGAAATGTGTCATCTCAATATTATTTCTTATGTGCCAAGCTTCAGTTAATCTCATCACTGCTCTCTGACTCAGCAAGGCTAATCTGTTCCTGCTGTCAAGTGTGGCGCGGAGGGGAGGAGACGCAGCCATGCTGCTTGTCACTCTGATTGAAGATGTGTTTGCGAGGGGGGGGGGTGGTGGTGGCGATGATGGTCACTTGTTCTCATCTGCCTGGGGTGTTTTATCTTGAAGAGTGATGTTGGGGTAGTGAGCCCCATGCTGCATCATCCTCACGGTCTCATTTCACTGTCTGATAGACCACAAACACATCTCGAGAGGAGTCATCAATCTGTGGAGATTATCCCCGCCATTCCCGGGCCCAATTAGAAAGCCAGTAGTCGGAGATAGGAATCCGTGTTTGAAACACTAGTTCTCCCACCACCTCTCGCAAAACCCTGGTGTATACAGAGCTTGACAAGATCGCTGATAAATGTGCCATGGGAAAAGGGAGATATAAAGCCTTATCGGGATGTAATGCAACACACTTTTTAAAGTTGCAGCTCCATGACTTAAATATTAATGGCGCCTTCTTCAGTGCTCCCCGTGTCATAGCAGCTGCTGCTTTGAGCGCTGGCGTATACTCTCCCCGGATTTGGTTTTCTTTGTTGTTCAGGTATCTTACACTCATGTCCTCGTAACTTTGCTGCAAGGTCTCGGGATCATTCAAGGTTAGCTCTCAGTTCGGCTCTTTCCCTTCCTTCACCTGTGTATTATTCTGCTGAAGCTCCACAGAAGTGCCGGATACTAACATTTTGGGACTCTATCCTCTTTGCTTTTCTTCTTTTCTGGCTCGGTGCGGTCACCGTAACCGCATCTCTCCACAAACCTCTGTGCACATCTGTGGGGATGCTCTCCAAATTTTCATTCGGCCTGCCAGTACCATCCATTTATACACCTCTGTGCAGCAGGGCGTCTTGTTGAAATCCCTTCCTCTTTTAAGCATGGCTTAAAGTTGAGTCATTTTTCATTCTTTGGAGCCCCTCACAACTCTTTATTGAAGAGAGCTTACCTTTAGGGAGGCCAGTCTTTTGTGCTCAGCCCTTTGTGCCTCCCTATGTCTTCATTGTGTTTCTGGTCTCCTTGCCTGTTGGGATGCGCACGAGGCCAAACGATGTTGATGCTTTTTTTCCTTTGAAAGCCAGTTGTGCCAGGTGTTTACTCTTATGCTGCCTTACCTATTTTAGGTCCCATTATACATCCTTTATTGCTGTCATAGCCTTCTGTCAAAAATGTACTATTTTTTTTTTCTTGTCAAAGGTTTAGCAGTAGGCTGGGGATAAAAAAAAAAAGGTTTTGATTAGAGATGCACAATAACTGTTTTCTAAAACCGATACTGATAACTGATAACTTTCAGCTCCTAAAGGCCGATACCGATAACCGATAACACACACATATACCTAAGATCATTACATCAATACTATGAACAAAACTAAAAGCAGTTTTGACTCTTTAAATGAACAGATATTTATTTTTTCCCAATGAAAAACTACTGACAAGCCATTCAAACATTTTCGTAAAGCTATCAAACAAACCTATTTGATATCTCACATCTACTTAAAAAAGCTGCATTACTGACTGATATAAAAAAATAAAGGCTCCTTGAACTGATGGAAATACATGCATCAGAATTACAAACTGAAAAAATGCATTCTTTGATGACGAAAAATTATGCACAGTGCATAATGTACTGACACAAGTTAGACTTGTCTGTGTAAATAAATTAAAAAAGTGCACTCCATAGTAACAGAAACTATGGTTCCATTCAAATGAATGCCTTTAATTAAAGTAAATGAGGCTCTGTAGTTTTTTTAATTTATTTTTTATTTCATGGAAGCTTTAGATGAGAGAAATGATGGCGAGGAGCGGAGAGGAGAGGAGAGGGGGGGGGAGGGGAGACTTGCCCCTGGCTTTCTTACGTTAGCTTACGTTAGCTCACGTTAGCTCACATTAGCGCGATTTCAAAACTCCATGGAAGCGATGGTTATGTTTCAGGTGGCTGATCGGGTTTGACGTATTAAAGCTTGTGCTATTTTTCCCTCCTTCGCTTGGAGCATTTGTCACAAATAACCAGCGAACTATCTTCTTTTGAAACTTTAACGAAGTTCTACATCATCGCTGCCATGTTTTTTTTTTTTAAACCACGCACTGTGCTGCATGCTGCATTCAAGGTGTAACGTAAATTCCTCCGTACCCTCGTTTGCTTGTCGTTCTTTCTGCCTTTTCTATTGTTTCTATTTTGTATGTGCAACATGTGGGAAAATACTGCGAATATTAATTCAAGTCAGCAACTTATGACCGAGTTAACAAGTTGTTTTCTGGCATGATGGGGTATTCTTGATTTTCCTAACTGAGGAATGTTTTTTTCTGATTATGCCGACGTCACTTGAACACAACATTCACTGCCGATCTTTCAAGGCTCAGAGGCAGCGAGGCACTGTCGTGTTGGCAAAAATATATATGTTATCAGGGCTATTGGTCGTGATATCGGAGTTATCGGGATGACGTCATAATTTCCTGTTATTGGCCCGATAGTTATCTGGTCGATAATTATCGTGCACCCCTAGTTTTGATCCCAGTGTGGAAGCAGCATTGTCTTTAAAGCCACTAGTTAGGATCACTGGTACATCAGCTGAGTGCAGGGATAGACCCTCTCAGTTCAGGCCTTCCACACCAGTGAATTAGTGTCTGGCGGTCAGCGTGGACAGTCATGTCTGAGTGCATAAACCATGTCCTGCCTTACCAACCGGATTAGGCTGGATTACAATTCAACACATTCACTTCTTGGGCCTTAGCCAACAGCAGGACCAAGAGGACTCAACAAACCTGAACACAGGGGTCCAGACAATCCATCGGGAGAGGACACAAAAACATTGCTTTTTCTTTTTGAGCTCGCTGCACACCCCTTTATATTCAGATGTATCACCTATTGATTTCCTTGCACAGATGACAGATGCAACTGTCTGCCTGTGTGAGAGATCCCATTAAACCCCAAGAGCTACCATGGAGCTCTTTCGATGAACAATACCGCCCTAGTCTTCCTTTTTTTTCTGCCTCTCATTCCTCTCGCGGTTTTGCTCTCACTCCATTTACGCATGTGAATGGCCAAAGCAGCTGCACGTCCCCTTGGACTGGCATGCCTCACTAAGCTCGCCGGCTGATTTAGCTCCTCTGCCACTTTATTATGTGGTGGCGGTGACAATGCGGGACAATTCTGGAGCAAAATCTACCTGCAGAATTTAATTAGGCGCTTCTCATATGGCTTGCTGCTGGGGCGATGTGGGCCATGGGAGCTTGGACGGAGAGTAGCAGACAGGAGGAGACACAGATATTGATTCTTGGCAGTAGGAGAGAAAGACTTAGAAGGCAACGGACCTCAAATCGATGCTAAATTTTGCATCTAATGAGACACCTGTATTTTTTTGGGAGGGCCAGCAAAAGGCATCACAACTCCAAATAACAGCCTCTCCACCTATTTCTTTTTTTTTTTTAATTTTAAAAACACTCTGTAGTTCAAGCGAATGATGAAGATCGATCCAGCTATACATGGAACCAGTTTTATTAGCGCCCACTGGAGTTTCAGCGCGGGCAACTTTTCTTTGTGCACTTCCACTAGTTCTCTGAGGCATTTTGACCCTGAGCTCCTCGTACAGTTTAAGTTCACATAAATAAACAAAACTGGTCTGTTTCATACATGTAGCGCTGAGGTCATATCCTTTAAATGACCAGCTGACACCCCCCCGTAATTACATTGATCAGAATGAATGTTGGTATATTAATTAGCATCCCTGGTTAACATAAGCTAAGACAGCCAAGCTAAAAGCTGTAATTGAACTGAGGTGAGAGTGCTCCAGTCAGCTTCCCAGCTCCACTTGTTCTGCCCTTTTGCCTCATGCTACTGTGCCATACGAGGGAAGAAGAGGCTTCAAAAACACTCCACAGAAAACCTCTGGGTGATGTCAGGGAAGGTTTGTCCAGTTCTTCTGATGCAGACCTAGGGACGTTCAGAGGAGTGTTGGGTTTGCTGCTCCTCTGCATTGACTGTAGCCTGTTGAGGTGGGTTGATCACCTGCTCAGTTTGCCTTCCTGACACCTCCCAGGAGAGGCATTGCAGACATGTCATACAAGAAGAAGAAAGTTTTGGGGCAGGACCCAGGATTTGTCAGCTGATCTGGGAATGACCCCAGTTGAGCTACAGGTGGCCGGGTGAGTGAGATAAACTGTTGGCCTGGCCACCCAGTACTAGATAAGTGTCAGAAGATGGATGGATGGATGGATGGATGGATGGATGGTTTGTCACAAAGCCTATTAGGGAAAACGATGATTGAATTTTACTAGTGTCTATATCGGAATCTAACTTTTTTCTGTGTTGTTTACCAATTAGGTAAAGCTCTTCTGGGCCCTCCACGGCTGTACCAGGAGCTGCAGGAACTGCAGTTTGACCTTTCAGTGGTGGAAGAGGTTACTCTGCTTGTGGGTACACTGCAGGGGACGTACCAGGTATGTACCACCCTACATTCACAGAGATGCTACAAAGACATTGCATCACACAACATATACGGGCGAGGGCAAGACGAGCTGAAAGACGAGCTATCAGGCGTCGGCTTTGTGGGTTCAGCTGACTTTCAGTATTATATTATATTATATAGGTTATTCCTAATCAAATTGTAGCTGGGATAGGCTCCAGCAGATCCCTGTCACCCTGCAGGTGTGGATAATGGATGGATGAATGGATGGATAATCAAATTGTTTTGAAAGATTGTATAAAAGCATATGAAACATGAAATGCAATTTCCCAACAAAAGCGTACTTACAGTCCTTTCTATGCATCCACAGTTAAAATAAAACACAAAATAAAACACAGAAGTCAATGATATCGAGATATCAAATATTGAGTTTGAATTTTACAGAGATAACCACCTGGAAGCTTTTTTTTTCTGCTTTTACATCCTAAAGAAACTACAGAAGTCTTCAAGATGTTTAAACTGTGATCAAAGCGTTACCTTATGTGCTTCCTAAATCATTAATTTGTCAAAGCACAGAGTCTTCCATCTACCTCCTCAGCAGCAATGCCACAACTGTGGGAAGGAGATGTTCCTGCTCTATACACAAGATAGTAGTGTGTGATTTGTTGTGTTGCCAGAGAGTGTGTCAGCAGCGTCTCCCGCAGCGCTCAAATCAGGACACTTCCCAGTAGCCTCCCAGCACCACATTTACGCCAATATACATTACATACCGCCTCACATTCAGGAAGGTAAACTTCAGTAATCACAGAAGAGCCTCTCAGGCTAATGGTGACACTTTTGCCTCCCTGCGCATAATGAGCACAATGTCCTCAGGAGGAGTGATACTGGAATGGCCCTTAATAGCTGATATTCACTTTCCAGCCAGTTATAATATTGTTCGCTGAAAAAATAGACGGAATCCTTCCATGCAGCTCATTCGCTGCAGAAAATCGATTCGATTCCGTTTGACTCGATGGTCTGGGTTTACGCTGGAAAAGTGGATGTCATGAAGCTTGTGCTGTTCATTATTTGAAGGATATTGGTTCTAATAAGGCGCTGGAGTTGTTATGAGAGGATGCGCAGTTTTCTCATTGAGCATATCACATGTGTAGACAGAAAATGTTGCTGTTTATTTATTTATTTATTTTTTTATGTTCTTCATCAAAGAACCTGAACACCACCGTGGCGCAGGACTGGTGTCTGGCTCTGCAGAGGCTCATCCGCATCAAAGAAGAACAGATCCAGTGCGCTAACAAGTGCCGCTTACGCCTGCAGGTGCCCGGCAGGCCAGACAAGTGAGTGGTGTTTCACATACAGACCTGACGCTCTGATTTAAATGTTTAGCACATTGCAGTCCTGGCAGTGGAAAGACAACGGCAGCAACAGTAAAGACAACAACAGCGACAAAAAAACATAAAGGCCGAAGTGAGTTCCTGTGAAAGTAACTTGTTAAAAATTGAAGAGAAGAAGTGCAGTCTGTACAGGCAGTTTGTTCTCAGAAACGGTTTTAATGATGACATTATCAGACAGACACAAGCAGGTGCAATTTTTTTCTGTTTTTATTTTTTAAATCACTCCACATTTTAGAACGCACACAAGTGAGGATTACGATAAATAAAAATGTTAATATTTTGCAGCATCTGTCTCCTGTAAGCAGTCAGAAAGCTTGATGCACCTACAGATTCTCATCTTTTATATTCCTGACAACCTACACTTTCCACCATGGATCTAATTAACTTAAGTACAACTCCATGTTTAATATAGGACAATGATAATACCTACTGAGCTGTAAACTTTGACCTGCTGCTACTTTCCCCAACGCTACATCCTCCTTGGAGTTGTTAATTCCAGAGCTGGAGGACACATCGTACAAACAAGGCATCTGCTTTCAGGGCACATCCAGTTATACCCCTTCTCTGTAATCCCAACCCTTTTTTTTTGTTGTCCACATCTGCCTGTTTGGATATTGGGCCGTTGCACTTCAGATGGTGTTTTTTTACGCTGGCTCAGTCGTGTTGATCAGCTGGTTACCAGCAGTCATGGCCAGCAGTTTGGCAGTGATGCAAGCTTTTGCTTCTTTAGTCTTTATGCCGTTGATTCACATTGTTTGAAGCTTGTTGTGTAAAGTGAAGAGATGTGCTTAAATGTTTTGGAAAGAGCTTCACTGATATCAAAATGTGTTTTTTTTTTTTTTAATTTTGACTCTGGCACATGAAGACGAACTAATATCATTTCATCAATCCCATTTAATTAGCACAGGGGTCATTTTAAAGTGCAGTGCCACAAAAAAAAAAAAGAAAAAATGGCGGCACTGTCTTCCCATGTTAAAGGAGCAATAAGTGGAAATCCATTATTTAAGACTGAAGGAATTAAAAAATCGCTACATGGAGAAGGAGAGGTGTAATTTCATCTGGAGTATAGGATGACGTCACACACCCGCTCTCTGTGTTGATCTCCAGCCTCAAGTTTACAAGCCGGTCCGGCCGCGCATTCATGTGCGTTCATGTGAAACTTCGCCTCCTCCCTCCTCCCCCCTCCCTCTCTATAAAACGCGACAGCCAGTGAGTAGTGACGGCGGCAGCATTTTCGAACTGAAATGGCAGACAGCGGAACAAAACCTTCCAATGAAGACGAGCAGGAGCAGACAAAAAAAAATACGGTCATTGGCAAAGAAATTGTCCGATAAAGAAAGAGATAAAACCAGAATTAACATTGGCCTGGCGTTTCCGACCAGTGACCAGTAGACTGACCAGTAGATTCAGCCCCGGCCTTGGCGCGGGCTCCACGTCGACCTCGACCTCGACTTCGACCTCGTCCCTTTTTCCCTCTCTTCTGAGATGGTAGCCACTCGCTACAGGCCAGCCTCAGGAGACAAGTCACTGCTGCTGCCGCTGCTCTAAATAGTTAGATCAAAATCAAAACATAACGTGCGGTCAAATGTAGGTCAAAAGTAGTAAAACAAACTTTGCAGTACTTGGCTGAATTCACATATATTAGCAGAACACACGTAGCCTACGTCTTAGTCTGGTCATATTTTCAATGTAACGCTAGTTTTAGCAAATGTTGGAAGGCATAAATAAATAGAAACGGACAAAACTACTACAACCGTTGCCTTTTTTATTTTATTTAGACAGTTTTAGCAACTATTACGATATCCACAAAATTACTTTTCAGCTATTAGCGGCTAATTTACCGGTAGATTGTATTTGCGGGAAAGCTATTCACTGCCGTCATATTGTTTCTAACGTTGAACTGTCTGCTAACGCAATTAGCGGCGAATAGATAACGTTTGATGCTAATGGTGACTCACTAAATTAGTGACATAAAGATTAATTTACGGACAAACCAGTATAAACATTATAATGTTATAAATGACTTACTTTGTTACTCGCCATGGTGATGTTTTGCTCGGTGTAGGTAGATCTTCGAAGCGAGCGGGGGTGTATTGGGGGAGTGTGTGGAGGGGGGGGGGTGGGGGGGGGGGGGGTTGGTGGCGAGCAGAGGCAGAGGGAGGTGTGGCTAATGGCACACTTTGTTTTGGTCTACAGGCAGTGCTCAACAGCAAACCTAGCGGTGAAATGATTTCGCTTTTTGCTCCTTTAAGAGATGATTACTTCCAAAGAAACACCTACAGCCTTCATTGCTTTACATCAAAATGATTTTGCACGAAAGGAAATTAGTGCTAAAAATATCGCACCTAAAAAAAAAGCCCTTTGCCTCATCATAAAGAACTTCAAAGAGAGAGGTTCAGTTGCAGTAAAGACTCAGAAGTGTCCAGCAGGTGCCAGAACTCTGTCCTTGTGAGGATTCAGCTCAGGAATCATGTCAGAGTGCAGAGCTTGCTCAACAATGGCAGCCGGTGGGTGGGAATACTTCTGTATTCGTACAATGTGGCCAGGACTTTTGTGCAAAGGCCTGGTGTCATGGATTTCAGCAAAGAAGACACTTCTCCCCCTAGAAAGACGACCAAAACAGACCGACACTCTGCAAGAGATACAAAAATTTGAGCCATTTTCTCAGATGATACCCTGTGTCATGTCCTCGATCGTGCCAACAGGGAAAAATACCAAGATCATCTACATTTGGGGTTGCTTCTCATCCAAGGGAGCAACAGTTATACAATTAAAACACTCCCATAAGTAAAGATTGGCATCGTCTATACTCAATTTGGTAATCCACCATCAGGATCCGGCATGATGGAGCACCAGGACACAAAGCAATATGGATGAAATGATTGAGAGATCATGTCAGTAAAGGTTTGGATCCACGGCCAGGGAACTCCCTGGATCAAGAATCTGTGGTAAATCCTCAAAACGTCAGTGAGTGAACGAGTTGAAAATTGCAAGCTGTGATCAACTCAAGACGAATACGGCAAGATTTAGGCAGCATTTGCCACAGAAATCGATATCCAGCATGTCATAGCAAACAGCAGTTTGAAGGAGAATTGTCAACTCTGCAAATAGGACCTCTTTGCCAATAAAAGCCCTTGAAAGCTATGATATCTGCATAAATGTTCATTAGTGTACCATAGAAACATAAAAAAGGTGATTTAGAAATACAGCAACAAACTTTGCTGAAGCAGCGAACTTGGGGTAAAACAAAATTTGTATCAATGCCTAACTTTCTGGCCACATCAACATTTTGTCCAGGTTTTGTAGGACTATTTTTTCCAAAGCACAACCAAAGGCATTACCATGAGTAGGGGTGTGAAAAAAAAGTCGATTTGGCAATATATCGTGATTTTCGGCCGCCCAATATAATATCGATTTTTCAGCTCCTAATATCGATATCGTCAGTATGTTGTAATGGTTACTTAAATGTGCAAAAACACTAATAACAAATAATAATAATAAATAAATAATATCAATATCATCTGATGAACATATACAGCAACTTGATTTTTCATCTCTACTTTTAATTTTGATATTAACTGGGTAGAATATCACAATATATCGTGATATCACGATATCGCCATAACATCGTACCGTGACCCAAGTATCATGATACATATTGTATTGCGAGGTCCTTGCCAATACTCACCCCTAACCATGAGTGTTTTAAATGGGTCAACCTTTATCTGCGACAGAACATTAGGTGTATAATCAGTTGTGAACTGGAAGCTGCTGTATTCTCCTGTCCCTTTGGAAACATTTTTAATAGATACATTTCTTTATTTTTTCATGTAAATGCCAGAGTGGTATAAAAGCACAGCTCATGGTAACCCTTCAGTAATTAAATACAAGGTATGATAATGTGGAATTTAGGTTCCTGGTGATGTTTTTTCTCTCAAACAACATCCATGAAACAATCTTAAAGAACCAAGAAGTTGTCTTCTCCTTGAGAACGTGTGAAACTAGGAGGGGAAGCACGGTGGTAGCAGGAAGTTTCCCAGTTTGAACTCCAGCCTGGACCTCTCTTCATGGTGTTTTTTTAATGCTCTCCCCTTGGCTTTCTTTGGGTACCCTGGCTTTATCCCACAGTATCAATATTTGCAGGGCCGTCATGTTTGTCCCTCTGGATCCTGTAATACACTGGTGACCAGTTCAGGGTCTGTACTCTGTCTCTTGGCCGCTGACAGCTGGGATAGGCTCCAGCTGCCTGTGACCCTGACACGGATGAGGCAAGTATAAAGAATGGATGGATGATTGCATTAAAGTGTGATCGGATACGGGCTTACTGTATATCACTGGACCAACAGAACACTCTGACCTTTCTCCAGTTCGATGTGAAAACAGTTTGTTCTGTCTTGAGCGGGTAATTGGGTAGAGTAAAGAACAGGCTACACAAAATGTTCTTTTTGGATGATTGTGCTGCTTTATCCTTTACCAGAAGACTGCATAACCTTTCTGTATTGCTTAATATTCACACTGAATATCTGTATTATACGTACAGAGCCCTACAGTGTTACTCTGTGCCATTTATTCAGCGCTATAATTGATCTCCTAGCTGAGGGGTGCCCCGGTCTAAATGTGTTACACTTCAACTAATACCTTGTGATAGATGATTTAATATAATTACTCATACAGTTTAGAAGGTAGATTGATGTTATTAGTGAATTGAATTATAGCCTCCATCTAGACAAAAAAAGAGTACTAGAATTTTTTTTTCTTTTTCATCAATCCTGATACAAAACAGTGGCACTCACTGTTTTTTTTTTTTACCTCTTTTTAGCACCATATGCAAACCACAGGCAGTTACTTCGTCATACTTGATATTCACAATGCAGAGGTGAACCCTTACGGGCAGAATGATTACTGAAAGACTGAACATCTACTTAGAGAGCAACAAAGACGGCTCGACGAGAGCACATGAGTAGCTTGGAGTACTGCGCAGGAGCCGGGAATAGCAAATAACCGCAGATTATGATGGATCCAATTTCGTGGCTTCAGTTGGGGATAGCATAAGAAACAGGCAGGGGAGGACCAAAAGAGAAAGATTGTGATAGAGAAGCTGGAGCCCTTCTGAGACAAAGTAAGTAGGAGAAGGAGGGGAAGAGAGAGAGAGAGAGAGAGAGAGGGAGGAGAGAGAGTGATGAGCGACCTCCCCCGTGAAAGACTTGGCTCGGCGCCGGCAGGGCAGTGGCAGTCAGAAGAATGGTACTAATGCTTCAGAGCCAGGGAGAATCTAACTGTGCCAAGCCAAGCTGAAGTGACAGCTTGAGCAGAGGAGCTGTGCAGATCAGTTCTCCCACGTCTCCCAGCTTCCTCATCGGCTGTCACACCAGGCCTGCAGGGCCAATCTGCTTACTCAGATGTTTGGTGGAGCCAGATGTCGTGGTTACAAGAGAGCCCCCAAACTCCCCTTGGAGGGGTACCCTTTTTGCTGAACTCCTGTGATAATGTCATCAGAAGCTGCACCGATGAGATTCCCCTACCCCTGATGTCATGTGTTTGAGCTGTAGATATGTATTTAAGATGTAAATTAAGGTTTAAAAATCGTAGTTGGAGATACGAGGAATTTTTGTGGAAATGTAAAAAAAAAAAAAAAAAAAAGTCACCATGATGGGAAAGGGCCATTTCAGGTTGTGTGATAATGGTAATGGTGGATCTGAGGCTGGGCGTCAGTGTTGGGTAGTTAGACTGGTCGTGAGCTTCGGGGCATGGGATAGCAGGTTAAACAGCAGTGATCAAACTGTTCTAAGACTACCCAGGGTGCAGTAGTGGCAGATTGCATGGGAGAGCAATGGGTGGACTGTTTTTACCTCTCTCCCCCTACAAACATAAACAGATGCAAATAACGCTTATCTATAGCGATTTTTCTTCATTTTGTTTAAAAAATAAAGACTAATAATCTATCATGCACAACACTGCTTTTAAAGTCAATCATAAATCTTTAGTGAAAGAGGCAGAACCATTTAGGAGCAGAAACATGGATCCACATTCTCGCATGCGGGGTTGTGCCTTTGCTCTGCTGGTGAGAGAGTGCAACCGCAGCAGGGACCCCCCCTGTACGGAGTCGGTCCCCTCCTGTCTGGCCGCGAGCGACTCTCTGCAGTCAGGCAGCACATCACAGCCTCCCGACTGCAAACAGATGAGGACGTGGAGAGAATCCTGACTGCTGCCTCAGAGGCACCAGCCTACGTGTGACAGCAGTTCATTAACATCCTCTTTAAGTTCATATGCAGGAGCAACTACAGACACACATACAGGGGCTACGCCGGCAAGCAGTGTGTCTACAGAGTTCATAATTTTCTAGTTTACCAAATGCGATTGTTGCTGCATCCACTTCATGAAGCATGCTGCATACATGAAGGGACAGTGATGTTGCTCTTTTTTAAAAATTTATTTTTATGGAGACTTTTATGTGAATACTAAGTGTATAGCAAGGGGCAGAGGTTTCATTTACGGTCAGGTGATTAATTCAGCCTCCAGTCATTCTGACCCAACAGTTTGGTCCCAATACAAAAGCTTCCCAGAGTGTCTTTACAGTCCTTATGGCCATCTGGACTTTGGCTTTTTTAATTTGTGGGAAGCGTGTGGTTTTAAAGTGACACCAAATTGTTTTTTTCCATGTTAAAATAAGAGACTCAAACTAGCTCACAGAGCAGGCATAGTGATCGATAGCAGTGATCGATGCCGACCATACACTTGAAGACTGTAAAAAGTTGAGACTTTTACGACTAACCTGCGAGCCCTTTTCATATCTAAAGACTAAAAACTAGAGTTTTAAGCCGTGCTCTAAATATTTCACGGATCTTGCTGGGTCAAATTGTTTAACGGAGCAACACCGTTTGCATGAGACAAGACTACAGGCTTGAATTAATATTAAACATGTTTGATTTTCTCGAAACGCCGAGATGTGGAAAAGACTGCTGCCGATTTGCTCCGATTGCCACCTTAAACCCAGCAACTGAGATGAAAGCAGCATGCCCCAACTCAAAGTCACTCGTCATGACTTTCTTCTGACTGTAGCAATTTCCCTGCAACCTTGAAATTGCTTGTAAAACTGTTCAGTGTAAGGTCAGCTTAAAGGAGTCAAAGTAAAGTACGGAAGGGAAAAACGAGAGTGTGACCGAGCTAAAGACTGAACAAGAGTGAATCTCTGTGTAGTAAATGTGTCTGCACACCTGTAGCTGGATCTGACCTAAAGCTTTAAGTGTTGTTTTAAACCGTCCAGGTGATCAGATGGCCAGCTCTCAGTTTTTAACTCTCACTGCTCATCATTACAGTGTGGATCACTTGAAATCTGTTGAGGCAAGACAGGAAAGAAAACAACAGAAACATTTCTCTTTCAAAACAATTACTTTGAATGATAAAGAGGCTGCTAATATAATATTTCCCTCTGGACCAAGGAAATCATTCACAAGCAAACCAAGCACAAAGTAAATACAATAAAGCGGCAGAAGATAAGGGCAGTGAAGTGGCTAAATAACTGGAGGACTTTTTGAATCAGAGAATGAGGGTGAAATGATATACGCCGGCATTGGTTTCTGTTGTCATCACGAACCACGTTCTGAACCAACGAGATAAATATTGTTTATTGACACAGCAAGAACAAGAACTTGAAAGAAGTCTATTAACAACCCGTTCATTTGAATCAGGTGCACTGAAGCAGGAAAACATCTAAGACTTGCAGGACAGCGGCCCTCGAGAACTGCAGATGTTTTTTTTTTCTTTTGCTTTTTCTAGGAAACTTCAAAATATACACAAAAACCTTTGTTTCTCACCCTCTGAAGAAACTGCATTCATGAAGTAACTACTTTACAGATGAGGGAAATCTCGAGGCTGATGAGTAAAGGTGCACTGCCAGCTATCAGTTCTGGCCAGCAGGACTTCTGGCTCCGTGTACATTTCAGCACCACAGACAGCGCCCGTGTTCCTCTAAATGGAGTCCCAGTGCAGCAAACTAGCACAAGATGTTTCCGTGTACATCACTGCAGCTCTGCACCAAGCCAGCCGACAATCCTCAGTCTTTTTTTCCCTCTATTTCCCATTCACCGCTTGCTGTTTTTTTTTTCTTCTTCTCTTCACATCTCCACATGCTGGCGCGTTAATACTTGGAGGAAGAGTAACAACACAGAAAATATGTTCCTTATCTCACATACATAAGATTTGCTTTATTCAATCCTTCAATGTTGCTATGATATAATTATGTACACGTGCTATTATTATTTTTTTGAAGTACTTTTCAAGGTTTTATTTGGTTAACTTGACTCCTTTTAATAAACACAAGAATTTGCTGGGAAGTTGCTTGAATGGAGTAATGATGCAGTATAGTTACATTTAAGCTCATTAAGGATACCTGGTCTTTTCATCAATGAGTTCTCTTTCTGGCAAAGACAAGACCTTTGCAAGTTGTTGCATTAAGCTTTATAATACAAATGTACTGCAAAAATAGGCCCTGTGACAATGCATTTAATCCAGGTGAAATGTTTAACTTATTGCCAACATTGTTAACGTTGGATTACTGCGAGAGCCACAAGACCAATGCCATGAGAGAATTAACCTTTCCCGCCTTCATTCTTCTTGCATTTGTGGCCAAGGCACAGTGAGTGAGACTAATTGTCATCCTGCTCTGGAGGATGTGGGCTGGTGTTTGGTTGTGGCAGTAAGTCAACAATGGTGGCTGCTAGAGGGGTCGGCATGAATGGTGCTCTGTCATCACACGCTATTTATCAACACTGAAAAGTGGAACTGGACCAAAGAACAACAGCAAAGGCTCTTCTCAGTTGAAATGATTGTTTTTTGCTGTTCTCTTGGCTGGTGATTGTTTGTTCATCCCATTGGTCTAAGCTTGCTTGTGACCAGGTTGCAATAGTATACATTTTTTTGTTTGTTTTATTTTCTTCATTTTAGGTGTCTTGTCTGATGTTTCTTTTCAACAAACCCTGCAGAGCCCGGAGTTGGAAACGTGTACTGCTAAAATGGAAAATCAGGAGTTGAAAGTGGACGACTAGAGACAGCTAGAGAATGTAACATTATGGTTTCGATGCTATGGTGATCTATTACAGCTGTGGCTATGTGCCTCGCCTATGCAGAACATCGTGTTAACGTATTAGAGCGTGCACAAGGGCCGCGTGATGCACGCATTTTAGGTCTCAGCAGCCACGTGTCATCTGAAGTTTTCACATGTTGTATTTTTGTCACAGGTGCATAGATTTGTTTTCAGTATCTTTGCCAATACCTCTTCCCTGATGCTCAAGTACAGATGAAACATCACCATACTGAGTTCATATCACCCGCAGTGCACCTTTCACTTTAGTTTCAGTGAGCGGGAATTATGTCACAGACATGAAAAGTATAATGAGAACGATGTAATGTTGATGATTCTTTTCAATTTCAGAAATTGCATCCCATTAAAAGGGGATTTCTGCCTATATTAGCGCCACAGTTTTAGCAGAAACCCATTGTGGGATCTAATTATGTCGGTATGCTGACGAAATTAAATGTCAGTTTTTTTCAGCGCTTCTCTTCCCCTTTTTGAAAGAGGGTTAAAAGGTCACAGGACTGCTACTTGGTTATAACTTGACACCATTGGAGTCTTCACTTTTTGGGTCGTATCAACCATAGATTACACAGAACTCCATTACCTAAAGCAATACGATGTTAAATAATTGTGCAGTCAGGAGTTGTCATTTTCAATACACACACAGAGCCAGTTCACGCAGCGGTTCAGCAACGAATGTGCAAAACACAGATCATGCAGCTTGCATGAAGCTGTCTTAAAACGGTTTATAATCTATGGAAGACTTTTATCAACTAAACAGAAGATATTCCTTTAAAAAAGCCTGTCGACTGTGTAATCAGTTTTCTCAACTTTCATGATTCAAATTCCTTGTTAAATGCTATTTTTGTCAAATGTCATATAAATGTTAATGTTTGTTCTAACCTTTAGCCAAAAAAAAAAAAGTTCCATAGTAAAAGAAAATGACTGCGGCCCGTCAGCACTGCTGCATCTACAAACTCATTCTTATGCATCTTTGTCATGCAGATATAATTCTTCATCCTGTACAATCGTACAGGATGAAGAAGACATGTACAATTGTGATCCCCACTACACTAAAAGTTGAACCCAAATAAAACAAATGTCCATTTTCATGTGTAGTTTACAGAAATGTTTGTTGGGGGGGCGCCGACGAGCTGCATCAAGAACTTTGAAACAAGAAGATGACAGCTCATGCAGTGGCAGTGCAGACACTGATTCAGACTGAAAAGCTTTTGTTTCCTCCCTTTTACTTCACATGGTTTTATTCCACACATCACCTAGATCCAAATCATTATGTCGTATACACAGCTCCATAAAGATAAAAGCACACCTGCTCTCAGTTTTAAACCCTGACTTACCTGCTTTACAAAAACAACAAAAAAAGAAGGGCATATCTGTCCTAAAATAAAGTAAATACAACCTCAGCTGAATGACATCATGTGTCTTAATGAGCTATGTAAAAAAAATGTTGAAGCAGTGTGTTGAAAAACCAAATAAACCATTACTTTTTAAACATTTCATAGGAATTAAGATGGTAACCAGCAGCCAGGTGTTTATCAAATGCAATTTATGAATTAATCATCATTCAGAGAATAAGGCTATAAGGCAGTTTCCAAACAATTTTAACTTTATCATTGTACAGTGGGCAAGATTATTCACAAATTAGAAAATATATAAGACCATTGCCAATCTTTCTAGGGGTGGACAGCAAGTTCACTCTAAGGCCGGACTTCTCAAACTCCGGATCCCGGTCCGCATCCAGACCACGAGGCATGTCAGTCTGGGCCTCTATTCATCTAAAAGGCATGTTAAAAGTTTATGACAAAACAGACAGAAATAAATAAAAGACTGAACAAGGTGACTGAACAGCGCTTTATAGCCAAATGAGATGTTTTACCATACCAGCACAGACGCTGGTATCACCTGTCATGCACGGAGGTGGAGGGCTGATGATGTGGGCCAGTTTTGCATCCACAGCACATGGACACCCCACCAAAGCATTCTACAAGCAAAGGTCAGGTGATCTGTCTGAGAATTAAAACTTGTCTGAAATTGGATTATGCGATCAATGATCCGAACTTCTACAGCAAATTGGTTGGGGGGGTAGAAAAAAAAAAAAATCCCCTTTAACTCATCTCACTATTTCCAGAGCTCTCTTTCCCTCTGACCGGTTGACTCTCCGCTGGGTGGAGGTGAACCGAGGGATGGCTGCATGACAGGCTGCCACTCAGAACTCCGTCCTACATCTGTCCTGTCCTTCTGCATTACTGTCACACCTTCGCTTTGGCGCTGACCCGCTCCCATAAATCCACCGGGCCCGCTCCTCTCGCCCCGCTCTGCCCTCTCTCCTCCCCGTTCCCCTCCCTTTTTGACTCTCCTTACCTCTCAGCCCTCCTCACCTCCCCTTTTACCAGCGTGTGTGCTCGTTCTCCATTCTGGCAGTACGCTGCACCTGCACTGCGGCTGTCAATCAGTGGGCAGGAGGGAGTAATGGAGACTGCGCTCAGTTTAGCATGTTTGATGTCGTGTGGGCATGAAGTGCTGCCTAAAGAATCCAGCCAAGCGAGGAGCTTTATTCTCGTCACACGGCGTCTCGCCTTCTGTCTTCAGCAAATTGCCTCTGCTATATTTAACCAATGAATGAACAATATGGAATACACCCATTTGTGGAAAAGCTCCACTTTTTCAACATGTCAAGAAAGTTTGAGATCTCACTTTGCTTTTCCCATCTCCAATCTGTCTGTGTTCTTCTTGCCACATGTGTGTGTGATTTTTCTCCCTCTATATCTCTCTCTTTTCATCCTTCCTCTGTGAAATGAAAACAGATTTGCTGCAAAAGTGGCAGAAGCAGAATATTTGTCTGCCCACTGTTCTCCACTCACTTACCCACTGATAGTGTCTGAGTGTGAAATTGCCCTCTTTCACACGCGCTCTTGCACTTCTCTTTTTTTCCCACGTCACTCGTGAATCATTGTAGAATGTGCAGGTAAGTGAGGGACGGCCATTATCTTTGAAAACCGCTCGGTTCTTTAAAAAGACAACTCAGCCTTGGTCAGACGGCTTACTTCTCGGTCTAAAATGGCCTGATCAATCCTGGCAACACAAGGGACCAGTCAGGGGTTTGGCACTCGCTGAGTCATTGCTAATTCAAGGATTCTTGCGCGAGTCTCACTTTAGACTGCTCAGCATTACTGAGAGGAGTTATTTAATTCAAGCTGAGGGGAGTCATTCGTTTTAAACGTACACATGCCGTTGGTCTCAAGCTGGCGCGTTTATTATTACTGAACTTTTAAAAAGCTTTAATACGATTCCTCACAAAATAGTTCCGATATTTCAGTGTTGGCAGGTTAGATGCTGCTGAGAAAAACCATTTTCTGGATGGGAACATACACCAGCCAAGCATAACTTTATGATCACTGATGGGTAAAGTGAATAAACGGTCCTCATCTTGTTACAGTTCAGTGTTTTTCTAGGAAAACCTACATCCTGGCATTCACAGTAATCCTATTTTAACACTTTGCGTCTACCAAAAAGGTTTTTTCAGATTCAGTAGAGGCCACTCGAGCACCGTGGAATATGACGTGGAAGGTGGCACCACTCTGACTCGGCTGAGGCTTTGCAAGACCTGTGCCTGCCAGGTCGTCCCCACTCTACCAGCTTCCTCCAGTTATTCCACACCAAGTAGAAAGGGTCGCCACTCCTGTAGCTGTTAATGCTAATCTTTTCCTCATCAAAATGACCGGAATATAGCCTGTGATTTCTTGTGAGGTTCACCACATCGACATTCTTCCACATATTGTCCTTTCTCACACATCAAAAAGGTGCCTTCCATCTTACTGCTCAGAGACAATCCGTTGTCTACTTTCCCCACATCACTCATCCATAAAGACGTAGATGTGTAGCTTCTTTTCTTTGGATCTATGCATACCTGTCAAGTATCCCGTTTTGGCCGGGAAAGTCCCGTATTTTACTCTTCTCTCCCGCCATCCTCCCATATTAGCATTTTCCCGTAAATCTTCCGTATTTTAACCTGCGTTATTAAAAAAATAATAATACCGCATCGGGCGGAGTACAAAAAAAAAAAAACATTCCCAATCTGAGATCTGTCACTTGCCTCGCGAAAACTGCCACAGCAGCAGCTACTACAGGTACTGTAGGTGGAAGATGTCGCGAGGTTAGTTGTGCGACATCCGATGAGTGACAGCGCACGAATAAAAGAAAAGATTGTTCCAGAGAATAGGATGTCGTTAGACAACAGTAGACAACTACTCTGGACCAGTCCACAAATACACTCCTTCCAAAACAGTCACAAAGAATTCAAAGTCTGCAACAAATGAGTACAACAAGTCATTAAAAGAGTAAAGAAAAGTCATGTGAAATGAGATGAAAAACTAAAAGAATAGCAACATGAAATGAAAACAATGTGTGGAATGCAAATCAAATGTAAATGTAAATACAAGCAATGTTAAATGAACAAAAAATATGCAAATCCCTTCAAATAAATAAATACTCCTTCATTTAGCTTTCATTTAGGCTATAATGAATGTTCACATTATGTCAATGTGGCTTTATGCACAGCTACACTTCTTCCTGAACTTCAGCCAACTGCTGTGTTTCCTGTGTGCCATTAATTGACAAACTGATTAACCAGGTGTGTCTGACCTCACAGCAATGGTCAGACACACCTGGAATGATCAGTTTGTCCAATAATGACACACAGGAAACAGAAGAGCTGGCTGAAGTTCAGGAAGTAGTGTAGCTGTGATTTTAGCTTTTTTCACACCAGAAATGTAAGGGATACTGGAGCTTGGTTGGGATGGTGGGACTGCTCGCGGCGGGCGCCAGAAAATTTCACTTATTTTCAAATCCAAAACTTGACAGGTATGGATCTATGTGATTTACATTCCAAAGCATCACAGTGCTGCACAATGGTAGCAGCTGCCCACTGATGTATGAATGTGAGTGTGAATGGGTGATCGAGAGGCCATTGTAAACTGCTTTGAGGGCACCTTGATGGTGTGGATAAAGCGTTATATAAGTGCAGTCCATTTACAATGGCTGTTTGAAGGTAGAAAATGATGCAAAGTGAATGATCTCTATCGCCCGTTTTGGCTTGTCGCTTTCTTGACTGGAAGTGGTCATTTCTGCAAAAAGCCCTAAATGCAGAAAGCCCATTATGACTGATACTGCCACCAAGCAGATAAAAATAGCAACATTTTCAAAGTACTCTGGAAGCCTCCATTACACCTGGGGACATCTTTCCTTTACAAGAGCAGCCTCCTCCAGCAGGTAAGCAGTGAGTCCCTCAACAAACTTTTTAAGGAAGCTCTCAAAGAACACAGAAGAGAGCAGACAGCAATCCAATGGGACCTGATATCATCTCTGGGAAGCAATCCCCTTCCACAGAGACCCCACAGCACAACCCAAAGGGCCCAAAAGATCTGTTGATGACCTCACAGTACCAGAAACCTGAGGACTCGTTATTAAGCTGGTAGTCATGGTGTTATGCTTGTATGTTGCTCTAAAACCTGTTCATATGTTCACCGGCCACTTTATTAGGTCCACAAATGGCTAATCTGCCAGTCTCACGGCAGTACCGCAATGCATTTAGGCATTTAAATGTGGTCAAGATGACTTGCTGAAGATCCAAGCAGACATCAGATTTGGGATGAAAGGGGATTTTAATGACTTTGATCATGGCATGGTCGTTGGTGTTCGTCGGACTGGTCGGAGTATTTCAGAAACTGCTGGTCTACTGGAATTTTCACGCACAGCCGTCTGTAGGGTTTACGGGGAACTGTTCATGAAAGCGATAATATCCAGTGAGTGGCAGTCGTCTGTACGGAAATGTCTCGTTGATGCCAGAAGTCAGAGGAGAATGGGCAGGCTGGTGGCCAGACCGGGTCAGAAGTTTGCTGTAAATGATATGAAAGCATGGATCCATCCTGCCTTGTGTTAACGCTTTAGGCTGCTGCTGCTGGTGTAATGGTGAGCAGATTACTTTCTAGGCACACTTTGGTTCTCTTAGTGCCAACTGACCATTGTTTAAACACCACAGTCTACCTGAGTATTGTTGCTGACCATGTCCATCCCTTCATGACCACAGTGGACCATCTTCTGATGGATACTTCCAGAAGGATAACGCACCATGTCACATAAGTTCATATCATCTCAAACTGGTTTCTTGAACATGACAGTGAGTTCGTTGTATTCCAAGGACCTTCATTGTCACCAGATATCAATCCAGTAGAGCTACTTTGGGGTGTGGTGTAATGGAAGGTTTGCATCATGGATGTGCTACCGACAAATATGCAGCAACTGCTGATTTTGTCATGTCAATATGGATCAAAATGTTTCCAACATCTTGTTAAATTTATGCCAAAGGCAAAAGGGGGTCCAACCCAGGACTTGAAAGGTGTGCCTAATAAAGTGGCTAGTGAGTGTACCTTTCAGCATTGATGTTTCTTTTACAGATGTAAAAGCTGACCAGAGGCACTAATGCAGATTTTAAATGAGGTCTGGCCCAGAGAAGATAGTGGCAATTTTGAAAATATGGCTCTTCTTTGCATAATAGAACTCTAAGCTGCATTTGTGGATGGCATGAGGAGAAGTTTTTTTATTTATTTATTTTTTTCAGAGCTGTGTTTTCTGGAAGTATTACTGAGCCCTTGTAGTGAATTCTGTTGCAAAAATGATGCTTAAAACGTTTTTAATCAAGTGCCACAAGATCTCCAGATTCTCTAAACCTTTTTAGTTTATGTACTGATAATGAGATATTCAAAAAACTTTTAGATTGTACTTTGAGGAACGTTATTCTGAAATAATTTCATCATTTGGAGATGCATATTTTAACAGATTTGTGTACCTTTTCCCAGACTCTTCCTCTTTTTTAAGATGCTCTTTTCATACCCAAAAATATTTCAAGATGTTTTTCCCAGATGTTTCTTTTTAGTATCACTCACTTTTTCAGCCCATGTCCCTTTTATTTCTTTATCTTTTAAAGATTAGTTGCTGCCTTCAAATTCAAAATGAGCTAATGGATATGTGTTTTTGCAGTGATTTCAAATAAGCTAATAAACTTTCGCCTTTTATACTACATGTAAGCCACAATAAATATGGCCACTGTTTGTTCTACCCATTAGTAGGAATAGGCACTGAGAGCCTATTTATTTCAAAATTACATTATGAAGGTAGAGGTAAAAATGCAAATTCCACTTTATAAATGTGCATTTTAAATTTTTAAAGGGCCTTAAGCAAGCCATATTAAGTTGACGTAGGATGGCAAAACGGTTGTGTTTTTTAGTTGTTTACATGCATTCATAATGGAAATAAAAATCCAGTGTCTTATATAAGACACAGTGTCCATCGGTTTCACGAAACTATTTTCACTTTTTATTCAATAAACATTTCATCACCTTCGGTAAGTGATGAACAGGTTAAATTCAAGTTGGCTCAGGTTGTAGGAAGGTAAAGGAAGAAAAGAGGAGGGAGATAGGACAGAGAGGATGGAGGACAGCGAGAGAAGAGGCACAAATCTTTGGCAATATTATGTAGGAAAAAAAAATATTCATGGTAATTATCCATTAGCTGGAGGACTATATAAATGTGTGGGCAGCAACACTGAGGTGGTCAGAAGGTCAGACTGCAGGTCAGCATGTTAATTCATATTCTAGAAACATTTATATAGACAGGAGGAGGTAAATGCTGGGAGGCTCAGAGGGTGGAACTGCAGGTTAGTATGTAGCTCTGGAAGATCTCATCAGCAACATTCAGAAAAAGAAAAAAAAAAAACAGGGTAGAGGGCACAGGACAACACACACACACACACACACACACCACAGAAACAGTGAAGCGCAGTTATGAGGTGATCCTAATTAACCATGGATTCAGCTGAAGGAAGAAGAGGAAAGGAGGGAAGAGTGAGGACCCTGCTCAGTGGATCATGTTAGTGTCTCCAGCCTGCCTATAACTGTAGCGATGACTATTGGCCCTAACACTGTTGTTAGACCTACTAAACAGAAATGTATTCAGTTTAGTTTTTAAAGATGGAGATGGTGTCAGCCTGCTGAACCCAAACTGGTAACTCGTTCCACAGTAAAGGTGTTATGACGGTGCATAGACTCAGATGCGGAGCAACCAGACAAGACCACAAACACAGGATCAAGAATAAAAATTGAATGATCTACAAGACTGTACAAACAAAAGATGAGCCAAACAGAACTAAGGGTGACCAGGAAAACTAGTGAAATAACCAAACTAAAGGAGGCTGGAATTATATAGTGTAAGGAACAACTTAAGGCGACTAGCTTTAATGCCTAGTGAACAGAGACGAGGCTTAAAAACGGCTATACCTACAAACTAAAGCAGGTTATCAAACCAGTGGCAACTACTAACAAACAAAAAGCGACTAGAATATATGAATCAAAACTAAGCACTATACTCAGCTGGAGTAAAAGCTGAGAGTGAGGCAGGAAGGGTTTCAGGCCGGCAGAGAATGGTGGATGGCAGTGGAGAGGTACAACGGCTTTCACAGACAGGTGGAATGACGGACGCTCAGGATGGATTGTGTGAGGTTTTATCCTGTGATCCAGTGGGAACACTGAGCTGGCAAACTGAGGATCCAGATGGTGAGCTGACCGGGTTGTGGCAGGTGAAGGCAGATGATCTAACTGGAGACATGAAACAGAGTTAATAATACGACCAAAATGCAGAGAAGAGTAAGACTAACACTGCAGATCATGATGTTCCGGCGAGGAGTCATCCAGTGACTGGGGCTTTTGAGCTTGTATGAGATGCTGCAACAATCAGCTGCAGCTGCTCCTCATCTGCTGATTGTCACTGGTTTCACCTATCTGCCTCACTGCCACACAACTGCTCACACCCACCTGAACAAGGAAGGGAGGAGAAAGGAGAAAGACACCAGGGGGCGTAACAAAAGGTGCCAAATAGCAGAAGGTCATCCTCAAAATCTACTTTTGGATATTCTTGGAATGACGAGTCAACATGCACTCTCAGAGCAGAGATCTATTTGGAGCATAAGGTGTTATCAGGTCTGGAAAATAACGAGGGACTTGGCCATTAAGGGCCTTATATGAGAGTAACAGAATTTTGAATTTGATTCTAAATCTTACGGGAAGCCAACGGACGGAGGCTAACAGAGAAGAGATGTGATCTCTTCACTCACTGCTGCATTTCGGATCAGCTGGAGGCTGTTCAGAGAATTGCTCGGACACCCTGCTAATAATGCATCACAATAATCCAGTCTAGAAGTGACAAACACGCGGATTAGTTTTTCAGCATCACCCTGGGAGAGGATGCTCCAAATCGCTGCGATATTACATGTGTGAAAAAAGGCTGACTTACAAACCCGATTAATCTGCTGTTTAAAGGACATACCCTGATTGAAAATGACTCCGAGGTTTCTCACAGCTGTACCGGAGGCCAATATAAAATTGGCTAATCTGTTCCTAAGGTGTTCGGGACCAAAAAATCAATAACCTTCATTTTATTTAAAAGCAAAAAAAGTTTGTGGACGTCCAGGTCTTAATGTCCTTAAGACATCCTTGAAGTTTGGCCAACGGTTCCGCCTCATCTCTGGAGCTTGTTCATGTGGTGTGAATTCATGGTCTTAACACTGGATTCCAATGTTGACCTCCTCCTCAGGCAAAAACTTTAATTTGTTCACTTTTTACAGCGTATTGTAATAAACCCAGCAGTGTTCAGTATTCACACCCGTTTCTGTACTGTGAAAGCCGATAAAAGGCTTCCTGAAAATAAGTTCAGTCTTTTGTCAAAAGATCTATCACATGATTAAAAAGTGTGTGAGTTTTTGTCTTAAATGGACATCTGTGTTGTAAACGAAGGTAAATATGCCGTAGCGTGATTCGTTTTGTTTGAAGACGTCAGTCGCTGTTGACTGTTGTTTTGTCTTTCTTCTTTTCCGGCTTAAGTTCTTTCTTTCACACAGTTGAGATCTAATCTCAGATCTGTGCCAGAGTTTGATTTGATTCCAAAAGGCTTTAATTGATCAGATCGTGCACGGGCTATGCCAGTGAACCCAGCATTGCTGAATTTTTGTTTAGAGTGCTGGTTCCCACCTTTAAATGAGCTGCTGTAAAACAGCGACCAGGCAAGCAGCTGCTCTGACATAAAACTGTTCTATTAAACTTAAATTCCCATGAAATGAGATTCACCTTTTACCTTTCCGGTGCTTCATTTCTCTTAGTGTGTTGTTCTGCATTTTGGTTTTAAAGTGCACATGTACAGTATATATCAGAATCTACTTCTGCTCAGTTTTCTGCTCTTTTGAGAGCCCAGAACCCTGAAGTAAGTTCAACCTGATGTTCGGGAGAAATTGACAGGTAGCGGAAAATGCTTGTGTGCGCCACCCTCCCCTGATTGTGGGTTGTTTTTCTGCCGGTTCTGGGGTGTGGAGGGCGCGTTGCCTTGACTGAGTGTCATGAACTCATAAGATGATCAAAATAAGGCTCTGTCGAGCTGCTGAATCTTTAAATACCATGATGCAAAACTGTGATTCTGAATGATCTTTTCTATCAAGTGAAAAGATAAAAGGAATCAAACTAGCATGTTTGTGTACGGCCTTGTTTACTGAGTACTTTCCAGCAACCGTGTGTCCATGCATCTGAGCCTGAGGCTGATTTTTTTTTTTTTTTTTTTTTTTTCCCTCTAGGTCCGGACGTCCCGTCAGTTTTATGGTGGTCTTCAATACACCCAACCCTCTTAGTAAGATCTCCTGGGTCAACCGTCTGCACTTGGCCAAGATTGCACTACGTAAGCACAAAGAGCATGCACACAATCACACACGCACACACAAAGAGAATTACTATGCCATTTCTCTTTCAACGGGATGATGTAATGCAGTGAAATGCAAAAAACAATGTTTTCCGTCAGGGGCTCAAGCACATCATCAGAGTTTGTTTCGGGCTCTATCGATTAAGTGAACAGCTAGTGTTGCTACGTATGTAATCGTTGAAAAAGAACCCCCAAACAATGAAACAACAGTCACAACTGGGTCATTTGAAAGTTATACGCTGAGAAAACCTGAAGTGCATGAACGGTTTTGCTGACTCACTTTTCAGGAAAACCTCTCAGTGTCCGTGCAGCCATGCAGCAACAACATACACTCCCTTATTTTTTGCGGTTAATCGGGACCGGTGCCCCCCCCACGAAGATCAAAATCCGCAAACGGGAGCTGTAGCCCCCCCGAGCCTAAATATTGTGTTTAAAATATGTTTAAAAATCATAAAAAAGTAGCGAAGCACTGCAGCGAACCAAGACAAAGGCTCAACTGTGGTCTTTCTGTTACCTTTCACAGCCTCTGGTCTCTGAACCGTAGTAAAGAAACCGCTGGTATTGTGCTATTTTTGGTTCATAATTAGCGGCTAACACGCTAACAACAACAAAAGAAACAGTCCGGTTTTCTCTGCGTGGAACGAGCACTTTATTCTGGTACTGCAGGAACTTGTAACATCACACAGGTTGTATTGTTGGGCTCCTGTCGGTTAACAGAGAATGTAAATCTATACACGCTGGGCTGCTGTTGATGCTCACTACACTTTTCATCTAACCCCGTTTTTGTTCTGCCGGCCCACGACACACACACTGCATTACCCATAAGGCCACACCATTACCCATAAGGCCACCTTCTTAAAGGGGCCAGGCTGGCTCACAGCATTTCTTCGCTGTGAGAGAACGCACACAACATCCTGTGATGTTTCCGCGATTTTTTTCTTGATTTTTTTATTATATGTTTCTGAAAAATCTGCAAATAACTAAAACTGCGGAACTTAAACTGCGAATTGGCGAGGGATCACTGTATATTAATGTTGTTGAAAAATTTTAAATTTCTAAATTTCTTGATATTTTCTACTGACATTTTTCATGCCAAAAAATTCTGGACGAACTTCTGCATCGACTGAACAACATTTGAGAAAAGGCCCAGTTTTTGTTTTTCTCAGCAGGGAGCACAGTTGTTATTGTTAAACCTCCCTAACCTCTGCCCTCGAACCCTCGGCTTGCCGAACTCAGTCTGACCATGTCATGAGGTCTTCCTCTCTTCGGTTTGTCAGAGGCTGCTGTTACACAGCACAAAAGCAGATAAGATTACACCAATATGCTTTTTTTTTTTTTACCCATAATGACATTCATATTCAACCCACTCACAATCTCCATCCCCCTCCTCTCATCCTCTCCAAGTTCCGATGTGGCCTTCAGCGCTTTTCCTCGTCACACAAGCTTCATTTTATGTTTGTCGTGCACGCAGTGTGTCTCTCAACACTCACTGTCGAGCTCACCCCTCTTGTGCAGCTAAAGTTGAATTAAGCATTCAGTAGGTTTCACAACGCAGTTTCAGTTGTATTGCAGTAACTTCTTTCATCAAGGATGCCACCCATTCAACAAAAAAGTTGGTGCATGGACAATGCACTGCAAATACGAGCAGAGGATTGTCTATGAAATAAATTGCATGAAATGAAAATTGAAATAAAAGCTTCTCAAAGAAAGAGTGGCAGTGGCTTTGCCTATTTTTCTATCTACAGTACCTAATATCTTTAAATGATTCAAAGAATCTGGAAGGATTTTAATGGGCATAGAGCAGGGATGCGAGCCTGAGCTGAATACCTGTGATCTTGAGTCCCTTGGGGCGGCACTGCACCAAGAACTGCAAATCATCAGAAGTTGATATAACCACAAGAGGAAGGGATGCCCTTTACTGCAGGTTGGAAGGATTCACAAATGCTGCTTAAAACTTTACCATGTAGAAAAGAGGCTTTATGTTAAATCTGTCTAGAGGTGGCATTTACACCTCAGGGCTCTGAAGCATCTGGGATGGACCCTCACAGTAAAAGCTGACTACTGGGATCAGATAATACGAGTTCTAGATGTTTTGGAAGAGATGGGCACCGGATCAAAGATGATTGTTGCTCATAACTGTCTGGATGACTGTCAGCCGTGCATCCAAAAGCCAGGCTCTGTGGTTTTATAGGGGTTGTTTCATTGCCTGTGGCAAAGGTTATGTGCACTTACCTCTGTGACAGAAGCATCTACACTGAAAAGTACATTTAGATTTTAAAGCAATATACTAGCAACACCTGTCCCCCAAAAGAAAACTTGTGGAAAAACTTCAAAATGAACAATGTGCTCTGCACTGTTGAAAACCTTCAAATGTGTTGGCAGGAAGAATGGGACAAAATAATAACTGAAATGTTTCACTGCCAGAACACCTTTCAAGTGTTGTCAGAATGTTACTTTACACATAACTTTTTTGGATTGTATTTTAGATCAGAAATGCAATGATTGACATTTATTAACAAAAGGACAGGAATCTGACAGAAATGAAAGTGAAATATCACAGGTTCGTACTGTTGGCAGAGAAATAAAAGTCAAAGTTAATGTAAGATTTATTTTTAGTTATTCAGTTGGTTGCGTGATTGATTTAACATTCCCATATAATTCCAACATTTCCTGATGGCAGTTGTATATAAAGCAGGGGTGTCAGGTGACACATCAGCATCATGGTTGCCCTCGAAGGGCCAGATCGACAGCATGAATGGAACAATATGCAATGTAAACAAAATGAATTAAACTACACCTTATTATATTGTTAAATAACTGTTTCTGTATTTATTATGTATTCAGGTTTCAAATATTGAATTCATTTTTATATTAAACTCAGCGTTTGTCGTTGTAAACCTGCTCTCGCACAAATGATGTTTACAGAGTCCGTTGCCATGGTAATGGACTCTGTAAACATCACTGAGAGTGGGCTAAATTTAGCATACTCAGTTCCGTGTTTGCTGTCAAAATGCTGATGTAGATTATACTCTTTCATGACTGAGACCGCCTCATAACACAAAAGACAGACTGTTTCTTCACCTTGAGGTACAAACGTATTTGTTTTCCTGTCGTTCATGAAAGCTGCCTTCCTGGTGCATCAATTTTTCTTTTCTTGGACATGTTGAGGTTAGTTTGTAAAGGTTTTTCTTAAGTCCATCAGTTCTGAAAATCATCTTGATGACTCGCTAATGGTGAGATACTGTTATCATTGTGGGTAATAACAAAATGCATTGTGGGAGATGTAGTTTATTGTCAATATGTGCTTTAAAGCGATGTAAGTGTATTTTAAGTCTTACAATATTGGTTTGAAATTTAAGCCAATAATGCACAAGCTCTCAAGGGCCACATAAAATGACTTGGCGGGCCACAGTTGGCCCACGGCCCTTGTGTTTGACACATGTGATATAAAGGATGGATGTAGCCTTCAGTAGCCTGAAAGAGAGACCAATGCAGAGGTGCCCTAAATCTTCTCAGTCATGGCAGGTGGGTTGACAAGTTGACAATCCTACTTCCTTCTTGATCTGTGACCTCAGCAAATGTTTCCCTATTTGGTTCATGTTGGTCCCAAACACTACTTTTCACACCTAATCTAACAGGAACTTTTTTTTTTTTTTTTAATCTGGTAAGATACATGCTATGATGGGGTACAGGCTGTACTATACTTAAGTGTATGCTTTTATCCATTATTTTATGATCACACGTGGCTTTCACAGTTCTCAACCTCCATGCTTCAGAGTGTAACTAGTTAACCGGTGGGTGACACCCCAGTGACCACGTTTGGGTTTGGTCAAGTGGAGTGCCCCGGTCAAGACGAAGTGCATTTGCGGATTACCAGGAAAGTATGCACAAAGCTAGATTTTTTTTTTCAGTGTACCTCTCGCTTCCCTTTCATAGTAAGGGTATGGAGGTTCATAAAGCATGCGGTGCATCTGTAGACCCTCCGGTAGCTCTTGCTGTATATCATTTGTGTCAGAGCGACATCAAAGACGTCAGACGGAGAGCAGAGGATGCTGTTGCTGCAGTGAAGCGCAGCATCCCCATCCTTTTCCTTGTTGCTCGCACCTTTATCAGCAACACAGCAGGCGTACTGATGAGGACAGCGGCATAGTTATTGCATGCAGCTCTCCTCCCTTATGGCGGCTGCGTGGATAGGGGTGATCCTCAAAGCGAGATCATGCAAATTATCTATAGCTGTCACAGTGATAAGGAACACACATATTGAGACGTTTGTTTATTTGCGTAGACTATATCAAGTATGGATTGAGAAAGATAACATAAGGAGAAAAGGATAGAAAGTATGTCATGCTTACCCACTGTGCCTAAATTAATTCAGTAAACAAAATTTATCTGGCATTCACTCGGAGAGACGACAGCATATAAACATTTATTGAAATTTCTCTCCTCATTGTATTTTACATCTTTGGAGAACACCTAAGCTCCCAGCAGAGCAGATAAAATGCTAATGAAATGTAAATACTGCACTTTTTCCATCATATTTATTCACTACACTGTCAACACTCATCATGCTATCTCACTAGCCTTTAGTGTCAGCTACTCGTCACAGACACAGCACTCACGGGGTTTGAGATAAACTTGTAATCTTTATCTTTCTTTTACATCGAAAAGTTCTACACGTTTGACGCATCTGAGTTTCTGCGATTTGGGGCTTTTAGCTAAATCTGCAATCGAGAACAAGTTAGCCATGTTTACCAAGAATACACAGTACAGTGGACCTTAATTCCACCTTAAAAACACAGAACAATGAACCTTAATTCCACCTTTGACAAAATAACAAGAAAGCTAAGCTTTAAGGTGCAGAAGGAAAGTAATAACGCTGCAGAGGTAGGGCAAGGGGGAAAAAAAGAGAAGAAAAAGAAATCCCACTGCAGTAAAGGCATAAATCACAAAGATGATTTCTATATATCGAGTAAAAGGAGACACACATTTGAACAGCAGAGGAGAAAATAAATACAATCTTTCAGCTCCTTCAACTCGTCTCTGCTCTCAGTGGTTGACAGCAAACATTAAAACGTATGTTAATTTTGGAGATTTTTCCTTGTAGATGTTTCATCTTTGTCAAGTCTCTCACTCTTTTTTTTTGCAACTAAGAAATAGAAGTTAATCTTTTATCATGACGATAAAGCGACGATGCGTTGTTTGCAGTTGAACATCTGTTCAGTACGACTGCATCATCGCTGCTTTACAGAAAACACAATAGAGGAACAATAAACAGCCATGTGAAAAAGAAAATGACTTCTTCTCACTTCCAGTGTTTTATTTATCACTATATAATAAAGAAATAATAATAATTGCATAAAAAATATTCAAAGACTGATATACCATTATGACTTGGGTTTTCAAACCTGCATCTGAACAAACTACATGACTTCTGGAACAATGTTACAGGGAACAAACAAGACCAAAGTGAAGATATTGGGCCACCATGCCTGGTGCCACGTTTGGAGAAAACACAGTAAACCAGCACAAACACCTCATACGAGCTGCCAAGCATCGTGGTGGAGGTGTGTTGACATGGCCTTGAGCTGCGATCACAGGACCTGGACACAGAACAGTTGTTGGTTAAACCCTGAACTTCTGTGTGTCTAAGTGTTCTGGAGTCAAAGGTTAGCTTCATGTGTATCAAAGCCTGGCTGATATTCTGTCATGTGATCAATGATCCCAACTACACCAGCGATCCACAACAAATTGGGTGAAAAGAAAAGAATCACAGTGTTATAACGGCCCAGTCAACGTCAAATTGCGATAATGACACAGCGCAATATGTCACATGTCCTGTAAATCCTTGTGAACTAAAAGAATGTTAACTATTGTAGTTTAACATAATGCACAATAACATAGTTTTAACACTGTGTTCAAAGTCATACAATATTTTTCACAATAAAAATGAATGTCATATGTACCAGCTACATTTTTTAAACACTGTAAAATATGCGCTGTTGAACTGGTGGATGAGGCCTGACTCAGGTCACTTAAACAGGACTGAATGTTTGGAACGTCATACAATTATCTCAAGTAAAAACCAAAAAAAAAAAACCTTAGATAGATTCTCACATTGTTAACTCACAGAGGTAACATCTTTGACACACCCACACCTCCCATTTCTCATCAATGTTTCGTGGCTCCACCCTTTGCAGCTAGAACAGCTTCAACTCTTCTAGGAAGGCTGTCCACAAGGTTTAGGAGTGTGTTTATGGGGGTTTTTGACCATTCTTCCAGAAGAACATTTGTGAGGTCAAACACTGATGTTGGACCAGAAGGTCTGGTTCTCAGTCTCTGCTCTAATTCATCCCAAAGGTCTTATATCAGGTTGAGGTCAGGACTCTGTGTAGGTCAGTCAAGTTCATCCACACCAGACTCTTCCATCCATGTCTTTATGGACCTTGTTTTGTGCACTGGTGCACAGTCATGTTGAAGAGGAAGGGTCCAGCTCCAAACTGGTCCCACAAAGTTGGGATCATGGAATTGTCCAGAATGTCTTGGTCTGCTGAAGCATTCAGAGTTCCTTTAACTGGAACTAAGGGGCCAAGCCCAGCTCCTGAAAAACAACCCCACACCATAACCCCCCCTCCACCAAACTTTACACTTGGATCAATGCAGTCAGACCAGTACCGTTCTCCTGGAAACCACCAAACCCAGACTCTTCCATCAGATTACCAGATGGAGAAGTGTGATTCTTCCCTCCAGAGAACGTTCCTCCACTGCTCTAGAGTCCAGTGGTGGCTGCTTTACTCCACTGCATCTGACTCTTTCCATTGTTCTTGGTGATGTCTGGCTTGGATGCAGCTGCGTCACCATGGAAACCCATTCATGAAGCTCTCTGCTCTGTTGTTGAGCTGATCTGAAGGCCACATGAAGTTTGGAGGTCTGTAGTGATTGACTCTGCAGAAAGTTGGTGACCTCTTCTCACTATGTTCTTCATCATCCTCTGACTCCGCCCCCTCAGTTTACCTGTCCTACCACTTCATGGCTGAGTTGCTCTCGTTCCCAAACACTTCCATTTCCTTATAATCCAGCTGACAGTTGACTGTGGAATATTTAGGAGAGAGGATATTTCACCACTGGATTTGTTGCACAGGTGTCATCCTATCACAGTTCACCTGGAATTCACTGAGCTCCTGAGAGCGACCCATTCTTTCACAAATGTTTGTAGAAACAGTCTCCATGTCTAGGTGATTAATTTTATCCACCTGTGGACATGGAAGTCATGGAAACACCTGATTCTGGTAATTTGGATGAGTGAGCAAATACTTTCGGCAATATAGTGTATATATACACAAGCGAGAGAGAGATGGATTTCATTGAGTCCCCAGGGAATCTAGATCACCACCAACCTGGTCAGGGTGCCAATTACCTGTTAATTGTTTTACACCTACACTTTGCTTTCCCATTCCACCAAATGTAATTACAATAAGGGAGTTGTTGATTTAATTTCACGGATGGTGTACTGTCACTGAGGTTCCCTCGTCATTACAACCGTCGGCAGCTCTGTCCCGTTCTCAGGGGAGATGTACAGTTGAATCAGCATTTCAAACTCAGCGAACCGTGCCGCTGTTTAGCTTGAAATGGGCGTCTTGCTCTGAAGCGTCCCTGAACGGTGGACAACAGAAGCAGTTAATGCTCTCATGCATGATTTAGTGAGTGATTAGATATCACAAAGCTCATTTTCCATGACCCATCTTCACACTAGCGTTTATCCTGTTACCTCCAATTAGGGGAGCCACAGCGAGATCACTCCTCTCTGCTTGATCAGATTCCTTGAGTCAGTGTGTGAGTATCAGTGGCTTTTAATGATCATCTTATTTCTTTATTACCTGTTAACAATTCAGTTTTTTTCTGAACAGTTTTAACTTTGTGTAGCATTTTAGTGTTCACGTTCCTGAGTTCATTGTTATTCAGCAGGACGTCGAAGTGACTGGTAGTCGAGCTTTACAAGATATAATGTGGCAGAGTCAAGCTTTTCACAATAAGATATGGCTGCCAAGACTGATAAGACCCTTTTCCAGTAAACAGCATTTGTCACCATGAGTGCATGTGGCGTAGTTATGAGGCCTTGAAATGGAAGGTGGGAATGAGCCTGTGGCGCTTGTCCGCCAGAAGCCGCCGGGTCCATTAAGAACCTGGGGTGCTGCTGCATCCTTTGAGCCGATCCGAGTGGCCTCGCTGTTTGCGAAGTGTCTCCGTGAAGTAGCCAGAAGCATCGCCTAATTAATGGGCTTCTTCGCCACAGAATTAATTGCTACCCGCCGCACAGCCCCATCCCTTTCAGACGGGGGTGAAGGTGGCGGACTTTGACGGCCCTCGCAAGAAGACAAGGGTCCGTCACGTCGAGAGAAATCGTTAGCGAGGTGTTTGGAGACAGAAGCAGAAGAATGAATGAGGGCGAAGAAAGAGACACTGAAGGTGTGTGGGATTACGTTTGTGTGTGTGTGTGTGTGCGGGGTGGGAAGGAGTGGATGGGAGGGGAGGTGAAAGAATGATTGAGACAAGCAATCAGTCCCACTGCAGGGAACTGAGAGCGAGCGGGAGGCTGTTGCCCGCGGTTACGCGGCTAAGTGTGCCGGGCTCCATTTTTTTTCCCCTCGTATGTGGATCGATACATGAGCGGAGAGTGGCTCGGAGGATCTGGCAGATGCTCTGACACGCCTTCTTAATCCACTATGTGATAACCTATGGCTTGCCGATGTATACTGCACAAGACACTGGAGAGGGAGAGGAGTGTAAACTCCGCCCTGCTGCACAGGGGGGCTAAGAGGGGCTTATTTTCATTAGCGCAGGGCTTCAGATTGTCTGGTTGCTATAGTGACTGATATCTTTGCATCTGTTCAAATAGCACTGGCCACCCCATGTAACGTGTGAGGTGCGTGTCTTATTCTGTGCTGTTAAAGCCTGTCAACAATGAAGATGGAGAGACTTTTAAAATACTTAAAAAAAAAAACCTTTATCTCAAAAAAAAGGTGAAAGAAAGAAATTTTTTTTTTTAATTATTTGGAAGCACTTTCTTTAGCCATGAAATTAATCTGTCAGACTGCAAAGATTATCTCCCTATCTCGCTGTGCTCAAACATGGGAAATGTTTATGATGAGTAAACATTATCATGGATTTAATTAACGGATTCCACACTTGCATTGATCCATGGGAAATATCAATTGTGCTAGTGTATTTAATTAGTCTATATCTCTGCCCTTTGCGTCACCGGGGTTGACAGAGCACCATGCTCCGCAAATTAATCTTCATCAGCAAAAGACTTGAAACAAAGCATGGTTGGAATAACGAAACTGGTAAAAAAAATAAATCTTCCCCGCTAAATGTTTTCCAACGCAGCACCTTTTACGGGTTCCTTTAATGCACAGCTGCCGGCGCAGGAGCCGGGAGTGAGAACACAGCAGATTAACCTGACCTTAACCTCCACCGCCGTGGACTCTCGTCGTTCGCATAGCTCGTCTTTATTATTAATAGTGTAGTTGCACAAATAAAAAAAACTGCATCACAGTGGAACGCACAATCATTTCAGAGCAAAGCAAGTGTATTCAGTGTACTTTACAGTTCTGGTAGCAACTCAGGTAGCAATATTAACAATTCTGTCTGAAGAAAAACCTTTAAACCCCTTTGTTCAAGAAGATCACGTCATTCCTCCTGTTTATCATCAGATCTGCTCCATGCTTTAACTGATGTTAAAAGTGTTTGAACAATGAATATTATGGCACTTTAGTTTGTATGGCAGCAGAACATTTAAATAAAAGTGTCCTTTGCACTGCTTTTGAATTTCATTATTTGATTTTCTGTACACAATGTGATTAATCGTGATTAATCAGGGAAATCATGCGATTAATCACAATTAAAAATTTAAATCATTGCAAAGCCGTACTAATTATACATGCAATGTAATTTTTTATACACAGATTGTGAGAAAAATCATATGATTTCTCAACAGCATTAAACTATAACATTCATACATTTCAAGATCAGTTTATTTCTTTTGTTGTTGTTGTTGTTGTTGTTGTCATGTTGGCAGTTTCTATTATTTCATTAAGTGTTTTGAGATACATTCACTTCAGACAGCATTCAAACACTTTGCTTTCTGAGCTCTAATTAAAGAGGGCTAAGAATTAGCGTTTCTAATCAATTAATTAAAAGGTGGCCTTAATAATTGTGAAGTGGAAGAAATCACCAGGACGTCTCCTGGAAAAGCAAACCTGACGCAGTCTTTGGATATAGAAGCAAAGGATACGAACAGAGGCTGGCGGAAGTCCATCCAGGAAGCATCCAGCCCAAGGCCAAATAATCTATTAGTCCAGTAAATGAAGCAGTGATACGAAAGAAAGAGACAGCCCAAAGATAGAGGAAGAAAAAAAAAAAAGAAAAAAAACCATGGTCGGTGCAGAGCAAGCAAAGGTATTGTCTACAGGAAACTAATTCCTTAAAATAAAAGGATTCTGGGTTGCAGCACACCTAGGACAAGAGTGAGTGATACGAGTAAACTTAATTCCTTTTTATTCCAGATTTACTTAGTTGGCCAAAACTTTTCCAAGAAGATTGTTGGGTACAATGGCTTACATTGTCAGTTAGACATTTCAGCCACCCATTCCATCCATTATCTTTATTGATTTGCATTTATTAGCTCAGTGGTGCGCAAACTGTGGTACGTGTACCACTGGTGGTACGCGAGCGCTATCTGATGGTACGCGTCATGACTATCCACAATTTCACTTAAAAAAAAAACTTGAAACATACAATGCATTATAAATATGTTTCAAACAAAATGTGTGGCTTGAGATAATTAAAATTGTCTTATAAAAAATATTTGTTGCATATTCAGTTGCAGTGCAGTAACAACTTTTGAGTGTGTTTATTTTCCTCTGTATGAGAGTTTCCTTTAATGCACGGCTGCCGGCGCAGGAGCCGGGAATGAGAACACAGCAGATTAACCTGACCTTAACCTCCACCGCCTGGACTCCCGTCGTTCGCATACCTCGTCATTAATTAATAGTGGAGTTGCACGATTAAAAAAACTGCATCACAGTGGAACGCACAATAATTTCAGAGCAAAGCAGTGGAAATAAGAGTTCTCCCATATAGCGATTTACAGATTGTGATAAAATCCACGTTCTGAATCAGATCCGGATCAGCCTCTGAAATTTGATAGAGGTTCCCATTGTCAATCCCTGAGTCAAATTTCATGAGTTTTGCCCAATAATTAACGGAGATATTGAGAAAACAAATTTTTGGCCACATTGACTGCAATGTTATCAAAAATTTAAAAAGTGGTCCAGAATTCAGGATTTCTTCCGGATCACACCCAAAATGAAATCAGTTCTTCCTTTTCACATTTGCTGACAACTCCTGAAAATTTCATCAAAATCCATCCATAACTTTTTGAGTTATTTTGTACACAGACAGACAGACAGACAGATAAACGCCAGCGAAAACATTACCTCCTTGGTGGAGGTAATTATTCGCAGTTTAGTTCGTTCCTCCACTAATGACATTGAAGCTTTTATTTTTTACTTGCATTTTTTATTGATTTTCCATTTTATAACCAAGAATTCAGCATACAACATCAGTTGAGCAGTTAGACTTTACCCACCCTCCCAACTGCCTTATCCAACCAAGGGGAGACCAACCCCTCAAGCCATATAGATCTGTTACCTTCCTCACTGAGGGCAAAATGGGAAGGGAGAGAAAAAAAAAGAATATTGGAGGCAAAAAGTAACCATGACAGATCAAAAACAATGACAATTTGTTGTGACAGAGTTTACATTTTCATCTTCCTCATACAGTCAAATTTGAGAGGTAATTGCCCCATTTCTGCATATATTTATGGGGCATGTTAGCCATTCTGAAAGATATTTTTTCATATGCTGCCACTTTCTCCAGCTCCACTAGCCATTCATTCATTGGGGGCGTCCCTGATGATTTCCCAGTGCCTGAGCAGGATCTGTCTTCCAATCATAATCACAGTCTGTATCCAGTCTTTCAACGCTCGAGGACAGTTTGACAGTACTTTAGAATGTCCCAGCAAATATAGAGCAGGGTAAAAATCAAAGTTGTAGACCTGTTACATGCACAACATAGTCATGAATCCTTACCCAAAATAATTGAATTTGCATACAGGACCACAGCACATGAATCAAGGTACCCTCAACCTGATTACATTTTCAGCATAGTGTTGAATCTAACAATCCCATTCTGTGTAATCTGCTTGGTGTCCAGTAGAACAGGTGGAGTATCTTGAACTGTATCAATCTCACTTTTAGACCCCTCGACAATTTATGACCATTAGCACATATTTTTGCCCAGTCGGGGTCATCAAAGGAAACTCCCAAATCCTTTTCCCATGTGCTTTTTACAGGTACCTAGAATTCCATTCTCGCTGGCATTAATTCGCAAGTTTATAATATTTGGAAGCCTCCTTTGTCCTCCTCCAAATTTTAGGCTTTTTTTTTTTTTGTTCAAACTTTGATGCAAGAACAAATGACAATGATGATTTTCTCTGTAATATGTAATCAATGGTGTTTTATGTATAGTTAGGTTTTAGTTAAGGGTTCTGGAGCTACTGGTCCACTAAACTATCTGTCAACAGTACTCACTGGAATCAGTTCATGATGCAACTGAGGCCCAGAGTTACTCCAGTCACATGATGCTTCAGGAATAGGAATTAAATATAGATGAAAGTCCTTTTCTATGAGGAAGTGACAAATCTCTGTAATGGGTTTTATCATGCATTTCACCTAAGATGAGTCAACAACAGGCCACGTGCACTGACCGGACGAAAGCACTTTATCACGCAGGACGCGCCTCTTAATTTTCTCCTCAGTTTCTACAGTTGCTTGGTCCATCTTGCAGGGAAGATCAGACTGTGACCTTCGAAACAACCAGCAGGGGCAAAATGTTCTGCGCTTCAGACACCTAACAGATGGAAGAGTACACACAACATTTTGTTGTTCAACTTGTGATCCATTCAGTTTATTTCAACTTTCAAATCTCCAAAGGGAGGCCCGGTGGTTTAAGCAGGCGGCCCATAGATGGAGGCTCCATTCCTCGTGCGGCGGTCACAGGTTCGAGTCCCAGCCTGCTACCCTGTGCTGCATGTCTCCCCAATCTCTCTGCCTGCTTTCCTGTTGATCTACCCCAGGGGTCTCAAACTGATCCGTGAAAGGGCCATGTGGCTGCAGGTTTTTGTTCCAACTATGCAGAAACACAGCTGACTTGTTTCATTCAATCAACTGAACTGGTTAAACCTTCAGTGAAGACAACTAGTTGATTGACTAAAACAAGTCAGCTGTGTTGCTGCATGGTTGGAACAAAAAACTGCAGCCACACGGCCCTTTCACGGATCAGTTTGAGACCTGTGATCTACCCTGTAAATAAATCCAACTAGTACCATTAGAAAAAAATCTCCAAAGGGAAAAACATTATTTCCATTTTGAATAAAAAGGATTCCCACACTCATCTATTAAAGCCACTTTATGTAGCAATACCAACTGTGACCACATGGGGGCGTACAGCTCTGCCGTGTTGATAAACACCAGAAGACACGACTACTTGTATTTTTTTATTAGAATACTGACATCAGGTACAAATCATAGTGTACTGTTCCCTAGAAATGACAAAATAGCAAAATGTAAGTGTGTGTGTATATTTATTTAAACTTGTACATCTTTTAAGTTTGACAAAACGGTTGATGCTCCTCACAGAGGAAATAGTGGTGTCGAGTAAAAGCCGTTAGGTGGGCAGAAGATGAGAGGTGCAATCAAAACAAAGAGGAATGTTTTGTTCTCGACTGCGCTCATGTGTGTTTATAGGGTGGCATTTGTACGTGTTGTTGTGGGAGGTGTATCCTCTTGGATGTCTGTTTGAATTTTAATGTGCCGATTTACCATTTTCCATCTTTATTATTACATGTCTTTTTGTATGTTTATCCCAGTTTGTCTTCTTTTAATTGTCTGTCTTTCATACTCGCTGACAAATGTAGCAAAAGCAGTCAGAATCCAAATGTAATTGATTTTTTTCACATTAATGCTATTATTAATCAAACAAAGTTGTTAATTACTCTGGAGTAAAACAAACCACTGGACTTGTTGCCCTTCCTGCAGCAGTGATGCCCTCAATTAAAATATTTCATGTGACCTCGCACCTCCAAGTATCCTGGCAGATGCTTACTGAAAGATAGTTGGCACATGGGCCCATCACCCCAGACAATCAATTATTCAAGAGCACTGCCTAATTTGAGTTGACTATGATATAAATTACTAAATGATTTTAAAAAGTATCGACCCTGTCTATCCAGCAACTTTTCTTCTAACATGATGGCACTCTACTGTACTGTTCCATAAACATGAGCGCTGCCCATCTTATTTTAAGGGATGAAGCATCTTGTTTCTTTTTGAGCATGGACTTGATTACTTGTTCATTTAAAGTATTAAAGACATGACCTTTAGTGTAAATGAAAAAAAAAAAAAGTTTATTTGATTCTTGTTCAGTTACTGTTATAAATGAGCTCCTGTATGAGTGTCAGCAAGCATTACTCTCCAGTTGGACCACCCTTAGATTTCTTATTGTTTTCTTATTAATCAGATTGGATGACAAACACCAGTGAGGAGGAAGTTGTTAAAGCCTGATATGAAGCCAGATAAGAATATTAACTAAAACCCTATGGAGATATTTAACAGCCAGTTATCTCAGGAACCTTTACGTTCCAGTAAATAGCCATGATTGCAGAAAATGAAGTAAATATCAACCAGCTGGGGGCATCGGAGTGTAGCTGTCATATGTTATCATTATACTCCTCTGCACGTGGACAAACCCAGTAAAAATGTGGACTGTAGCATCCCTACTGAAGTTATTAAACCAAAGGGAAAACCAAATGATCACTCCAGTGAAAGTGTTTTGGTATATGAGACAGAGAAGGATTCATGCAGGGTGGTCTTAGGGGGCATTTACTTCTACTGGCCCTGTAGTCACACACATTTCAAGATCAGTTTATTTCTTTTGTTGTTGTTGTTGTTGTTGTCATGTTAGCAGTTTCTGTTATTGCACTAAGTGTTTTGAGATACATTCACTTCAGACAGCATTCAAACACTTTGCTTTCTGAGCTCTAATTAAAGAGGGCTAAGAATTAGCGTTTCTAATCAATTAATTAAAAGGTGGCCTTAATAATTGTGAAGTGGAAGAAATCACCAGGACGTCTCCTGGAAAAGCAAACCTGACGCAGTCTTTGGATATAGAAGCAAAGGATATGAACAGAGGCTGGCGGAAGTCCATCCAGGAAGCATCCAGCCCAAGGCCAAATAATCTATTAGTCCAGTAAATGAAGCAGTGATGCGAAAGAAAGACACAGCCCAAAGATAGAGGAAGAAAAAAAAAAAGAAAAAAAAACATGGTCGGTGCAGAGCAAGCAAAGGTATTGTCTACAGGAAACTAATTCCTTAAAATAAAAGGATTCTGGGTTGCAGCACACCTAGGACAAGAGTGAGTGATACGAGTAAACTTAATTCCTTTTTATTCCAGATTTACTTAGTTGGCCAAAACTTTTCCAAGAAGATTGTTGGGTATAATGGCTTACATTGTAAGTTAGACATTTCAGCCACCCATCCATCCATTATCTTTATTGATTTGCATTTATTAGCTCAGTGGTGCGCAAATTGTGGAGCGCTATCTGATAGTACGCGTCATGACTTTCCACATTTTTTCCACATTTTCACTTTAAAAAAAAACTGGAAACGTACAATGCATCATAATTACGTTTCAAACAAAATATGTAGCTTGAGATAATTAAAATTGTCTTATAAAAAATATTAGTAACATATTCAGTTGCAGTGCAGATGTAACAACTTTTGAGTGTGTTTATTTTGCTCTGTATGAGAGTATGAGTATGTGAGAATTGTTGGACAGAGTTGTAAATGTCTGATTCAGTAAAGTGACAATTCAGGTAATAAATAACTGCAATAAGGAATTAGGGATGCACATTTTGGATTTTTTTTTATGACCGTTAACTGACGGCCTTTAACGATTAATAACCGTTAACCGATAAGTCCGGGAGGGTTGGCTGCCGCGATGTTGCGCGCGTTGTCGTGGACGCATGTGGACACTTCCCCGTGTATACTCTCGCGGCAATGTGTCGCCGTCAGCTTGTCGCAGAGATGCCGCCGTCACTTTTGATTTATAATAGCGCGGTCTCTGCTATGTTATTCCACACCACAACGCAAGAGGGACAATCACGAACTAGCTAAACTTACTAATTTATCTCTTTCATTTTTCCACTTCCTCACCGTCTCGGCCGTATCCAGACCCACATTCATCGCTATCTCCCTCCATGAATTACTAGAATATCTGCTGTCTTTGTGGTGTGGAGAACCAGAATCGTACAGATGTGGGTACTTCCTTATTTTTTGATGATGACGCGCTCTTTTCTACGCGGATGTAGAATTGACCAATCAGAGGCCTGTTGCACCTGTCGACATGAGTTGATTGAATTACGTAGCTTAAAAAACAAAATTGACCTGTTAGTATTAATTGGTTAGAGTTACTGTTATCGGTTAACAGTTAAACGGTTAACCATGTGCATCCCTATAAGGAATAAACATCTCTCCTGTGTGTTTAAAGCTAATTGAGAAGGCATACATGGTTATATTTTAAAACTGGTCATCATGGTGGTACTCAGAGAGCTGAAAAGCTTCTCAGGTGGTATGCAGTATTAAAAGTTTGAGAAACACTGTATTAGTTTATTCCTTTCCCAGGGTACGGGGGATGTGCTGGAGCCTGTCCCAGGTGTCTGGGTGAAAGGCAGGGTAACACCCTGGACAGGTTCGCCAGTCCATTGCCAAGGGCATTTATCTTTTAGATGACTTTTTAATAAACTCCTAAAATTACCACAATTCAGATAGAAATTGCCAGTTTTATCAGTGGAGAATTTCATTTTCAATTACAGACTGGTATCCTTTTTAAAACGCAGAGTTAAGAATTCGATCTGAGGATAATGAAACACAAGGATACGTTTGTTCAGTTCTGCTGGTTACAGTTTGAGAACATCTTGTAGAGCGTTTGCATGAACACTTTCTTACCTTATTCACTAATGTTTTGTATGGAACAAAGATTTAATGTTTTACCTTTTTAAAGATTTTAAATTGCCCCCTTCCTTCCAAAATAAAACAAACAAAGTATTTAAGCAAATGTGGAGTTCAGGGATGCTTCAAAATGTGAAGGTAAAATAAGGGAATCGAACCACTAACCTTCCAGTTATTCTGTGTGCAGCCTCAACAAGGTTGTCACCATTTATGAACTAATTAAACAGTCCACAGTCAGTGCACCTATCAAACAATTTCCACAATAACCTTTTAAAAACACTGCCCGTATCAGGGTGATTAATCTCTGTTCACCCCAAGGCGGCAAAGTCCAGGTGAAAATGTAGATTATTCCAAAGTACCATATGCAGCAAACTGAGGAGGACATTTTGGCAAGCTGTTGAATTTCATGCACAATTTAGTTTGTATAAAATTGAAACTGATGATTACACAGTCATATAATGGGGGTACTTTGGCAGATTTGCGTGGCGACTTGTTAGCCGTGCACCTGTTGTAAAGCTCAGAGCTGCGAGTGCAGAGAAATTACATGAAGGAAATCCAGATCTGCAGTTTCATGTTTTTTTTTTTTCCTGCTGAGAGAGACTCTTACTGTTGATTAAGTGTCGGTTTAATCACTAAAAAAACCTGTGTTATTTAAAAAAAAAAAAAAAAAAAAACTTATTGTGTTTCACATTAATTCTCATTTTATTTCTTAATTTGTTTTGAATTAACCATCTTGGTTTTTGCTTTCCCCATTGCTGTAACTACACTATGTTGCCAAATGTATTTCCTCACCTTCCTTGACTCTCATATGAGCTTTAAAATTTCATCCCATTCCTAATCAATATGACGTGGCTGCAGCTAGAACAGCTTCAACTCTTCTGGGAAGGCTGTCCACCAGGTTTAGTGGAGTGTGTTTATGGGGATTTTTGACCATTCTTCCAGAAGAACATTTGTGAGGTCAAACACTGATGTTGGACCAGAAGGTCTGGTTCTCAGTCTCTGCTCTAATTCATCTCAAAGGTCTTCTATCAGGTTGAGGTCAGGACTCTGTGCAGGCCAGTCAAGTTCATCCACACCAGACTCTTCCATCCATGTCTTCATGGACCTTTCTTTGTGCACTGGTGCACAGTCATGTTGGAAGAGGAAGGGTCCAGCTCCAAACTGGTCCCACAAAGTTGGGAGGATGGAATTGTCCAAAATGTCTTGGTCTGCTGAAGCATTCAGAGTTCCTTTCACTGGAACTAAGGGGCCAAGCCCAGCTCCTGAAAAAGAACCCCACACCATAATCCCCCCTCCACCAAACTTTACACTCAGACAAGTACCGTTCTCCTGGAAACCACCAAACTCAGACTCTTCCATCAGATTACCAGATGGAGAAGTGTGATTCTTCCCTCCAGAGAACGTTCCTCCACTGCTCTAGAGTGCAGTGGTGGCTGCTTTACTCCACTGCATCTGACTCTTTCCATTGTTCTTGGTGATGTCTGGCTTGGATGCAGCTTCGTCACCATGGAAACCCATTCATGAAGCTCTCTGCTCTGTTGTTGAGCTGATCTGAAGGTCACATGAAGTTTGGAGGTCTGTAGTGATTGACTCTGTAGAAAGTTGGTGACCTTTTTGCACCATGTTCTTCATCATCCTCTGACCCCGCCCCCTCAGTTTACCTGTCCTACCACTTCATGGCTGAGTTGCTGTCGTTCCCAAACACTTCCATTTCCTTCTAATACAGCTGACAGCTGACTGTGGAATATTTAGGAGAGAGGAAATTTCACTACTGGATTTGTTTCACAGGTGTCATCCTATCACAGTTCACCTGGAATTCACTGAGCTCCTGAGAGAGACCCATTCTTTCACTAATGTTTGTAGAAACAGTCTGTATGTCTAGGTGATTAATTTTATACACCTGTGGACACGGAAGTGACTGGAACACCTGATTCTGATCATTTGGATGGATGAGCAAATACTTTTGGCAATATACTCTGGTCTCCTTTGACTTTCAAGTTAGTGAGGCCGTCCACTTTACTGTTCCTGCCACTTTATCATTTATCTCAAAATGAAGCGTGAACTCCTCGTACGTACGCATCCTTGCTTCCTCTAACAAGACGTAGGACAGGAATATGGGACAGTCTGTTACACAGTGCATGCAAAGTGTCACCGTTAGAGTTTTTTTTTTCTTCTCTCCATCACAGGAGAGGAGAATTCACCAGGATGGTTATGTGGAGATGATGAAGGGAAGACGATAGCACCGTTCTGGTGTCCACTGCTTGCCTGTCACTTGCCCGTCTTTGCTACAAAGTCACAGGAGCGAAAGGTAAATCTACAATTATTACTTTTTCATTGTTTGACAGCATGTATTTGGGTGTCTGATGTGAAGATAAAATCAAAAACAGAGACATAAGACAACTGTTCTTGGCTGTTCAGACTCGTAGGGTACTGTGACATCACAGACCCAACTCTGAGAATAATCCAGCCTTTCTATGCTTTCTTGCACTCTAGTTCACATCTTACTGCATGTCCTGTACTTTGAAAATGGGTTTGACTAAGATATAAGAACTATTATTAAAAAAAAGGAAAAAAATCACAACTCATTCAGCTGAGGAGTGAAATGAAACTAAAACCTGCAGTTAGAATAGAAGAATAGCTCTTCATTAGGACCTCAGGACGTTGTGTCAGCTCTTGATAAAAGGAAAGAATTTCTCTCTTTTAACCACTAGATTTTAAATATCTTGACAAATAAGCAAATCTGCCTGATCAGAACAAAACACGTCTAACAACCTAAAAAGCTTTCATCTAGTGCAGTTGAGAAGTAGGTCTCTTTTAAAGGCTTTCGGCAACATCTACTGGCGTGGCATGTCAGATTTGATTTGGCAGGTGAATGGAGAGCTCGTTCTGTGAGGAAATGTCATCATCACCAAAGCGAACGGGTGAAAGCCGTTAGGTGGGCAGAACATGAGAGGTGCAATCGCAACAAAGACAGTCATCTTTCCCTTTATCATCTTTATCATCAGTTAGATAAAATAATAGGCTGCAAACTTGTCTCTCCTTTGTGTTCTTTTCCTTTTAATTTGAAGAGTGCGTATAAAGTTTGTGTTGCTGTCCACAACGAGACACTGCAGTTTAAAGGAACTGTGATTCAGAGGTCGTTGCCAGACATTTCCTCCGCACTGACCTTAATTACCATCATATTCATTTCATCGTTCATTTCATTCTGTGCACAAATCTGAACAACAATAATTCTTTTAACCTCCAATGACTTTAACCTGCAGTACAAAGAAGGTGTCGGTATGAAAACAGAATATCGGTCCAGTTTGGTTTTTTTTTTCTGTTTTTAAAACAGAAAACATGAGGATTTATGATGAAGACATTTGGACCACCCCTTAACTAAACGAAAAAAAATAATTCCTTGTCAATTAACATTAGGTATTTAATTAAATGCACCTCACAAATACATGTTGTTTGACCTAATATGCATGAAAACTGATTAGAGTTGCAGCCGTATGAACTGCTCGATAATATTATTTGATTTAGTTTGGATACATTTGAATTCTTTGAAGCTAAATATCTCAAAAGCTCAATGTCATTCATGATCTAATATGTTATCATTATTTTAGATATCCTGTAATTTGCCTGCTCAAATTGTTGTATCTTTTTAAAAGATCACAAATTATCTTGTAGTTATTGGTTGTGTAATAGTCTGTTGTTTTTTTTTTTTTTTTACTATTTATGACTTTAAGTCAACTTTTTGTGTTGACTTAATGCAACGCCAGTGATTAAGTTCACCCCAAGATCCACTGCCTTTGCTGTTTGGTTTCATAACTTTAACTGACCTGCTGTATCTCCTCAAAGACATCATTCAACTCTGACAATATACAGTGTTGACACAAATATTACTTATTGTAATGTATAAATGAATGAAATGCCAAACGGGTAAACAGTTTGAAAAAAAAGACTAATTTTACTTTAATTTCTCAGTACATCCATATACCAAAGAATCATGTACATTATCAGTGCATCATTACATATAAGGACACAAGAAAACAGTGTGATCTAAACAGCTTTCATGATTAGGTTCAATACAGCCTCAGATGTTGGGCAACAACAGAACATGTCACTCTGAGTCAACCTAAGCAAAAATGTGAAAGCAGTGTGTGAAGAGATTAGCACAACACTTAGTGCCTCCACAGAACCTGAAAGCATCGCGGACAAGTGCTCCAAATGGACTTGATATATTGATTATTACTAAGAGTAATCGCCTCCATTCAAGTAAACTTTCTGGTGCCACGTTTGGTGAAAACCACGACAGAACTGATGGAACAGAAAGCTCCTGCCTACTTGTATCTTATCAGCCACTGTGATTTGCTGCACTTTCAAACTCCTCTTAGTGTGCAGAACGTTTTTTTTTTTTTTAATTTATTGGGGAATTCAGCTCTCGCAAGTAATTTTTTTTTTTTTCATTTTAAATTTATGAAAGGTGTTCTTTTGATCATTCAATCCCCTACAGTTGAAGCCAGAAGTTTACATACACTGTGCAAAAACACGTCTCATTTTTTGTCTCACTGTCTGAAATCAAATCACACTCAACCTCTCCTGTTTCAGGCCAGTCAGGATTACCTAAATTATTTAATTTTGTTAAAAGCCAAATAATGAGAGAGAGATTTTCTGAGAGAATTTTGATATAATTTTCTTCAAGGTCAAACATTTACCTACACAAAAAGTACCAAGTCTTTAAACAACGTGGGGAAGCCCAGATGATGAGGTCATGGCTTTGGAAGCTCCTGATTGGTTAACTGATAACATGTGAGTTAATTGACGGTACACACCTGGGGATGTATTTAAGACCACACCTCAAACACTCTGGGTCCTTGTTTGAAATTGAGGGAAAATCAAAAGAAATCAGCCAGGAAGTCAGAGAGAATCATGGAGCTCCACAAGTCTGGCTCATCCTTACATTTCCAGATGCTTGAGAAAAAAAATGAAAAGTGTGTTTTTGCACAGTGCATGTAAACGTTTGGCTTTCTCTGTAAGTTAAAACTGGTGCAGCGCACTTCCAAAAAGCTACGCTTTGGCTTCTTGTGTTCATGGGACGTTATCTTGGACAGATCTCGGCTCATCTGTGGAAGGTTTGCTTCTATTGTACCTTTGTGTATTAGAGTTCTCCTTTTGGCCTTGGAGCCACCGGAGCCATATTTGGTTCAGAGTGCGGTGACGGTATGATGATGAAACCTCTTCTTCCTGCACAAACCACCACCTCCAGGTCAACCTGAAGCTCTTTATCTGTCCATCAGCAGTCCACACTGATCTTTGGTTTCTTTATACAATAACGGTATAAAAGCACCTTAACAGTTTTATAAGATGCCAATTTCATGGTCTTTGGTGATTGCCTTGTAGTGTTTTGAATTGCTATGCGTTTTGATAATAGTATACCCTTACAGTTGGCCTTCTCGTTATTGCAGTTGAGAAAAAGAAATTAGAAACAGCTTGCCACTTTTAACGCGTCCATTATTCACTGTTCAATTCAAATGACATGACGAGCACATACCAGACACAAATGTATTTATCAATTTAGCTTGAGGAGACAGCAAAAATGCTGTTCAGTCCATGAGGGAAAAAAAACAAACCATCTTTGTCTTTTATTTATCAGTATTGTGTCTGAATTTTCATGGGGCAGCTGTCTGTGTAAATGGTTTGCCAGATCTTCTGATACTTGAGGAATTTAAAATCTTCTGACAGATGCCGTCGTATTAAATCATGCTGTCTGGTCACAGAATGGATCACAGCTGCATGGTGCAACACTTATTATTGAATGAAGGATCACATTTTAATGTAGCATAGCCAACTTAGATCTATTTGAGATATAAAGACTTTAAATGAAGATGACATAAAATGAAACATAAAACATAAAATTGTACTTTTGTGTTGTCAACATCTAATTTAATTTGACGTGTGGAAAAGAAGCTAATATAATGAATGATGGCGTCTATCTGGATCTTTGCAAAGTTGCTGTCAGTTTAAACATTAAAATCAACATTTGTTCCTATTTCCATGTCTTATCTCCAGCATTTCTAAGCTGGCAGTGTTTATATTTAGTTTGAATTGGCCTGTCAAAGCAATTTAGCCATCACTGGCCTAAACTACCCATTAGTCTCCATTCAAGACAGTATCTCTAACAAAAGATTGTGTCGAAAGAGATCAAAGCGTGTCATTTTTCACCGTCACTTCATAGCGAATGCAATCAAAGCCCATTCAGTTTGAACCCGGCGAATAAAAATGCACCATCCCATTGATGAGCTCATTCAAAAGTACATAAACTATTGGAATTACAAGGTGACCCCGGAGCATCCCTTTTAGGGCGCTCGCCGAAGAGTTTTGGTCAATACAAGCGGTTAAGACCTGGACGCTTCGGATGGATCAAATGAGCAGCACAGGTGAGAGATAGACTTAAGGGGCTTTCAGAGTCAGAGGAAATGGTCTGAAATCAATTCACAGGGGTTGAAAGATGATATTTGCAACCACATTTCCTATAACTATAATACGGTTATGGTCCTACTGAGCAAGTTGGGTGGTGGGGGCGCCACATTATCTTGTCCACCAGGGGAGGATGTTATAAAGTAATCATGCAATTACCTTAATGGGGATGGAACACCCAAGAATAAATCAATATCCCTGCATTAGATTAAGCTGTTACACCAACACATTGTCTGCTAGTCTTGAGGATGAAAGGGGAACGTGAGATGAACGGCAGGTGGAAGTGCAAAAAAGTCCAGCTCTGTCACAGTAGGGAGGATTTCCCACGAGATATCGATGATGTCCCAGCGTATACTGCAAAACACTCCTGCATCCGACTGGAACTCGAGCCAAGGCAATTCATACGTTTGGAGCCAGATTTCAGCCTCTGAGGATCGAACAAATGAAGCGCCAGGGCGCGCCACTGAAGGGCACGCCAGTCGTGTCTGTCACAGACGCGGTCCGCCAGGGCAGCGTTTCATGTGGCTTTACATTGTGAGAATATGGAAATGTGCTTGTTTGTTGTCAGATGATTTAAAAACATAGCAAGCAGGGACACAAAAGCTTCCACTGCTGTCAGTCGGTCTTAGTTCATACATTTTCTTTTTTTTTCTGTGCCTTTTTCACCATTTTTCCCCGCCGTTTATAGTGTAGCTTTGCATTTTTATACATCTGCGGAGTATCTAATAGGACTGGGGGAAGGGGAGGTATCAGAAAGCTGAGGACGTAAGCAGTATTCCTTTCCCTTTCTTGACTAAAGAGAAGGTAGCATTAAATGAAGTGACTTTAAGTCCTTCATGCAGAGTAGACGGTGATTAGGGGCTTAACTCAGCAGCGGTCGCCTTCTCCCTCTCCGTGTCTCCATCTTTGCCTCAGTCGCTGCCTTTGAGACATGCACGCCTCTCCATGCCAAAGCTCTCCAGCTTCTTTCTCTAGATCTTTCGGCTTCTCTTGGCAGTCTAAGTAACTGTGAGTAGAAAGGATGGAGAAAAAGAAATTCCAGATTAAAAGAGATGTGACCGAAGGGGCCAAAACCATTGCCTGTGGAAGAAGAAAAAAAAAAAAAAGTTCTGAAGCAGCACAGCGTGAACAACAGGCACAGGTCACCCATGGGAACGTGGTCCACAGCTTGTTGTGAGCAGCTCCTTGCACCCTGGACTGCTCGGTTTCGAGCTGGAGAGGGCTACCGGGCAAACTCATTAGATACCAGAGACGAACCTTATCGCAAGTCTGCTGAGTGAGAACAGTAGGGGCGGACTGTCTCCTCTCAATTTATCTCTTCCATTCTCTTCCAATCTCCTTCCGCCGCTCACTCCACCACATGCACACACACACACACACACACAGTCGGAGGCTATCTCGGTTAATAGACAAACTACATTCTGATGGTCCTCGATTAAAGAGTCGCAGCACGCTCAGTTTCACTGCCCTCTCTGGCATTTTGAAATATGAAGCAAAGCGGGTTTGGCAGTTGGCCCAAAGAGAGGTGTGAGGTGGTTTGGGTTAATGCTGAAGCAGAAGGAGTTTCATACAGACAAAATCACTGTTAAATGGAACAATTAATACTATTTCCTGCTGGAGTAGCATCTTATCAGTATCAGTTTTAACTTGATTAATGCTTTAGATTATTAAAGATAAACAGCTGAAATATCAGCTCAGCATCTGACAGAATTGTTAACTAAAAAAGATACAGGCTGCAGGAACCTGTCCTAGCTCCTGAATGCATTTGTGGAGATGCTTTACATGAATCTTTTTGACAGCAGTTAAGTTTACAGACCGCTGATGGATATATTTATGGAGGCTGATAATGTGGCAGCAGAGTAAGCTGTTTTCTAGCTTAAATCACGGAGTGCATTGGGAACTAAGTGGCTTAAATTGCCTACCTGTCTCTATGTAGGACACATATATTTTTCTTTTACACAGAATTTCCGCCGAACAGCTTATTCAGCAAAGCTCTGGAGAAGATCAGTGTCAGTTGCTGTCCTGCTCTTAACTGTTCTCGAGGAAGCACCTCAGCCGTCTGCACTTGCGATTTTTCTTTCCAGGCAGGGGACCGAAATCTCTTGGTCACGTGATGATTCGTGGAGGAAAGGACCTCTTCCTGTGCAGCTTTTAAAATGGTTGCTGTTAGCTCCAGAGGCTGAAAAGACTTAAGGAATAGCAAAGGGACGTGTTTCCAGTCTCCATTTATGAGGCATTAGGCTGGGACAGAGTTGAGGATGGCTGCTATAAAACTCATATAATACCTTGGGGGATTTCATCATGCATGCTTTGAAGTGCGGGATGACAAACTGGAAAAAGGGTTAGCTTTCTTTCTCTTTTTCTGAGAGGATTAGCTTCCGTGTCTCAGCTGAGAGAACGGCAAAGTCTGCTCACATCTCACCCCAAAATGCAATTCACTGGTTTACAGAGATCGCACAGATCGTCATTATTGCATGTTTATTTATGTTTTGTTTTTTTTTTTGTTTTTTTTTTAATGGTGTGCAATTAAGCCTCAAAATCCATTAATTGTGTTATAGGTTATCCTTTCCTTGCCATAATTGCGCTGAGCGGGGTCACCGGGGTCCACGCTCGTCTGCTCGGCTCGCGGGGGCTTCAGGAGCACGTTGCCTCTCTTTACTTACTGTGTCATCCGTCTTCCCTGCTGATGATAAGAGAGCAGCTCTCAGCATCCGGCCACCGCATGAAAGCGATGCATGTACAGTAAATGAGCTTGTTAAGTGGCATCTTCAAACACACAGCACTCCTTCACGGCTGCGTTTGCCACAGCGTCTGGAGGATGACGGATTTTATGCACACGGCGAGTCAAACCCCTGCATTCAAGATGAATGAAGGTTCTGTGTGAACGCTCTGTGAGTGGCACGCCATAGATTAGACAGCAGCAGACAGTATGGAATATGGCTCCAAACAGGAGAGGAACAGTGTGAAACATTTTTTTTTTTCAGCTCATCATCAAGTCGACGCCTTTTGCAGAGCTACTCCCCCTGTTTTTCTTGAAGGTCATTTGCTACCTTTCAGAGTTGCAGATATCAGCCACTTCTCTGATTTGGTGAGAATACATGCCACAGCATGGATTAAAAGCTCATTCGAACCGTGTATCCACTGAGGCATAGCAGCTCCCCGTCTGCAGTAATATCCTTCTGGCAAACAGAAAAAGAAAAAAAAAAAAAGGAAAAAGCTCAGACAGAATGCGCAAGTGCTCGAGACTATTTCCAGACAGACTCTCGTTACCTCTCAGACCTGATCCCCTTCAAAATCAGTTTTCCTTTCATTGCGTGACACCTGATAGAAATTTAAGAAATACATACTGTGCAAGCTTTTCAGGATCAAATTAACGACACTGATGACCAATGACATCAAGCCTGCTCTGTTTGGCTGTTTTTGTGCTGCTTCTGCAGACGCTGCTCCAACATAGCTCACTTTAGGAGACTTGTTAAAAAATAGATTTTTCACCACTTTTTGATTTGGAGTGGATTTACAAATATAGAGCACAATGACTAATGATGTTTCACAGTGATTGTTCCATATCCCATAGTTGTTGCATATCTATGGTATGTATTTCAGGCTTTGCTTTTTGCAGTGGATGCTCATCACAAATGAAGGGAAATGCTATTTCCAGGGAGCTAAGTAAAACTGATGTAGCATCTGTGTTCAGCATTGACAGCAGCTGTCTTAAGTATTCTTTGCGTGGATAGTTGATCATTCTAATATCCCGTAATTCTGCTGGATATTTCTTTGCAAACCTCTGTCTACAGAGGCTTTTATACCATGAATTTCTGTGTGCCATACAGTCGAGAGCTTTTAATCCTGTGTCTTTTGTGTAAAAACCGTAGCCTGTATAAGAATAACTGGACAAACCCTCTGTGACGTCACCCATAGGGTTTGGCAATATTACCTCAAATCAGTATGATGATTAATTTAACATTTTTCCTCAGTTACGATTAATAAGCAGTTATTTTAATTTAATTTTATTTTTTAGGGTTTTAAAAGAAGTAAGGTATCCATTACCAGCGCGGTCCATCGGCAGCTAGAAGCCTTCACCCCCAGCCACAAGCAGCAACCCGCTTACTGCTCCCGGTGCCGGGTGCATCAGGGTCCAAGCTGCTGAGGCTACATGAGTCAAGCTGGCAGCTCACAGCTTGGACCAGCTAGCAGCTTCCAGACGAGGCATCTCAGACTCTTCCAGGCAACCTCAGAACTGCTTTTGAACTGCATATATTGCCACTTCAGTTTAGCAAGCTGAGTGTGTGTTTTTTTTCCCACATAGGCAATACTAAGTACCTTGTTTCTGCTTCCACTTTCCATTTGAAAGGCCCTTGATAAATTGATCATCAGTAGCTGCGCAGATCTTTACAAAAGTAGGCGTTTTATTTTTTTACAAGTCTGGATTATGCTGGTGTGTGTTAGCACAACGCCAAGAGAGAGAGACATAAGCAATCTTCTTAGAGAATTCTTAGAGAAGCAATTGTTGCTGCACATTTAGATGTTTTTAATAATTAAATAACAATGCGGTAAAGACAGTTGCTCATCTGAGGTTGCATTTTGCTTTAATACTAAGACCAACTCTGATTAGATTTTTTTTTTTTTTTTTGATCCATCCATCATCTATACCTGCTTCTTCCTTTTCAGGGTCACAGAGGCCCATCCAACTCTCTTTGGGTAAAAAGGAGGGGCACACCCTGAGGAGATTATAAGTCCATCATGGGGCCAAATATAGACACACAACCACACACAATCCTAAAGGCAGTTTAGAAACGCCTGATGTGGGTGGAAATTCACTTTAGTATAGTGATTCGAACCAGGAGCCACCATACTGCCCTATGAAGTTTATTCAAAGAAGAAAACTTAATAGAGCTACTTTCTTTTTTGTTTTTCCACTCAAACGTCACCCACCCTGTTAGTTCCACGAGGGCACACAAGCTTTCGGCATGTAGAGTACAAGCAAGCAGAATGAAGTAGCAATCGATTTCTCGATATGAAGCGGGATCACAGCGGACCTGCCGCTGGAGTTGATACAACTTGGCCCTTCTGGTCGCAACGATTCGGCTCAGCAAAACCCAACTCCAGACACGCCAGCCCTGTCACTGTCAGAAATATATGGGGCAGTGACAGCACACTGTGTCGGGCTGCTTAAGATTCCCGATCAAAGAGGACCTCTCTTTGAGGTCAGGGCAGAAGTCAAACCTTTCAAACATTTGCTAAGAACAACTCTGAGGGAGTTGTGACAGTTCTCAACATCTTGGCTAATGTTACAGGGGAGTATAGCGCTCAGTCCTGACTTTGTAGATATGGATCTCTTCTCCGCTATTGCTGAGCAGCATCAGACATCAAGTTTATTGAACGAGTGATGTTTAGGTGGTAGGGTTAGGGTTAGGGCTGGGGTTAACAGAAAATAAGAGCAGAAAAGATGAGATTCGAAAATCTGTTTGACATCCGACCAGCCCCCCCATTCTTTATATCACACATGTAATGCTCCATTTCTTTAATAGTAAATGTAAAGCTACTACCATGAGATCAGGGAGGAAGTGTGTTATGAATGGATGCCAGCGGCACCACCTTCTCCCCCACTTATCGGTCTATTGAATTGAATTGAAAATACTTTAATAATCCCAGAGGGGAAATTGGCTCGTTGCAGCAGATACAAAAATATACATAAATAGACAGGACATTAAATAGACATTAAATAGGCAATAAATAGACAAAAAACAGTGTGCAGAAACAGAACAATAAATAGACTAAAAACAGTGCGCAAAACAAGACACTAAATAAAAAGTAAGTAGACAAAAACAGTGTGCACTGCCGTGTTGTGCTGCCAAAGTGGGCAGCAAAGTTGCTGATGTGTGCGTGCTGAAATGAGTAGAGGTGTATTGAAATAAGTAGTGCAAAAATACCCAAGAGGCTGTATTAGCAACAGCATGTTGATAAAATTGGGAGGTAAATATATCAATTGTATGTTTTTGGTCCTGGAAAAAAGCTTTTGTCAGGGTTTTGGGGGGGGGGTTTGTTGTTGTTGTTTTGCTGTTTATTTCTGCTTACTTTTTTTTGTTAAATGCAAGTACAGCAGATCATGAAATGACATATTAAAATCCATTTTTGAAATTATGAACACTTGTTTGGCTCTTTTCAAGTACAGGAATCATCTCACCTCGAACTGTGAGTTGAATAAGTGGATTACAGAGCACATAAAAGCCTCAGCATAGTGGGTATACAGAACTGTGCATCTGTGATTTAAATTTTAATCAGTCATTCAAGAAAATTTATGCCCACCGATATGCGAGTCTGAGTCTGCTGCATGCACTGAATAAAACGACACTGTCTTTACAGCTCTATAGAGCCCATGGAAAACAGTTTACAGGCCATTTGTGTACACATATTCTTCGAAAAGAATTAACAAGAGCTTGTGTTGTAGGGGTGAGTATTGGCAAGTACCTCACAATACAATATGTATCGTGATACTTGGGCCACGATACTATAATATCGTGATATCACGATATATTGCGATATTCTACTCAGTTAATATCAAAATTAAAAGAAGAGATGAAAAATCAAGTTGCTGTGTATGTTCATCAGATGATATTGATCTTTCAGAGGACAAATTGAGTCAAAACTATTTGCTTCAAACAACCTATTTATTGTTTATTATTAGGGTTGTTTGCACATTTAAGTGAATGAATCAATTTTCCTAAAAAATTGATATTAGGAGCCTGAAATATCAATATTATATACAACGGCCGAAAATCGTGATATATCGCCAAATCATTTTTTTGTCACACTCCTATTGTGTTCTGTGTGTTTTTTTTTTTTTTTTTTTTTTATTACTCATCCTTGAATCGCCACCTTATATTGGTGGAGGGGTTCACCTGCCTGAATAATCCCAGGAGCTTTCTGGGGCAACAGGGCAAAGCGGTCCTGGGCCACAGGCCAGACAAAGTGCGATTCATTTTGACCTGTGTGGAAAAATTAAAATCAAGAGCTCGACGTCCCTCACCTGGACTCGGGTTACTGGGGCCCCACCCCTGGAGCCATGCCTGGGGGAGGGGCTCGTCGGGGAGCGCCTGGTGGCCTGGCTTTTGCCCATGGGGGTCCAGCCAGGCTCAGCCCAAATGAGCTACATGGGTTTGCCTTCCTTACAGGCTGGGTGCAGTGTATTCTGGGTAGCAACTAAAAGCGTGGCCCTTGACGTGCTGACCCTCAGGTGTTCTGGCTGTTGGAACATGGAATATCACAGAGCCTGAGCTAGTGCGTTGAGAGGTACTGACTAGATATAGTCGGGCTCACCTAAATGAACAGCAAGGGCTCTGGAACCAACCTTCTCAAGAGAGCCTTGTCCGTTATTCTACTCTGGAGATGTCCAGTGCGAGTGCCAACAGGCTGGAGTGAGCTTACTTGTAGCTTCTCAGCTTGGAGCCTGTACGTTGGGGTTTTCCCCGGCGAATGAGACGGTAGCTCCTTCAGAGGGTAGCTTCCCTATGGTCATTAAACTGAGGGTAGTGACTGAAAGGATGAGACCGCAGATGCAAGTGGCTGAAATGAGTTTCCTCCCGCTGGGTGGCTGAACTCTCCTTTAGAGATGGGGTGAGAAGTTCAGTCATCTGGCAGAGACTCAGATTAGAGTTGCTGCTCCTCCACATTGAGAGGAGCCAGTTGAGGCAGTTCAGGCATCTGGCCAGGATGCATCCTGGTCACCTCCCATAGGAGGTGTTTCAGGATAAGTGGAAGCTAATGTTTGGATGGACACTTTTTATTTCACAATGTGCACACGAATGACAAATTAAAAGATACAACACTTTCACTCAACATTGGTCTTATCGCCACTATTATCAATTATGTTATCATTGATACCCATTTTGTATTGATTATTTTATGCAGCGCTTTTGTCTCTGTGTTTTCAGTGCACCAATGAGCATATTGGTATTGGTCCATATTGGTATGGACAGTCAACTATAGCATGTTGATAATTGACCATATCATTTTAGCAGCTTTTGTTTCAGGGAGGTAGCTAATGGAGAAAGGAAAAAAAAAGACACTAGCTTCATGTTTCATGATTGCAATAATACTTCAGCTGGCAAAAAGCAAGCGAGTCCAAGTAAGCCCTGTCGTCATAAGCCTTATCGTGTCACTGGTGCTTTGCTTGCAGAGTCTTTGGGGGCTGTCTGTGTCCCCCGCTCTGCCGACAGCCAGCCTACTCCCAGATACGCTCATGTCATTATTAAAACCAGCAAATATAACCTCTTGATCAAAACACCGGAACAGTTAAGGTGAAAAATGATTTTCTTTTTTTTTTTATTATTTTAAATTCTGGGTTTGACAGTCATAGCATAGAATACAAATGATACTTGGTTTCCCACTTTCAATTTTCATAATATTTATATAGCATTACTGGTTTTGTTTTGCTCTTTTGTTAGAATGCAAAATGCCTTTCTTCCATAATAGGAATTTCTTTTGTCCCTTTTTCACTCTCTATGCCAAGAGAAGGCAGTGTAGGGGCTTGTTTATTTATGAAAAAGATAGCCACGCTCACCGTTTGAAAGCACCGACCTTTGCAGAGTGCCTTATCTGTCGCCATGAAAGTTAAGATACTAATTACTGGGAATCATAGACATGCAAGCCGTGCATCAGATTAGAGTTCTTCTTCTCGGGCCCAGGGTTTCTACTCACTCTGTACTTATAAAGCTAGCATGCAGTAACAGATTATGCAGCCAGAAGGGAAATCCTGCCGATCAGCTGAATGTGCCAAATTGGTCACATGCTTCCCCTGTGATTATACATCTATGCAGAGAAGATGGGATAAAACTGCATCTTTTCAAAATGAAAGGGAAGAAAACTCCTATTTGTCCCGTCTTAAGTCTGATTTGGAACAACAGGAAACCAATCTCTTGCAGTGATATTTCCCTCCCTTTAGTCTCTGCTCTGCTTATTAATTCTCCTCTTTCTTGCTTGAAAAACAACTGCAACTTAAAATGCAACTTAAATGTTCTCTTGTTGGTCAGAAGCATATTTAAGGAGATCTGAAGATGGCTTTGCATCTTTACCTTGTGCCCTCTTCTAAAGTCGGTCCAATTCGAAGTGCTTTATTTAACTCGTAGCCACTCGGTGGAACTAATATGTGATGAAACTATTGAGTAGACTTTTCTTTTTATTTGATAAATTGTCAACCATAGGGTTGATCCATCCAAAAGTTACACTACAAAGTCAAGTGTGGGGAAAAAAAATCAATGCTCAGATTGTCGCATTGAGACTATTGGCCTGAAATAGAACGCTTGAACAATCCGATTAGCATTTTTGAAACTCTTATATTTGTGTTTGTCTCATGCAATGCCAAAGAGGCCACCATATAATAAAGGATCCAAGAAGCTGTACATTCAGATTCAACAGGTTCTCCTTGATGTGCAGAGCTCACTTGGCAAAAGGAGCTGCAACCACTACATGGCGAGCACTAAGCTGGCACCAGACCTCCTTTGTTCTGGTTTTCCTGCCAGTTAATATTAAGGTTTAAAGAAAGCCTTGTCCACGCTTATGCCCAGGGTTTCATCTAAGTCCTTCTTCTGACAAACCAGTTCTTGTCTTTGAGGTGGGCAAAGATTGCTCACCCAAGCATTGACTGCTGCAGATGTCTCTTGTCCCTTGTGAAAATAGGAGGCGAAGAGAAGTGCAAGAAGTGATTGACGACATAGAGAATTTGGCTCCTAGTCTTCATTTAAACCCATCAATGCTGGGGCAGGACACTGCTTTCATCCAAAGATGGAGCTGCCATGACCACATGCGTCAGTGGTGATGATGTGTGGATCCATGTGTGTGAAGACGGGGCGCAGCAACAGAGTGAATTTACATCACATTTGTTGGATGTGTTGAAATGGCTCAGCGAGGAGCGGTGAAGGGCACAAGGAAGAAAATCTCAGTTGAGTCATGAATTTCAGTTTATAATGTCCTACCAATGTCAGGCTGTGGCTCTGGGCAGCGATATGCAAAACCTCTCTCCAGCTTCATTCCACTTATTGCTGATGTGATCTGTGGCGTAGCCTGGGGAGACAGGGAATCATTACTGTACCGACAGCGGTTATTAAACTGTGTGACATATCCTGAGCGGGTTTTAATAATAAGCTGATAGTCTTATGGGTTTGCTGCACGTCCAAACCACTCTGAAGGACCTGCAACTACCTATGAAGAGTTAAAGAACAGACCGTCTACCCAGCGTCTTTGTGCAGATGGTTTAATCTTATTGTCTCGAAATGACTTTGAATACTTAGAATGTAATGCAGGCCTGCGAGCACACCTGGCAGCTGGACCTTTTGATCTCTGCCCACGGATGCTGGTGGAATTTAAATCACAGGGTGACATCAAGAACAAAACAAAACAAAAAAAAAGTAACATAATCTGCAAATTTTACCTTTGATCTTGTTTTTCTGTTTTAGGTTCTTTTGAGAGGATGAAGTATTGTGGAATAGATGATGAGCTGCCCCCATATGGTTGTGTTGTGAGTGTCCAAGGATGACGTGGGACTGTGTGTGTGTGTTTGTGTGCGTGTGAAAGCATCTCCAGCAACCGTATAGTGAATGTGTCTTGCTACCCAATCTCTATGATATTATTTTTGAGTAGGGATAAGAATTAGATTTTCTGTTCCCTGTCTGTTAGTAAAATAGGCATTTTCTGCAATTTCAGAAGCTTAACACTGAATAAAAGCGAGCTGGTTACCATAAAAATATATCTGTGCAGATTATCAGACGTCTTAGAGTCTTGGTTTGCCTAAAAAGATGGATTTTGTCTTTTTTTTTTCTTGTAGACGTCTTACTTCTCATCCAAGGCTCCACAAAACGACTGTTGAGTAGTTCAAGTATGTTAACCTCTCGTGGGATCACTGAGCACCTTAAGGGTTTTTGAAATATCATGTCTGTTCTCGACCCACCTGCCCATTATGCAGGTTGTGGTTTACCCAACAGGCCGTTTGTTATGAGTGGTTATGACATGAATCAAACCACCCAGGGAGGGATGTCACTACCACATTATGTGTTGCAGGGGTGGTTGCTCTAGTTTCACATACGTGACTTATCTGCCGCTGTCTCAAACCATCCGTCTTCTCTGCACAGACATGTGTGAGTGGGTCAATAATGTATGCGATCTAGATTACCATCGAGGTGCTGAAGACCCCACATGAGCTCGCCACCATTGCTCTGGAGCTGAGGTGAAATATCTTCAAGGACCAAGAGAAGACATCAGTATGGCTTCTTCAAAAAATCGATTCGCAGAAGAATCGCGATGTCTCCATTTGTCATTCTGTCTTGCAAAGCTGATGGTAGTAGATCATGATCAGAAATCATTATGAATAAAATTGTTTTGAATCGAAAATTGATTTTGAATCAAATCGTGGCCCCAAAAATCGACATCGAATTGAATCGTGAGATAGTAAAAGATTCACACCCCTAATGACTTCAGTTTTAGGACTTGACGAATCTTTTACAAACTAATTTGTATTATAAGTGGTAAAGTCAAACTCTGGTGAATGGACAAAAAACAGTTTTGTGTTTCCATAAAGGCCGGTCCCAGGTTCAGACTGGGTGTTGCTTGTGTAATGAACATTGAGTGGTTGGAATATCGTGACACCGCTGTTGTGTAAGTTTACTTTATAGAGCAATACACTCTTTATTTTTGCACAGTGAAATTCCTCCAGGTTCCTCCAAAGTTTTCCTGTTAAAAGAAAAATCCTTTCCAATCTCTTTTTCAAATAAATGTTTTGAGCATTTCAGTATTTTTTTCATGCTTGACAAAATGGAGATACTTTGAACATCTGCTCCTTCAAGATTCAAATTCATGTTTCATGGATACTGCTTTTGTACCATGATTACAATCTATTTGATTTTTTTTTTCCTTTCACCTTCATTACTTACCCTGAACTGTCCTCTTTTGAGCTTTTTTTTTAAAAACATGCTGCAGCCCTGAACAGGAGAAAAGGATGTGTATTTACAAATTAAATTAAGTTGACAAGACGAAACATGAAATATGTCATCCTGGTGTCTCATATTCCTCCGATGCCATACTGTGTGCTCTGAAATACAAATAAAAGTAAACTATTTGCTGCTTTTTTTTTTTTCCCCCTCCAATCTGTATTTTTCATATCAATCCAGTTAGTTCAGGTTGTGGCTGCTTCTGTTGGACCCGTCAGCGTCCTTTACTAACAGTTAAAAATGTGACGACATTCAGCAATGGGGACAAGCAAAGATGCTTAAATGAGTATTTCTTTATTAAGATAGGTGCAAATACTCAAGGCTTTTTCCTGAGAAGAGCAGATGTTTTCACTCCTTCTCCCAACTGGATTCAGCAGGAGTTTCACCAACAGGCTCCATTCTGTTGATCTGCCTGGTTGCAACCAGCTCAGGATACTCGATGATAGACAGATGGTTCATCTGCTCACCTGCCAAGTGGTTTTTTTTTTTTTTTTTTTGTAAATGCTTGCCTTTTTCCAAACTGTTTCTAACAAAGGCTTCCCAGATGATTCAGTGCACCAAAGCAACCTGGTGCTCCAAGTTATTGAAGACGCACAGACGACTGACAAACTAAGGGAAAAACCTGAAAGCTTGACCCCAGCAGGGTTCCCTTCCCTGCTGCATGTGGCGATTTATTTTTTTTTTTTGGCATAATTTCTGATCCACTTCGTTCCATTAAAAGGGAAGGATGACTGCAATCAATATTAAGTTATTCTGAGTGAAGCTTTATGCAATGATGAAGCTTTAATACTTCGATAGCCCGACTCTCTTCAAGGATGCCAATACATAGTTTAATGGGCACAATCATCATTAGTAATCATTAGAAATGACTTCTGAACTCTTATCTCTGCTTAATTGACGACCTTTGGGGATGTCAGACGGCACTATCCATCTTCATCTTAAAAAGAAAATACGCAAGTATTTTGGAAGACTAGCGCTCCATCGCTCCAGCAGAGCTCCAGAGACTTTCAGAGTCAACGTCAAGCATTGAAGTTTTTCTGGCAGCACATAATGTCCGATACCTGACAAATTCAATTAAAATTAGATGTAAATTTGTCACCGCTCAACTGGGCTCAGCTCAGTCGTTGTGGACCGAGCGCACCTGTCAGAGCTGCACAACTTATGTCAGCATTAAAAAAGGCAAACTAATGCAAAATTTGGTTGGAAAAAAACACAACAAAACAAAGTTGCCATCCTTTAAAGCAGTAATTCCCAAAGTGTGGGCTGCGGCCCCCTGGTGGGCTGTCAGTACTGCAGGTGGGAGGTCATTAAAATTAAATAAATGTGTTTTAAATCCTCCTTTTAATCTTTAATTAATGCAAAAAACATTAAGAAGTAATAAAACAAACCAGTTAAGTGTTATTCTACTGTCATCTTAACATAATAGGACAAGTGTCACCTTATTTGTTGACCCCTTACATTAACATTGGAACAAAGCTTCTAGTCCTGTTTGTTTATCACAGTTTTGATTAAAGGTTTGGGTGGGCCGCAGAGATTTTTCACATTTCAAATTGGGCCATGCTATTCTGAAGTTTGGGAATGGCTGCTTTAAAATTTCAGCCACAAAGACGCGTCACTCTCCTCAGTAGTTTGATAACCTTGAGCGGCGGCTTCCAAAATATTTCGTATTAGTCGCTGGTTTCCATTGCATTACCTGTAACCACGCTTTGGTTGCAGGTCATTTCAGGTTGACCCGTGATGCAGTCAGAGGCCGTTCTGTCCGTAGCTTTAGGCAGTGGGGTTGCAGTGGGAAGGGAACAGCAGCGCACCAGTCAATTACCAGTTAATAAACAGTGGAGATTTTCTATTAGTGCTTGTTAGTGCGTGTAGAAGATTGTTGGTATGTGGAATTGGAGGAATCCACTGTGACTATGGAATTAGAAAAAAAAAAGAAAAAAAAACAGGCATATTTTTTTTTTCCCTGAGTCTAATTTATAGCACCCAGTTCTCTGAATGCCTGCCATTTATTGAGATAATATTTTTTTATTAGATTTTCAGCAGGCTATGCAGTGTGGTATAAAGCGTTTGCAAACATATTTTTATCTTCTGAATGGTCCAGAAATGTGCGGTCAGGAACTTTCACGTAAAGCAATATTTCATAAGTGACTGTAGAGCATTCTTTCCAATAAAGCCAATATATTACATAACCATATTAGGGGCCAAACAATGGATGCCGCTTCCACTGAGTCACGTCATTGATAACATTATAGGCCCGGGAGAATGTGAGGCCTAGGTAATTTTTAGGAAACTAGTTGTCAAATCTCATGTGTGGTAAATCTTCCACTAAGAAGGTCTTCAGTGTTGACAGAGTAAAACCGCTGTAAGGGAGCGCCGTGCACCTTAGTGGCCTCGTTGGGCAACAACATTAATTGGATTTGGGGAAACCATCTTTAACAAGGGGAAACTGCTCTGACGGTCCGACAGCTGAAATCAACATGAACAATAAATCATTAAAACCCCTCTCTGTCACACGAGACCAGATGCAGCAGTGTGTAACTCGGTAACAAGTCTTCACGTATAAACTGCTTACAATAAATGACCCCATTCTTTCTGTCCCATAGGATCATAGTTTAATTATGTTTGTTTTGCTTTTTTAAGCTTACAGAAAAACAGTAGGTGCTTTTTCTGCTCACAGTTCACACCTGGAACCAACATATGGGCCGGCACCATTATGGGGTGATGGGTAAGGGCGGACTCTGTTCAACTAGTGGGTCACTGGTAACCAGCAGCTGGAAGGCTGCCCTCACACCTCATCAACAAATCTCACTTTAATTAGTTCACCTGACCATTTCCTCTCTTTTGCTTCCCCATGTTCCCCAAAGTCCTCCATCAAGCCTTGTGTGCCTCACAGGCTCACCTTCCTCTCATCCCGCCCGGACACCGGGGAATATCTTCGGGCCTACAGCTCCACACACGCACACACCGCCGCTCTATAAACGAGCCTCACAATAGACTTTGAGAAAGCTCGGATGGTATTGATTTTTAAATGGGGCCTCGCTGATGCCGTATTAACATTGGGTTACCCAGTGATATGGATGTTGCTGTAGGCCCACATTTCTTTCGTGCACGTCGATGTAATTTGCACATTCACAGGTGGAAATGATCGCACAGGCTCTGTTGTTATGCTCGCCCGTGCTCTTCCTCGGCTGTTTAAAGAAGTTCAATAAGTGGACCGGTAGTTTATTGCCTTGATTGTTAGTGTTTGGGTTTTAATGGTAGCAGAATGTCTCCCTGCCTTAGCGTCCTTGAGCGTTTCCCACCTTATGAGCAAGTTTTTATACAAAATGCCTCTTCATTTGCACTTCAATGGAATAGATCCAGCTGTTGAACACCATATCATGGTGGGAAGCCACTGGTATTGTCAGGTTGATAGAGCGATGCAGTAGAGCTGAACGAACTTATCAATTCTGCGATATATATCGATATTTTATCGAGTATCGATTTTTCAGATCGGGTATTGATATTCTAAGCTTCTTTCAAAACCTCCGTGTCCCACCTTTAAAAGCTTGCAAGCAACATCTTGCACTGTTTAAATAAATGAAAGTATTTTTCTCACCATATCTTTTATTCATTTTGTCCAGCATTTGCAAGCTGCCTGTCAGCCATATAATGTGTAATTGATGCTTTCAGTTCAATTGATTTAAACAAAGTCAGTGGAACACTCACAAGATGACACCAAAATCACTTTGTCCCTTTAAAATCTGTCGGAAAATGATGTAAATGTATTGTAAGATGAATATCGATACATATCGTATCATGAGCTGAATATCATGTATCGTACCGTATCGCGAGATTAGTGTATCGCTACGGCACTACAATGCACCAACGACTGTCTTACAGTACCTGCCAGTCTTTTAATGACTGATAAAATCTGTCCACCAACCACTAGCACAGTCCGCTATCACACTGCAGTCCCTGTGGTCCACCACATCTCTCTCTCTCTCTCTCTCTCTCTCTCTCTCTCTCTCTCTCTCTCGCCGTCGCAACTAAAGGCCTTTTCCATACGGACACCATTTGTGGCTGCTGCTTAATTACCTATCAAAAAACATTTCAAAGCTCTTGACAGGGAAAGGGGAGAGGCAGAAGACAAAAAGGCAAAGACAGACGAAAAAGAACAGGCACAAAAGAGGGTGAGCGCGGGGAAAGAGGAATGGGAACACAGCACTGAGAGATTGATCGAAAGGATGAGCCGTGCGTCTGTGGGATGAATTTGAATAGACGGTGACAGACACGGGGGGGGGAGTGGTGCAATAACGTTGCAGCACAGGATGAGGAGAGCTGTGATCTAGCAAGTAACCCTTTTTTTTTTTTTTTTTTTTAAAAAGGGGAGAGGGTGGGAGTGTCTTTACCAGGGATGGCTATAAATTACAGATGATTGATGCTTCCTGCCGTCGAGGACGACAGTTAAAGACATAGAGCTCTAATTGCTGACATTCTCCTCGCTCTCCCCCGCTCTTCCTGTCTCAAACACACCAACTCTGCGTGTTTATATATTTATATGCACACGTATTGAAGTAAATTGAGGGCAAAAGTGTCGGCAGAAAGCAACAGGTTACCTGATGTAACCATTTCTTAATAGTGTCATACATTATATATTACATAATATACTCTATATATAGATACGTTATTGATATACTTTATTGATTGTGGATTTCTTTTTTTCCTCTCAAAGCTTGAAGCTGCTCTCCATAATCCCGTTCACTGTACGATGTTGGGCTTCTCTGCAGCAAGCACCTCTTTACCTCAAGGCTACCTCTGGGTAAGTGATGTTTTATGCACATACGAAGATGCCGATAAATGCTCCCACACATTAAAGTAAATGACAACCAAAGCAACGGTTTTAATTCCAAGAATTCATGTTTTACGTTAGTAATAATTTCAGCTTTTAACACAATTACAGCAACCATTTAAATGTCCTTGGCCGAACATGCATAAATAAAATGATCCCAAGGGTAAAAACAGGACGTGAAACACTTCTCTATAAAATATCTCCCGGAAACTGAATTAATTCTGTACACGGGCTTGCATGGAGTCAACGCAGCACAATTTATTTATTTATTTTAAAGCTTTTTTTTATGATGAGTGGGGCAAATTGCACTGCTAGACCAACGGATAATTATCTCTGGGGTTGTTGGAACTGAGCTGCGTAGAGATGGAGTGAAAAATTCAGATTAAAAAAATGATGCAGAGAGCCTGCTATTAATCTGAAAGTTTCAGTTTTTGTTCCACCCTCCTCTTTGGATAGGCGGCGTAATTTATCAGGTTATACCTCTTTCGCCCTAAAGCGTGCGACAATCAAGTGTAGACCCTCGTAGTCAGGGAGTACAGCCCAGTTTCTCAAATGTAATCACATGTTAGGTTCCATTCTAAAACAGATGGAAGAAAAAAAAGATTTTTAATGGAGTTAGTATTTTGGGGCGTGTGATTTAAGTGTTTTTCTATGTGCAAGGACCTGCCTTTTGTCAGACCATTACTCCAGACTGCTAGAAAAATGATGATAAACTGTGCTTATCTCTATCACCTTATTAGATTTATTATAATAGTTGATAAAAAAGAGGAATAATGTAATATTATATAGTTTTAGTGGCTGCAATTAGCCTTTTTTCCACTGCACATCTTTTTTAAAATAACAGTGCACAGGGAAAAATAAATAAATGTGCAGATATTTAGCAAGAAATGTCAAATATATTCTCTTGTTAGGGCTTGAATCACTGTATCTTAGTATTAAAGGCTGTTTGAGACTGTTTTCCTCTGGAAAGGCTCAAGTATTGTACCGTTTCTGTAAAGGCATGTGTCCCATCCAGCATTCAGAAAGCTCAACCTTTTTGAAAGATCTTTTCAGAAGAAGTAGGCTGGGAACACTGCTTCTCTTTACAGGAACTTTCCTTTACAAGAAAGTATTTACAAACAAATACATGAAACAATAAAAATGTCTCGCAAAATGAAAATGCGCAGCAAACATATTATATGTCGGGTAGATCAGAAAGGTAATTAGCTCTGCATGTTTTGTTGCCAGTGGCCCCTGGTAGAGTGGATTTAAATTAAGCGTATAGACACGTGTGACTGCAGAAAATAAGATGTGATACTTTTAAAGATGCTTTTTGATCATGGATCTGTTGTGTGAGTACTATAGCTATACATTGAACTCATCTGTTCGAACCTTCAGTGGAGACGTGGCAGTCGCGCTGTTCTCTCAGACCTCCGAATGCTAACCTCACATGTCATATAAATGGTTCCTCCGGGGAAATAAAAATGGCATACAGCAGAGTATGCCTTTTTATTATTATTTTTTAATGGTTTTGGCAGCGTTTGGCATTTCCTAGTTTCACATTTCAAAGTCAAATATTCAACAAGTCAAGTCAGGATTTTGTGATGCAGCATCAGACCAAGCCTCCGGTTGAAGAAGGTCACAAAGGTTCGCTTGCCTCAGCGGAAAGCACTTTGGATCGGCATCTTAGCAAATAAAAACGTCATGGATTTACTGAGACGGAGCTTCACTCAGGAAACAGTCCAAATGTGTCTCTTCATTGAAATATAACATTGTAGACCCAAGGCTCACCAAGTCCTTCATGATGAAAGCTTTTTTTGTGGGAAAGTAAAAAAAATAAAATAAAAATTCTCTTAGTTGCATGAAATAAAAGCTCGAAAGTGAGTTTACTTGGTGTTTCTGCTGACTCTGAAGAACTGGAAATGAACCGTGCACACACCGCTGCTTGAGCACTTAACACGGCTAACCTTTACCCAGCGCAGTCATCCTGACAAACTCTACAGCACAGTATGTAGCCAGGCAGAGACTAAATAAATAAACCCCAGACCACAAAAAAATTCAGATGAAATGGAAATAAAAACAAAAGGCAGTGATTCTTACACTTATTTTAATTTCTTTGCAGACAGCATGATTACAGTATGCCCCCCCCCCTTCTTTTTATCTGCATTTCATTTATTCGTATACATACATTTTTGCATTTTAGGCCTGTAAAAAAAAAAAAAAAAAGAGTTGGAACAGTAGAAACCTTTACCTCTTGAAAAAGCTGCCATTCCTTTTCACAACCCTTAAAAAGCATCCTGGCATCGAGGACACTGAGCTGCAAAATGCTGCAGGTGTTATTTTGTTCTTTTATAATTGCAAACACATCTTAAAGTGGACAGCAGTACCTCTGTCATTGCTTTTTTCATTCCCAAACTCGACACGTTTCTCCCCCTTTTTTTTTTTTTTTTTAAAGATACTTCATGTTTTAAGTGAGAAAAGGTTCCATGTGATTGTGTCAGTTTTGGTGAATAACATTGTTTGAAGCAGAGCTTTCTGATCAAGGATCAAAAATCACTTATGTCCAGTTTTAGATGTGAACCCCCCATCAAAATTCCACATTCCTTGAAGCATTTAATGGTCTGCAAATCCATTTCAACCTTTCTTTGAGGATCATAGCATCAAACAGCTATGATCGTTGCCAATAATGGGGAAAAAGACCACGAGTCCTATCTAATTGGAAGATTGAATGGCCAGTACTCCAGAAGCACCCACAGGTGCATCCCCCCAGTTGATGTCGGGGAAGAATCAGAGCTCTGATTATGCAAAAAAGAGCATCACTGGTTTTAGCGCCATGTGATGCAAACATAGAATCTCTCAGGAAAATAAAAGGAAAAACACACACACACAAAAAAACCAAAACATGATTGGAGTAAGCACCATCAAAAACATAGGATGGACCAGTAGCTGGAGGTCAGCCAGGTCTTCAACCTAACCACCTGTCGCGCAGGGACTGCAGAAGCAAATCTCAGATGCGATACCGCATGGAGAGATGTTAACATACACCTACAACAGACAGACGCTGTCCCTGCACCCAGCGAGGAGCTGGTCTAAGACCATGATTTTTTTTTTTTTCCGTTCGTCTCCTCTCTTGGAGGGAGTCGCCCCAGTACCAACTTTTTGAAATTGAAATTGAAGCAAGAAAATTATAATGACAGTCTTGCATTGATGCTTCTGTCAAAGAAATAAATTTAAGAATCATTGCATTTCGTTTTCATTTCTCCATATCGCCCCAACTTTTTCCTCATAATGAAGGTAGCTAGCTTCCTCCCACAGTCCAAAAACACATTAGGCTGCATGGTGATTTTGGTGATTCTGGACTTTTTTTATGGGAGTTTGTGTGAGCGTGCCTGCTTGTATGTAACTCCGTGTGGCTCTGTGATGGTTTCTCGACCTGGACCGTCCAGGGTGCGCCCGGCGTCTGGCCCGCTGGCCGCTGGGGTAGGCTCCACCCCCAGGGTGACCCATCCAGCAGGTATAGAAAATCCATGGATGGAATGGGTAGATGAATACTCCAGAACCAGTGTACGGGTAATTAGTGGCTGAATGTTTCCACCCCCAGCTGGTTCTACCTCCCTGGCAGGCTTGTCAAATAAGAGATGACACTAATCATGTTAAAGTGAGATGGGCTGTGGGGATTTCTGCATGCTTTGATCAGAGTAATGACATTGTGTCTAATCAGCCTGATACTGCAGCGTTTCTCTGGTTGCCTGCACCTTTTGTGTCCCACTTTTATTAACTTCCTACTGCTCATTTTTGATTAAAAAAAAAATAAAAATCCCCAAACTCTGCATTTGTTAATCTGTTTTTTTTTTTTTTTTTTTTTTTAATCTACCTACTGTATTGAGTAAGTCAGAATTTGTAGCAAGAATTAATGATGGGAAATTTAAATCCATCCATGTCAAGGTGAACTGACAACGCGGTCACCGGTGGTTTTTGGATTCTAAACGTGGTAAACACAACCGTGCAGAGTTTGCTGGCATGACCATTCTCCCACGCTTCCTCACCGCATCCGAAGCAATCTAATTAATGCTGTCAGAGCATTTACTCTCCAGAAAGATTTTGCTTCTCTCAGGCAAATAATCAGTCCAGGGCACAGCTCCAGATTTCTATTCCTATATAAAAAAAAAAATAGAGTGATGACATTGGCAGGATACATTTTCTCTTCTTTTCTTTTTCTTTTTTTTCCAGTGGGTATGTAAGGGCAGTAGAGTTTTTGCAGCAGGAACTCTGACCGCTGTGGCGTATGGAAGGGTTAGGAAGTGAATGTCGAGATTGTGGAGGAGGCTTGGTGAGTTGGGCCTGCTCCTGGCTCTCATTCATTAACTTGAAGCTATGTTTTTTCTTTTTCTTTTTTTTTTGAAGGAGGCTCAGCAGCTCCTTGCTGCAAGATAAGTCCTCCGTATCTTCGTCTCATCCTGTGCAGTAGACCATTATTTGTTCTGGCTCATTCTCAAGGGCCCAGAGGATCGCTTCTGTCCAGATTCTGTGCGCTGATACAAATCAAACAAATGATTGCATGCAAATAAGGGCGAGTGTGAAGGAGAAGAGCTGAAGATTATATTTAGCTCAAGTCACGTGACGGGATTCATACAGAGAATATGTCTTTGCGGTTTTTCAGCGAGACGCCGTGCTTCTTTTCCAAAATGATGTTTTGTTTTCTCTGAATATTCACCTGGGTCTTCCAGAGGCCTAATGAATGGAATCATATTGAAAACTAACAGTGACGCATTAATTGTCTGACAATGAAAGAAATGCCATTTTAATTGGAATCTCATCAGAGATGGGTCGGAGGGCTCCTGTTCACCTATTTGTCTCAGCGTCCGCATTGACAGGCTAACACAAAAAGCCAATACAATTATGCGCATAGTCACGCCTGCGGCAAACATCCAGGCTGTGGAGTATAATTTGACTTTTTTGTAAACATGTAAAGTTGGTTTCTAATTTGATTGGATTTTTTTTCCCCCCTTTTCTGTCTTCAATAAGGCGAAACATCTACAGGGACGAGTTTATGTCCTTGATTGTTTGCAGCAAGATGTTTTATATCTTCTATAAGATGGTGGTGGCGAGTGCAGTTGTATCAGCAGCCATCTGTTTGGACTGCAGCATCAGAACCAGTGTCTCAAATAAAGAAAATGATAAAGAAGTCCGGCTCCGTTCTGGGAACAGATCCGGAGCCCCCGTGAAGAAGAATGATGCATTAAATGCAAAACATAACGGGCGACGCTGCACATCCTCTGAACAACACAGCGATGAAATGACAGAGGAGCTCATTCCCACCCACAGCTTCAACTGTCTGCAAAGGGGGTGTTTTGTTTTAGAAAAAAATCATATGTCATATTTATTTGAATGTCTGCAGTGATCGCCAGTGCTAAAACATAATACAAGCCTGTCACTTTGGCCATTAAAATGCATCCTGAGAGAAACAATCACAAATGGACAAAGCTCTTAAAAGGCCTGAACAGGATGGATTCAGGTGGTCTGGGACACTTGTGTCCACATTCAACACAAAAGCATCCTGGGACAGATTCAGAGACCACCTGCTAAACTAATACCATCGACTTGGGCTCAGTTATTTTCCTTATTTGAAGCTGCTGTCTTTGCAAGCAAAAAATAATGTGCAAGCTTATGTCCATGCGGAGCAGGACCGTCAGAAGAAATCCCCCAGAATGCTTTAGGGTACACGTTTTAGTGCAAAGGTGTGAAAACATGCACAAAGCGACAGCCACTTGGAATCAGGTCTCTCAGATCTGAAAGGGCTTTTTGTTTTAGGGCCACCGAGGTCTGACAATATGGCATTCAGATGTACGATGACTTCTCGGACTCAGTTCTCAAAAGAATCATCATGTTTCCTCTTCTTTTTCTCCACTGAACTTCACCTCACGCAACATTTTCTGTTCCTCACAAGTCAATGATGCAAAGATGCTTGATTCAACCCCCCAAAGCCAGCTGATTAGAACTGATCAGAACTGCTAATCATGTTGAAAGTAAAACTTTTGTGGACCATCTCTGTTGCAAAGCATGTCACAGACATCACATGAAAATCTAAGAAAAAATTGCTTCAACTTTTGAAAGAAAAAAAAAAAGCAGCACGAGGGAACTTTTGCCATTTTGAACTGAACTGAGCTGCAGAAGTGGACTCCAAACCACCGAGCCCCTCTCCTCCCCCTCCAAGATGTCAGTAGCTCTGTCCTTGTACTTCCGTTTTGTCTTTATTGTCGCCTGAGTGACCCGCCATCGAGCGCTGCGCGTGACCTGTCAGAGTCGGTTTAATTAATTGAAAATTATTTCATTTTCGTTTTATCATGCAATCGCTGTAGCAACGCTTCAAACACTTAAAAGCAGTAAAAAAAAAAAAAAAAAAGGAAAAAGAACGAAAAATCCCAGCATTCTCAGAAAACTCAAAGCCTTTCGTGCTCTTGTGAATGTTTCTCTGTTCTTCATTCACAGGAAGGTCACAGAAGTTTTAACAAGACTTGTTTTAATTTTTCTCGAGTTGTCATTGTGAGTCCGTTGCATAATGTGGTTTAAAATCATATTCAAGAGTGAACGTATGTTATAAAAGCTGCTTGCTCACATGAAATGATTGACTTTGCTGTTTTACTCTCTGCTTTTCGTCTCACCTTTTCCAGCTTCCAGATACGTTTCAACCCCGTCACATGATTTCGATCCGTTGGTCCAATCTTTTTGTCTTTTTTTTTTATAGGGATGCATGGATAACTGTTTTTTAAAACCGATACTGATAACCGATAACTTTCAGCTCCTAAAGGCCGATACCGATAACCGATAACACACACATATACCTAAGATCATTACATCAATACTATAAAAAAAACCAAAAACAGTTTTGATTCTTTAAATGAACATTTATTTCTTTTTCCAATGAAAACTACTGACAAGCCTCTCAAACATTTTCGTAAAGCTATCAAACAAGCCTATTTGATATCTCACATCAACTTAAATAAGCTGCATTACTGACTGATATAAAAAAAAAAATAAAGGCTCCTTGAACTGATGGAAATACATGCATCAAAATTACTAACTGAAAAAATGGCATTCCTCAATGTCAATAAAAAATAATGCACAGGTCATAATGTACTGACACAAGTTAGACTTGTCTGTGTAAATAAACTGAAAAAGTGCACTCCATAGTAACAAAGAAATTACGTTTAAAGGATTTTGGCTTGTGGTTCCGTTCAAATGAATGCCTTTAATTAAAGTAAATGAGCTTTGGTTGTTTTTTTTTTTTTTTTTTTTTTTAAATCTCATGGAAGCTTTAGATGAGAGAGATGATGGCGAGGAGCGGAGAGGAGAGGGGTTGGGGAGGGGAGCGGAGGGGAAACTTGGTGCTAGTTTGCTCACATTAGCTCATGTTAGCGCGATTTCAAAACTCCATGGAAAGCGACGGTTATGTTTCAGGTGGCTGATCAGGTTTGACGTATTAAAGCTTGTGCTATTTTTCCCTCCTTCGCTTGGAGCATTTTGTCACAAATAACCAGCGAACTATCTTCATCTGAAACTTTAATGAAGTTCTTTACAATTCGCCATGTTTTTTTTTTTTTTTTTTTTTTTTTTTTAAATGAGCACACTGTGCCGCAATGCTGCATTCAATTCCCCCGTTTTCTAGTCGTTCTTTCGACCTTAACTATTTTTTCTATTTTTATGTTTAACATGCAGGAAAATACTGTGAATATCAATTAAAGTCAGAAACTACCAAAATTTTAACCAGAGTTAATGAGTTGTTTTCTGACATGAGGGGGTATTCTTGATTTTCCTTACTGAGAAATCGTTTTTCTGATTATGCCGACGTCACTTGAACATAACATTCACTGCCGGTCATTCAAGGCTCAGAGGGAGCGAGGCACTGCCATGTTGACGAAAATATATATGTTATCGGGGCTATTCGTCATGATATCGGACTTATCGGAATGACATCATAATTTCCTGTTATCGGGCCGATAATTATCGTGCACCCCTTTTTTTTTATTAAATGAAACTTTTTTTTTCTTTTTCTGTCCAGGTGGCTGGTGGCGGAGAAGCGTCTCAGGGCCACATAGAGATATTTTCCCTCAACAGGCCCGCCCCCAGGGCCGTGAAGAGCCTGCAGGTCGGCTCCGCCGTCCGATGTCTGGAGTACGTGCCGGCAGCTTCTCCGACTGAGGACTTTGAGGCGGGAGTTCACAAGGCCACCCCGGGACTCAGTACAAACATTTGTGCTGGATTAGATGATGGCCGGTGAGAGACTCGTGTTTAAAGATGAGAAAATGTTTTTCAGTGTGCTTTATATCTGCAGTTGGATACCGTGTATAATACGTTTTCACAGTCCCCCATGATCTCCAGCTGTATAGATTTGCTTGTCAATATTTCATCAGAACAAGAAGTCGGAGCCGTTGCCCCAACAGAGCATCAATAACTGCTGCTAGTGCTACGATCACTGTTTCGTTTTCAAACCCAATAAACCTCCTGGTTCCCACACATTTGGGATCAGAGGGTTTAGAGGTTAGCTTTAATCTCATTCCTCCGTCACAATTACTGTGAATAAATTGTTGTTTGGATTTTCAGGTGGAGAGCACTTTGACATATCAGATTTATTCATCGAGTTATCCTTTCGTTTTAATTAACAGAAGTGATAGCTGTTTGTCTTGCGACCTAAATCAAATTTCAGCATTTTGTTTTTGCTGACATCTTCAAGTAAAAGTGTCTGTTCAAGGGGAAAGTAAAAAAAAAAAAAGGCATTACAAAATATGAAAAGATGAAAGAAGAAAAGAAAAAAAGGCATTTCTGCATTTTGCAGACTCTGAAGCCTGTCAGCTCCGATGCTGCTTACATTTTCTTCTGAGAGAGAAACGAACTGCGATGTGCATTTGTCATTCTGAAGAAGATGCTAAGATGCAGCAAAGTTCAGATGGCTTTTGAAACATGCAAAAGACGGAGTGGCTCCACATACGCGACGCCTGGTGCACCGTTAAATCAGAGTGCATGAAAACGAGGCACTCTGTCATTTCAAATGATGCTCATTTGTCACGTCGGTTTTGCGCTGCCGTTGTTCTTTCAGCATTCTGGTCTACGGGAGTCTGGACACTGCAGCACAGTGCCTGCTGACCCTCCACAACCCAGACAGCTGCCCCGTGCTGTGCCTGAAGCACTCCTCTCGCTTCCTGTTTGGGGGTCTGCGGAACGGGTCCGTGATCGTCTACGGAAGAAATGACAGCGGTGAGTTTGCTCTGTTTCCAGCTGCTGCTTCCCTCAAGTCAGTCGTCTTTGTGTCAAACAGTAATCTGTAATAGTCATTGGGTCAATCTCTCCATCTGTGCTTGACAAATGCTGGCATAGCCAGAACACAAATTTAAACCACTAAGTATATTTTGAATGAAAAATATACCTAAAGAGGTCAGTTCCTCTGTGAGTGAGCGCTGTCCTTTAACACAATACTGTCTAAACTGCAGCATTTTCAGTTTAGTCCACGGCTGCTCTGGAAGTTGTTTGCAATCAGCTGATCTGCAGTTAAAGTGGCTGGAAACCAGAAATGCACAACAGTGCCAATACTGAGCCAGTACAGTTAATACAGTACAGAGTCAGTACAGTTTACAGGATACCAATTGGTTCAGGAACAAAAATTATTTTACATCCACCCAAAAATGAATGATTAAAACAAGATTTTATATACATGCATATATATATATATATATATATATATATATATATATATATATATATATATATATATATATATATATATATATATATATATATATATATATATATATATATATATATATATATATATATATATATGTATGTATACACACACACATTAGGGCTGGGGAATTATCAAGATTTTTAATTGCAATTAATCGCATGATTTCGCTGATTAATCACGATTAATCACATTGTATATGCAAAATCAAATAATAATTCAAAAGTAGTGTAAAGGTCACTTTTATTTAAATGTTCTGCGGCCATATGAACTAAAGTGCCATAACATTTGCTGTGCGAACACGTTTAACATCAGCACTTGTCAGTAACACATATTTAGTGTCAATCTCATCTCTTAGTCTTCTTTTGTTTTGTTTTTTTAAAAACTCTACTCAGACTCTTTTGAAAACTTACCTGTATCAGGTGTCAGCAAACAAGCAGGAAAAAAGGCCTCCAGTCGTTCATGTGACGTCTTTTGAAGACCGAGAAGCTGAGCTCAAGCTGACCCTCAGCTGCAGGTTAAACTACAGGTGTGGAACAACGGTGCCACGTAGCTTAAGAGATCGCTGCTCAACGCCACGTTAAACTCTTAAAACTCTGCTGAACGAGCAGCCGTGCAATTGGCCCAAACTGATCAAGCTTTCTAAATGCTCGTCAACCTGGTAAACATGTCACGTACTTGGTGTCCTTTTCTAGCGCAACATAGGCCCAGTTCCACAGACAGAAATAGTTAATTTTCAGACAGATTGGACCTTTAGTACTTCATTTATTTAACTACTGTTATGAGGTCATCTGATGTCCGTTGCTTTTGCATATACGGGACGGTGGATGGATTTATGACAGATTCTTAATTGGGGCCATTCATCAACACATTAGTCTTTCCACCTTGAAATAATTAGAAGTAGAGTTTTATGTTTCCTGTTCAATATATTTACAAACATTGTCATTTCACATACATTTATTTGTCTCATGAATATATATTTTTTTCTTAAGTTCCTCCCTTTCACAGGATGCATGTTTTTTTCATCTTTACCGGATACGGAGTGTCATTTTCTCACCTCCCGTAAATATGAAAATAACCCTTCGCCACGTGGTAGATGGCTCGCCACGTTTAGTCAACCGTTGCACGAGGCCAACGGGGCTTAACGGCATCTCAGCAGAGGTTTGGAGTCTTCACAGCCAGCGGGAGCATAGCGGCTCCATCGGTGGGCTCCTTTTACCTGGCTGCAGCCCGCCGCCTCCCGTACTCCCCTCTTCCCCCGAGCAGAAAGGATGATTAATTACACCGAGCTGCTGCGTGCCAATTAAATATTACCATTCATGCTTTATAGATGTATATTAAAAAGGACAAGAGAAAAGCTCTGGAGGGCGTCGGGGAATGTTTGTGAATTTGCCACATCTGTTGAAGATCCATGCCCTTGAAGCGCTTGTATCTGGAAACAAGTCTGTTGCAGATTTTTAGCAGAAGAAGAAGAAATCTTAGACATGCATCACATTGTTGCGCTCCAGCTCTCCTCACCGAAACGTCAAACAGCCCCTCAGCTTGTGGTGAAAGTATTATACAAGATGAGATATTTGTTTCAGAGCGACAAACCTTATCCCTTTGTTAAAGAGGGAGAAGGCCAGGCGAGGCTTTGGTTAGCGTTCCGGGGGCCGGAGGGACATTTGCAAGAGTGAATTTTGAAAAGGTGGGAAAATGACCTTTACAACATGCCAAACAATTAACCTGTGGAAGTCAGGAGGCACTGTAAGGCTATTCTCCCAAGAAAGGCTGGAATAAACAACTCAAAATGTTAATTAAATGGCTGAATGAATCCCCTTCTCTGATTTTTGCTTCATTACTGCACAGCAAAAGGAAATGCTTGTGCGGTTTACTTTAAAATGTGCTTTTGTGGTCACCGCAACATGAGACCCCTTAATTAAAATTCAAAGAAGAAGGTCCGCTTCATTTACACACTGATGAAGAAAAAAGATAGGACAAGAAATTTGGAGTCGGGGCTCTTCTTAAATAGACAAGGGAACCGCTACTTAAACAGTTGGAAAGTGCATTAAAGTGTACAAGAGACTTATTATGGGATGGGTCAGGGCGCTGCTGGGTGTGCTAATTCACAGTGTCTGGTGATTCAAATGGAGGAGAGTTTTTAGTGGACCAGCAGCTAATATTGTCCACTTTTTTTTTCATTAGAGAGAAAGAAAACAAGGCTCCACTGCTTTCGCTCACAATGTTAAATAGCTCTGGGGTTTTTATTTCTTCCTTGTTTTTTAATAAATAAGGATCAAGTTAACGTGCTGTTTTGCAAGTAGGAGGAATTTAATTGTCTCAGTCTAACAGTGTTCCAGCAGAAGTGGGAGCATTTGTTCAAAGTTTATTAATAGAACTGAGATGCCATGAAAATTCAGTGATTTTTTTTGTTTTTTTATATTGTGGTTTCTACTCATCTTTAAGACGGAACGGCCAGTTTTAACAGATGAGCTTGTTCTGTTTCTTTGTTTTTTTTTCTCCCAGATGATCTCTGGGACCCGGACTCCAGCAGATGTGTGAGCCTGGGCTCAGAACCGGTTCGGACCATGCTGGTGCTGGATGAATCACTGTGGGCGAGCTCTGGGAACTCCGTCACAGTTGTGGAAACCTCCAGTCTGACCACAAAGGTACAGAACTAAATCGCTGCTCAACACGCTGTTTTGAAATTCACCCTGTTGGAAAAATACGACCCCGGATCAGAAAAAGAGTCAGAACAACATGGATGTTGGAAAAAAAAAAAAAATTATGGATTCATGGATTGATTCAGTTTTTATTTCTTCTTATTATTACATTAAAGGTGTAGTAGGCCAGATTATTTATTCATATATATATATATATATATATATATATATATATATATATATATATATATATATATATAATATATATATATTATATATATATACACATATACACATATACATATATAAATATATATAAATTAGATTTGAGCGATTTTATCCATTCTGCAATACATTTCGATATTTTATTTCCACAGAGAGTATCGATCTTTCAGCCGCGGGTATCGATATTCTAAGCTTCTTTCAAAACCCCCGTGTCCCACCTTTAAAAGCTTGCAAGCAACAATTTGCACTGTTTAAATAAATGAAACTTTTTTTCTCAACACATCTTTTATTCATTTTGTCCAGCATTTGCAAGCTGCCTGTCAGCCATATAATGTGTAATTGATGCTTTCAGTTCAATTAATTCAAACAAAGTCATTGGAACACTCACAAGATGTCACCAAAATCACTTTGTCCCTTTAAAATCTTTCAGAAAATTGTGTAAATGTATTGTAAGATGAATATCAATATACAGTCATGGAAAAAATTATTAGACCACCATTTTTTCTTCACTTTCTTGTTCATTTTAATACCTGGTACCACTTAACGTCATCATGTGACTAAAACAGACAGAAAAGAGAACACTGAATGCATAAAAGCAGTGTTTTTGGCAGTACAACACCATAGCTATTGATGTAAAAACTTAAGTGATTTAGGTTATAATCAAGAAAACCATGGAAAATAGTAAGATATCAGCTCTTAAATAAAACTCTTATGAGCAATCTTTGTGGTTATCGTTATGTTTGTCCAAACAAATGTACCTTTAGTTGTAAGAGCATCATGGTGGGTCAGGGGGGCGTTTGTTAAAAAAAGGTTGAGAACCACTGACTTAATGGGAAGACAACCAGTCACATTTGTTGTGGTCCATGTAGACGTCACACCTGTTTGCATTTCTGGGAGGTTTCACATCAAGCTGGGCGTGTCCTCAGTTTGAGATCGAAGCACGTTATTGTGCTTTTTTTTTTTTTTTTTTTTTTTTTTTTTTTAACCTCTGTAGGAGTCCATTGCAGATGTGTCCGATTGGCTAGTTTGTGGTTGTTTCTTCCTGTTTAAACGCTGGAGTCTTGACCTTATTCTGTCTCTATGCATCTGTGCAGTTGGTGAAACTGTGGAAGAAAAAAAGGGGACACAAAAATATGCAGTCATACGTGCAGTATCATGAAGCTAATAGAATCCCATCAAGATCAACCGCTGTCTGAATAGTCATTAAGGCCCGAGCTTCAGACGGATGATCTCATGCCTCTTTCATGCCTGTTTGGAGGATCAGCTCGAGGCACCGTCCCTGGTAATTTTTCACTCTAACAGGGTTAAGACTTTAACGGATGGCTTTATTGGAGGAACTACAAGTGTTTTTATTTATTTATTTATTTCCAGGGCAACATTTGAGGAGTTTTTCCCCTTTCGTTCCTGGAAAGATTTATGAAAACAACCTCAGAGCGCCAACATTCTAATCTGTGATGTCATTAAGATTTACTGCTTGGAGCGCGCTGCACGGACAACAAATCAGACTTCCTGTAGATCCCCAACAATGTGCACCGGAGCTCTCGTAGTCTAATACGCTACATTTTGTTGAGCCCCGAGTGTTGAAACAGGACCTGTGCACTATTCTCTTCTGAAAATCATGCCAGTCTTTGTGCAGCCATCCTCCAAGACGTTCTTCTGCTTGGTGCCGTTAGAGGTGTAGAGCAGGATGACGTCTCCAGCCGTGGGAGGCAATAACGAACGACGTAAATAAAAAAAATAACTCTTCTCGGTAAGGTAAACTCACATGCAGAACCGCAAACTGTTACCGTTTAATTATAGCTCCCAGGTGTGAGCGTGCACAGCTGTATAAATGGGTCAAGTCTTCGTTGGAAAGAAGCACGTGCGCTGAGTGATACTTCACTGAATTAAGACGAGTTTCTTCTAAAAATACGATGCTAGTTTTGATCAGGAAAAGCAAGCTCCAACACCGAAAAAAACAATATTTCGCACATCTGTTTTTAATTGCAGTATATTTCCTTTAGAGCCAACAAACACAAAACAAATGCACTGCTTTTATTTCACTTTATTCCAGTTTATTCCAGTTTCAGTTATTGGAGCCTCGTGCTGGTTCAGGCAGGGACTTAATCAGCGTGATCACAGGCTTTTTTCTCCCCTTAACTACAGTCCCAGCAAATTAGCACACTTTATAAAAAAAATAAAAAAATAAATCAATCATTCACTCTGCCTGTTCTGTGCTCACCAGATGGCTTCTTCATACCAGTTCAGGTGTATGCCCCCCCCACCCCACCTCTGCATGTGTGCTTGTGTTGCTCTTACTTCAGTGAATGTCCAAGCGTGAATAAAAGATTGAAAATTTGAAAACAGCCTATGCGAGGTCAATCTTAATTTTCCTCTGCAAATGTAAAACATGCTTAAATGTGCCGTATGCACATAAATATAGAGCATGTAGGAGGATTAATCTAACATCTTTCCTGCATTACAATAATTGAATGATTATTTTAGTTTCTTTTTTTATTTCCTTTATAGAACATTCACAGTTTTAGTTTTTAAACTGGGATATTTCTCTGCTGAAAGAGTACATATCTTTGTGATTTTATAATAAGTAGTGTACTCAATCACACACAGTGGGTGAAGTAATAACAATTAAAGACAAACTGTAAATAATTACATCGCTTATACGTATTAAATGTCAGTTTTGTTGAGAATACGCTGTTGGCCTGCACAATTTATTTTTCGCCTTTCAGTCACAACAAGTTTCTATGGGATGTCGCTGTTTTTAGCTTGATGTTTGTATAAATTACTCCCAGAAACTCTCATCTTGATTTATAGATGGTTTTACTTTATGCAAATTTTCAGTGCTTGTAAATTGTACCTTGTTTCCTTGCATGTCTTTGTCTGCAACTTTGTGTTTTGCTGCTGCTGCCCGTCTGGGCCAGGTTTCCCTTAAAAAAAGAGATTCTTAATTTCAATGGGACTAACCTGGTTAAACAAATAAAAATAAAAAAATTAGGCAGAGCAACTGACACGTCTGGGCGTTGACGAAAACAGCGGCGCTCGGCGGTTACTGAGTCTTCCTCTAACATCAAGATGATCAGAAACGAGCCGAGCGTGGAGCTTCTCCTTCTGTGTGGTGCCTTGTTTCATGAACACCGTCCTCCAGAGGCAGGTGCTTAAGCAGCCTAATGGCTGTGCAGTGGAGCCACAGTTCTGGTTCACAGACCGGACCACCGAGCTGAACAGGTCAGCTCTAGTTACCGCTTTGCTAACCTTGTCTTCTGCACTAATATGGACCCAAGAGGGGAGACTGAAGCTGCGGTGCATGGCCAGGATTTGGATGGGCGGTGTTTGGCACCTGTAGGAAGTGATGTGAATTGTTGGAAGACCAAAGGGTCATTGACTCACATTCACTTCACTTAAATCCATAATTTTCCCACACGGATGTTCACGACTTCATGAGATCTGCTGTGCTTTTGAACCGTTTATCCGTGACTTTGCTGGACACTGGGCCGTGCTCCATTTCATGCCGCTGATCCTGCAGTCCTGCTGCTTCTTCTGAGCCTTAAATCTCAGATCTTCACAGCTGCTGCTTTTAGCCGCACAGTGTCATTTTTAAAAAAAACATCACTTTTTCAGCTTTTTGGGAAAACTTTTCTACACTTCCCGTGGTGTCCAAACTGCCAAAGACAAAACTCAAAGCATCATCGTAGCGCTTACAAATTTGTCTTGGCTCTCAGCTTTTGTATTATTTGATTACATACACTTCACACCAGTGGGGTGGATGATAAAATTATAGTGCTGAGAAAATCTCAGCTTAACAGTTTCCTGTAGGGGAAACAAAAATAAATAAATGAATCGATTCAGAACCTGTTTAAAAGCTTTCACGCGGGGCATCATCACGATGCGGATTTCTTGCGTCAACCTCACAAAGCTACAAAATGAGTTAATTGGCATTTTAAGCAGTCAGTATTACCCACGGGGGGAAGGGGTGGGGGGGGGGGGGGGGGCTTGGAAGAGGAGGGAAAACCAAGTCCTTCTGGGCAACTCTGACCACCTGGGGCTTCAGCCTCAGACACACCTCCAGGCTTTTATCTGGTTCAGGTCTTAGTGAATGGGGAGAGAACCATAACAGCACTTAACCTGCCCTTGCATTACATTCATTTAGCTTTAAGCAGACCCCCCCCCCCCCCCCCCCCCCCCCCCCAAGATGAGTGTGAGGAGCACACTGAGGCTCATGTGGGGCATCTTCCAAAGACGGTTGCGATGTTTGTACTGTAAACTGTGTCTCTGTGATACTTTGTTCAAAGCATGTAACAGACATTTAATGAAGACCTCAGAATATGGCGTCTCTTTGGGGGGGGGGCTATAAATCACTATCGGGGATCTCTTCGAATGTCAGATACGAGCTGCGATAGCAACAGTTCCCACATTGCAGCAGCTGCGGCGTTTTTGCTGGTCTGACCTTGGGGTGAACTTGCTGAGACGTCCACTTCTGGGAAGATTGATAACCGTACTGAATGTTTTCTACTTGTGAATAACCTTTACACTCCTGAATGATGGACTCCACATTGTTTAGACTGGCCTTATAGCCTTTCAAGGATTGATGGGCAGCACCGAATTGCCCCCCCCCCCCCCCCCATCACTGCTAATGTCTTTCCTCTTGACACTGTGTTAACACACACCTGATCAATTAAGCAAGTGCATATGATTAGCTCCTGAGCTCTCTGAGCTCCTACGGGAGCGGTGGGGGTGTGTTTAGGTTTGCATACACACTTACTGCATTTTGGCTTCGTTGTTGCTGAATAAATAATATGTCATGATATTCATCCAAGGTTTTTAATTTTTAATTTGATTTTAAGATCTGATAAAAAAAAACAAAACACATGATTCTTTTTTTTAAACTTTGTCTTGATGGTTTGAACGGGGGCGGAGGGTTCTTATGCAAATGAATGTTAATATGTTAAGAGAGCTAAATTATGATGTGACGAGTCATGCACAGTATGTGGGCAACTGAGCTGCTGCAATAAAATAAAATAGAAGAGAAAATCCTCATGACTCATCGCTAACTGATGCATTTTATGAATGTTGTGGGGAGGTTTGTGTGAAAATACATATTTGAATCTACGTTGCTAGACTTGAGACTAAGGGCCAATTCCAATTCCTCTCTTAACCCTCAATCTCAACCCTCGCCCTTAACCCTCAATTTTTGGCCCTCAATCTTAACCCTCGAAAGTAAGTTAAGGGCTATCTTGTGACTTAGAAAGGGGACCCCCTCGAGTGCAGTTGTCATCAGACTGAAATGTATCAGAGCCGTGTTGTCTCTGTATTTCCTGAAATTACACAGGGGTAACATTGAAAAGAGCGCTGTATATTCTCTAAATAATATTAGCAAATAACACAATAGAGGATTCATTATTCAGTCCATCGTCGCTACACAACAAGGTATACAAGTAACCGTGAAGCCGCCTGGGACCGCTGATGGGACCCGGACCGCTGACGGGACCGTTACGGCGGAACGGGACCACCGACGAGTACAAGTAACGTGAAGCCGACCTGGACCGCTGACGGGACCGCTGACGGGACCGAGACCGCCACGGACGGCGGACTGGTCCCGTCGGCGGTCCGGGTCGGCTTCACGTTACTTTGTTGTGTAGCGACGGAGGACTGAATAATGTACCGGGACAACCGACGAGTACAACGTGAAGCCGACGGGACCGCCGGTCCGGCAGCAAACATCGTAAAGTAAAATAATAAATGTTACCCAACAACGATGTTAATCCATGAAAAAAATCTCAAACAAACACAATAAAATGGTTTCGTAACATTTATATCTTTAAGATATACGAAGATACTTACGTTTGTAGCTAGCTTCTGGATAGCCCTTACTTCCAAGGGTGGTGTCGGAAAATCTCAATTTTGAGGGCGATACAGCCCTCAAACTCGTCCCTCAACTTGATGTCCCTTAGAATTGGGACACCACTTGCCCTTAGCGGGAACGCGCATTTTTGAGATTGAGGGTTGAGATTGAGGGTTAAGGGAGGAATTGGAATTCACCCTAAAACAAGGCGCGAACAAAGCTACATTTCTGCTGATTTGTTTAAATGAAGAAAAAAAAAAAATCTGGACAGTGCGTGGCTTTAGGAAAAGGAGTCCATTGTTTCCCTTTGGTGATGGTGGAGCAGAGCGATAAGTCAGAATCTGTGCTCGTTTTCCTTTTCCCCCACTGGAACGAATAAAAACTGACCCGAAAAGCAGAACCAACATAAATGAACTGCTTCAGCAAACAAGTTAATCAAGTTTCGTTAACCCTGTAGCACCCAAGCATATGAATAATCATTAAAAAAATTATTTGGGCTGATGTTGCATCTTTTTGGGTGGGAGTAATCAGACCATTTTAGGCAATGTTGCATATTTGCAAACACTTTCATGACTATGGTTCTAACAAAATCATTGTTTCAGGAAAATTAAAACAAGTAAAATGTATGATGTCTAGAGACATTGTTTTAACTAGATGTATTCAATTTTACTTGATTAATTACTTTGAAGTATGTTAATTTGGTGTCTCAAATGGTGAGCCAGGGCAAGCACAAGCTTCACATGACAGAACCCGTTTTGAAATCTGTCGTTCTGAGATCAGGAGACAGATGGCAATAATTCTGTTGCGTATTTACAACCAAGGGACATACAGGTAATACAATATACATCAAAATATTGGAATGGAATTATAGTTTTTTGGCCCTGCCCCTCAAGAAAGCTTGTTGCATATTTGCAACTGTGGGTGCTACAGGGTTGGAAAAAGCAGCTAAATCTCAAATACTGTTTGAGCCGGCCACATGTTGCAACGTCCACGTGAACCTTTCAGTTACTGTCAGACAGCCGGGGGACGGTTTGAACGGTCTGAATCTGGTGACATCGCAGGGCTTGGCCAGTCTTGTTCCGGCATGCTTACTTTTGTGTCGTGATTCTCCGACACCTTTTTCGAGAGCCAATCTCTGTATTACAGAAGTCCATTAAATTCAGCCCTCAGTTGAGTTCAGATTCACTCCGATGCAACCAGACCGTAACAAAGTGGGACGCGCATGGATGTGCAGGCTCTGATCAATACTGACTGGCAGACCGGGTTTTTTTCCCTCTCCGCTCTTTACTTTTTTTTTTTTTTTTTTTTTTTTTTTTTTTTTTTTTTTTTACTTTCGCCTATCACTCAGCTGTCCGCCGGACTCCCTCGGCCCGGATTGGAGGTGTGGACTTAACTCTCGGCGAAAGACAAAGACACCTTGTCACCCGGTGTAATAAAGGACTAATGAGCTGTTCGGACCAGCTGTGGAGTCTCTGACTCCAGCTCGGCTGTTGATTTCCCCCGTTCCTGGAGGTGGACTCTAGGAGAGATGTTGCTGTTAGCGCGATACTAGCGAGCTGAGAGGAAAGGGCGCATTACTGCTGTCAAGCTTCGCTGCCCGCCTCATCTCTGAAAGCAATGCAGGATTCACTAGACTAACCGCCATTGTTGGTTGGGGGGCAACATTTATGACTTGTGCTCATCCCTGTGTATGACACAGCTCAACAGGCATTCAACACATTTGGTCTGTATATGTGGGAGGGAAAAAAATAAAGAAATAACAGCGAGGAGCTCTACGCCTACAAGACTGACAAATGAGGTTTATGTAAAATGATTGTTTCCTTAAAGAAATGAAATGAAGCATCTAAAGGAGCTTTATTATCTAAGTCTAGTGAGTGTTCGATTTGTTTTTTGTTTTTTTGTTTACCAGCATGGCCTCCAGGTGGTTTCAAACATATGGTTGGCAAGATGGCATTCATCATCCTCAGTGTGTCAGCCATTGATTAGCTAGAAAATACGATTTAGTTCCACCGTGCTTAAAAATGATTAATGTGATAATTATGCAACATATAGCATGCAGGCGACACACTTGTCAGGTCATTTGATTTTAAATGGGTTATTTAAGGAGAAATATGCCTTTTTATTATGTATAGTAAATGTTTTTGATGGACGCTAAAAAAAAACAGTGAGGTGCCCTGCATGTAGTTTCCCAGGAATAGCAGGCAACCACTGCTGGGGAGTCAATTAACGGAGAAAACACATCAAAGGCTTCTTTCCTTTCCCCTAATTTCAAACAAAAGGAGGCCCCACTGGCAAGGGCGCACAAACGGGTCATAATCCGTGTTTGCCGGTGCACTCGGGCTGGGCGGTGCACGCTCACGCTCATCCTCATCCTCACTCAGTCACTCTCGCTGACTAATTGCCCGGCTTCGTGCAGCTTGTGCATTGAGAGAGATATGACTTCTAAGATTATGCCCCAACCAGCCCTTGTCACGGCGCAGACCGCAGGGGCTGCATGTGTTGCCACGATAAGGCTCATTGCATTTATTTCAAGCAACTCATTAAGACTATATGCCCCAAACTCTTACTTCATTGTGCTCCCAGAGAAAACAGAAGGCGAGGGAATGATGCAAAAACCTGCTACATATGTCTGAAATGCCGCCATTTACAAAATTATGAAGGACATGCAGACTTTCCGTATGGGAGTACGTGTACATCAGCAGCTGAATATAGGATTCACAGGGCGTCCACTTACCTCATCACATCAAAATCATGACGGTCGTCGTACAAGGGTGCAGAAATATCAACGCTCTGCTCTGAAATGAACGTCACAGTAAAAGGAAAAGCTGCCTTGTTAGCAGAGTTTGTTCTGTCATGAGACAGACTGTTAAGGTGTATATTAGGGATGGAACGGTTACTGTTATTATGGTAAAGTGTGGTAAAATCTTAAGCGATAACGATTACCGTTTATGTTTGACTTCATCTCATTATCCCAGTCGATTACCGGGATATGTAATATCAGCCTCATTCAAGTCTACTCGCGACTCGTGACTGTGTCTCGCATGAATTTGTAGCTTGTAACATTGGTATCGTAATGTGAGCCTGATGGAAAGTGGTGATAGCACACAGGACATTTACCAACCCACTAAAATGACGAAATCCGAGGTCTGGACATTTTTTTTTTTTTTTTTTTAAGAATGCAGAGGGACAACTGGTGGAGGACAATTATCCTGTCTGCAGAGCACTTGTTTACATTTTATTGTTATTTGTACAAGCAACTTGAAGGAGCTAAGCCTAATGCTTGACCAAGAGTAACATTGTGAACGCACGTCACTAACTCGCATTTCGTAAACGTTATCGTTGCGTGTTGATCGAAAAAGGGCCGGAACGATGTTCTTCTGATGCAGTTAAAATATTAATTTATTCTATTAACTGATCCGACAACCATAACGCTGGCAGTTAGCACCACAGCGGTCAAAAACCTTTTGCCCTTCCGGGTCAAACACCTAACCAATAACAGGCAGCTACCTTTATACCTGACCCTCAGGTAACAACACAGCGACACCCACAGACACACAGAGTGAACTACAATTCAGAACAACATATTTGGCTCCGAAACAACTGTTTCTTTATTTGCACATTTATACTTATTTAAGGTTCAGCTTAAAGTCCAAAGTTTATTTCATTTGAACTTGCACTATAATTTTTGTTCCTGATAATTGTTTGCATATTTTGACCTACTATGGCTGTTAAAGTGTTTATTTAAATTTGCACCAGACAAATAAGCTTTGTTCCTGTTATTTATTTTGTTCATTCAAAATAAAACCTCTTTCTGTGCCAGTTGTTTGCCCTTTTAGTGTGAAAGTTTCATTTTGATAAGATTTTGGGTTCTGATGTTTTAGTATGACAAGAAAATCACAAGGTTTTGTGAAATTATTTAAATGTATGGGTTTTTTTTGGGACATTTGTACAGCAATTAAGAATACCGCGATAATATCATAAACCATGATAATTTGGTCACTATAACTGAGATATCAAATTTTCCATATCGTTACATCCCTAGTGTACATATATATTAAAACTACACAACAGTTGCTGAACTCCTTACAAAACAGAGAGCCCAACTGAAAACAACCAAGAGGCATTTTGAAACACGACTCTTGAATAGTACAAGTGTTTAGTTTAGTTTGGTCTCCCCATTGTGTAAATGATGTAATCTGTCAGTCATGTGGGTTACTGAATTTTAAAGCAGAATTATCGATTCTTTTGCAGAAATTTGAAGTGCATCCAGACCCGATGGTCAGCGTTGCACACATGGCTTGTGCTGGTGGAGGCGTGTGGATGGCGTTCTCAGAGGGTTCCTCCATCCGTCTCTTTCACACGGAAACACTGGAGCTTCTGCAGGAAATCAACATCTCAACACGCTCGACGCTGCTGAACACCGGTACGCAATCACACGTCGATACCTCTGCATGTGCAGGCTGACCTCCACGTCCAGAGTTCAGCTCCATCCTGCCAAGTGGCACAAAGATTTGCATTAAAGCTCACGCGGTTGTTTTTCTTTTCAGTTGATGTTTCTGCGCCTGTAGGCTACAATAACTGATCTGCTCAGCAGGAATGGTATTGAGCATCTATCTCAGGGTTTTCAGAATTGTAATAATCTTAAAGAAGATAAATAATCATAATTCTGAAAGATAAATGAAGAGAGATGGTGCGAATAAACAAGGTTATTGAGCAGCCTGTAAAATAGCAGCTAAAAGATTTTCATGCTGAGGGACTGATATTTTTACACTTCTGTAAATCCATCCTTTGCTCAGTTTACCTCCTTCTTCCTCTTCCCCTGCGGTGGATTCCACACGTACGTGTCGCCCGTCTCCACAGGCTTCAAACGGGGCGTCTTCATCCGTCACCGAACTGAACGAGCCGGTCCCGTTCGTCGCCTCCATAGCGTCGGTTCCGTCAGAAGTTGGGGGATTTTCAACTTTTTTCCCGCTGCAGCGCGCGTGTCAGCCAGTCGAGTTGTGGCTGCAGTGTTAGAGCTGGCCAGTGAAACCATACGTGGACCAACTCAAAGCACACGGGTCATCTGTGGAGCGAGCTGGAAGAAATGTGATTGGCTGTTTTCATGGTATGATGGAAGAAACGTCCGCAGCCACCCCTCTGTGCGTTGCCACAACACGTTACCCTTCCTGGGTTTTCTTTATAAGTTCACACAAATTTAGCTTTTTTTTAAAAAAAATCCCATTTTTCCACACCCACATCCCATGTTTTTTACTCTTCTCTCTCGTTTCAGCCTATTACTTCCTGTCTGCCTTCCATATTGAGCAAAATATTTTTCAGCATGTGATTTTTATTTTTATTTTTTTCCATGCAACTCAGTGTCAGCGCACCTCTGACTTCTTCAGGCTTGTTTATCATATGATAGAGTGGCATAAATGCGTCTCGGTAAAGAATGTCTTTTTATCGAATCATACTGGGCTTTAGTTGATGTATTTAAAGCAATAATCGAAGCAGTCAGATTACTCATATCAAGAAAAAAAGTTTGTCCATTAAAAGTTGAGAAAACAAAACAAGAGGAACGTGTTTCAGGCATGAAGTTCTTCTTTCAGATCTAATTTTTCTCTCTTTTATTTCAGATGGAACTTAAAGGTTAAAAAAAAAAAACAGCTATCACCACGGTGTCGAGAGAAAACCGGCGCCCCATAGGTCGTTTTTGCCCGCCGCTCGTCTTCTCTTGAAATATGCAGCAGATTTAAAAGAGGGTGGCTTCTAAGGCCTGACCCCAGGGGAAGTTACAGGATTAAAAAAAAGTATTGCAGGGCTCATGTCCTCAGGGTCCAGAAAACGAGGAGGATCTTTGACTTAGGTTGAGATTTGTTGAACTCACAGGAGAAAAGAGTCCCCCCCTCCCGACGATACTCTGAAACCACAGATACTGAACATGAAATTTTTATAGTTTCCCTCCATCACTGGGTCTCTGCTCCCCCAGGTTTCTCCTTGACTTACGCTAGGACATGCAGTAATGATATACCCCATAATCCTCTCCCCCCTTAATGTGATTTATTTTCAACAGGGAATTCTGGTTGCAGTAAACAACAGAGAACTTTCTGAGGCACGCGAAACTGCTGATCTCTTCTCCGCTAATGTCCTTAATAGTTTTACCCTCAGGGAGAAGAAATAATATTCAAAAATAAAGTCCTGAGTGACATATTGTAGGGAGAAGTATCTCCTACGACAAACTCCCTACGCTCTGCAGACTGTGTACGTTGCTGCAAAAAAAGCTGGAGGTGCAAGACTGCTCGAGGGGTAGCTCTACCTCCTTAATCTCAAGTGCATTTGTCATTATCCCTCTTTATCGCTGTTCTAAAGACAAAGCTTGATGCCCACATCCTCCGACTTAACTTCAGATTTCACGGTAACCTTAGAGTGGGTGTTCATGAGCATCGCTGCAGCTCTTAAGCTCTCTAACCAAAGTACAAATAGGGCTCTCAAGCAGTGTGAACATGTGGCAGATATTTTTAAACCGAAGGTAATTTTTTTTTTGCCAGCACCTGACTTACTGCTGTGACCCTTGTAAGTCCCCACCGTCACGCTTCTGCACACAGCATCAGTTTCCTGCTTTGGATGATTAATCTCGGCGTGGTCTAATGAATTAATTGATGGCACCGTTGAGCCATTCTTCCAAAACAGAATAATCCAAGCACGACACAAACAAACATTAATACATCAACACATGTAAATGAACATTCTCGTAGTTGTGTTCAAATGAGGGTTGGTGTAATTCAATTATTGTTGCCATGGATATTATGGTAAATGGCTCTATATTTAACTAGGCCACAGTTGGATCCAAAAGCTGAGGGACCACATGAGGAATGCAAAAATAAATCCGTGGTAAACAACGCTTTTACCCCCTTTGTTAACTGAAAACAAAGGATGCGCTTGTATAATAAGACTGTGTGCAATTATCCTCTGCCATCGCTAATGCGGCGCCACAAAAACAGGTCTGAAGGAAATGGAGCTCCTCTCCTCCGTCGTGCTCACACTGAATATAAAAAGTTCACTTCAACTGAAGGAAATCACTCCCAACAAAAAAAAATCTCTAAAATTGAAATTAGCTCTGAAAGCTGAAATCATACTCTTTAAAAAAAAAAGGAAGATGGACAGATCTTTAGGAATCAAAATTCGATGCGATGCAGAGCGCTTTCACCTGAAGTCCATCTGGCGGCCAGTAGGGGGAGTTAGGAGGACAACTCTTGTGCTCGTAAAAGAAAAGTCAGTTTGCCATCTACTGGGAACTCATGAACTAATCTCCAGCAACGATACTGGGAAGTTCTAATGTTGGAGAGAATGAAGGGAGCTTGTCAGCAGAATGAACTTCAGGATACTGTTGGGATCGTTTTACCGGTTTTGGTTCATTGCATCGCAATGATAAAACAAATGGATTGTCTCTGGCCGATGTAATGACCATTAGTTGTACACTACTTCTTGAGATGCATTATGGGATACTGTTATACAGAGTATAAAGGCCTGTGTGTACTCTTCGCAGCAATGTGTCGCAGTTATCTTATCGCAGGTATGCCGCAGGTTATTTTTGATTTATGCCCAATTTTGAAGCGCGGTCTGCGCTGTTATTCAACGCCACAACGCAAGAGGGACAATCACGAACTAGCTAAACTTGCTAAACTTATCTCTTGCGTTTTTCCACTTCCTCACCGTCTCAGCCGTATCCAGACCCACATTCATCGCTATCTCCCTCCATGAATTACTAGAATATGTGCTGTCTTTGTAGTGTGGAGAACCAGAATCGTACAGATGTGGGTACTTCCTCACTTCTTCGATGACGCGCTCTTTTCTACGCGGATGTAGAATTGACCAATCAGAGGCCTCCTTTCTCTCCTCTCTGCGACACTGTCTGCGGCACTGCCGTCATCTACAGTTTCTGGGAGGTGCCGTGGGGTGGGGGGGCATTTCTGCGTTATCTGCATCACACACGCAGACGACCTGATTTTTGAGCAGAAACCAGGCTTAACACTTCTTACCACATATTTGGACAGCACTGCAAAACGGTGAACGCAGTTTGTAGTGCACTGTACAGGGCGCAAGTGGTGATTTTGAAATGCAGCCCTACTTCTTACTTGATTTGTTACCTCAACAAATATTTATTCTGTCAAGCTCCGTGTTGTCTTCACTGCTAATTGCGTATCTTACTTAGTCGCACTTTATATGATGTTAGCCTCTTGGGAAAACCACTCAGCCAGCCACTTGTGGGGTTAGATGCGTTGCGGATGGGCACGCCCACCAGCGTGATCGATCCCAACAGGCGCACACTTGGAAGGGCCCTGAAATGATCCCTTCCAAGTGTGCACCTGTTGGAAGGGCCCTGAAATGATCCGCTGTGGCTCCCGGCTCCTTCTGCCAAGCCACACCAGAGGAGCTAGTGGCGAACTTCCCGTTTCAAATGTCATCAGAGGCAACCACTGCATTTAGCTGATGCGGAGTTGGTACAGGCTGCCTGCTGCTTAGCTCAGCTTCGTCCTCAGACTTTTCCCAGTCAACCCAACAGCCAGTCTGTTAGTACAACGCAGAGCACAGCAAAATGCATTCTCATTAAAATATGAATGACTGTGCTCTGTTGGGCCTTTATTCACAGCTCAGAAGTCAGGACAGTGCTAAGTAGCAAAAAATAATGACAAATAGCCATTAGCTCTACCAGCTGCCAACCAAAAGGTCATTCCCCTGATTATGCATACATTTGTTGCTTTTTATCATTTCACCTGATGGAAATATGTTTATTCCTGCTACAAAGTTGGACATTTTAACATGGTGGTCAATGGAGATCGACTCACTTCTGGAGCCGGCCCTCAGTGGTCAGTCAGGGAACTGCAACTTTTCTTGGTTCTGCATCCACACTAAGGTTGCAAAGTTGGTGCTTGGAGGCTACATACCTGCGCTTGAAGGCTGTGTTCCTGCCAAACCCAGTTTAAGATTCGATCCACGACGGGACTGATTGACCAGTGGTGACGAATGAGAAGGACAGCTGTTCATCCAACCTGGGCATCAAGTCACGCGTCTCAAACCCATCAGATCATTGATTTTTTTCAGCAAGGCATGACGTCGATCATCATCTTATTTCACGTGCAGAGCAGCAGATTGAGCAGACAGTCTGCTGCTAAAGAACCGCCGGTTATTACTGAAGTCATCATTCATTAATTTATTAATCGCTGACAGGCAGATAGATATGTTATGCTGATGGCGCACATCTGTGTACAATGTGTTTTGTGATCACCCGGAGGGAACATAAGCTGTGAAAATTATTGAAAAAGAAACAAAAAAAACCAGAGGAGCCAGCTGGTTTCCTTGAGAAGCAACAGAAGTTACGTCTGTGAGCTCCACCATGTTTCTCTGAAACGCGCTCCTGAAGATTAACCGTTGTGAAGCAGCAGGTGAACACTTTAAAGCTCATTATTTCAAAAGCCCTGAAATTGTAGTTAAAAATCAAAGCCATCATACTGTTATACCAACTATTAACTTTCATTTTTTTTTAATAAAAAAAAACATAATTGAATCGAATAATAATAAGAAATCAAATGAAAATGACTCATTGCCAGTGAAATTATGTGTTTATGCAGCGAGATTCTTTTACTTGATGAGAAATCTTGTTTTCAGTTGAGCATTGAGGTGGACATTCAGGTCAAACAAGGCTAAAAAAAAATACAAAAAAGATTAAGACTATAAGCTCATAAATGTAAGCTGATGTCTCTTAATGCTTCCCAGAGTATGTTTATGTGGTTACTTGAGAAAAAGAGAAGAAGATAATAAAGCTGGAAGTCTGGATATCATTACTTACTAGGGTTAGGGTTACGCACCCTAACCCTAACAGTGAAATTAATATTTCCTGACTAATTAAGGCATGAATTACACGTTGGTGATACATTTAGGAGAAGACCATGGACTCGATCAGTAAAATATATTTAAAACAAGAGTAAATAATCTGATATTTCCAGGTATAACAAGAACAGAAGTCATTTCTTTTTCCTTTTTGTTTTGGTTCTTTGAGAGTTTTTCCATCAGCAGGATCAACAGCATGCAGGAGAAAACCAACGGTTTCTTATTTAATGTAACCCTGAACCCTCAGTACTGAAAAATGTCACATCTGTCAAAACAGATAAACGGGTCGCTCGTGTTCGGCTGAACGTAAAATACTTTACTTGCCAACTATAACAAATAGTTTGGTACACTCGACATCATATTAGCATGAGAATGACAGTTATTTGATGTGTTTATTCTTTTTTCTGCAGGTCAAAAGAGCATGCGAGTCACAAGTCTCCTGATCTGCCAGGGCTTGTTGTGGGTGGGCACTGCCCAAGGTTTAATTATCACTCCCTCCCGGTCCCCAAGCTGGAGGGCATCCCCAAAATTAAAGGTATGGCTAAACACAATCCTGACAGGGTTGCTGTTGTTGTTTTTTTTCTTTCAATATTGTATTTTTTGATAGACGAATACTCAGCTCCGACGATCATAAAGGTTTCACTTAAAAGGAACTCCGTCTGATATGAGTTGTATAGATTTTTATCGTATCATTGGCTTTGCAGATGCAGTGTTTAAAAACTCAAGAAGTGTGTTTTCAGGGTGTTCAAGTGGAAATCCTTCCACTTGTAACATAGACAAAGACTTTGTTGGGTTCCTTTTTAAGATCAAATAGGTAATTCGTTTTTCACTTTGACCTTAGTGCAAGCTAACTCTTTACATCAGTTCCATGCTTTCTTTTAATGTGAGCTCTTATCAGACTCAGTCTCGTGATTGGATTACGCTGCAGGTGCCAGCTGTTTTTACTGAACTTGGAAAATCCAGTTTTTCATGTTGTGCACCTGCAACTTGGAAAAACATGCAGAACTATTTAAAGCTTTCATCATTTTTATCCATAGGACAATTTAAATCTTTAACTGTATTACAATTTACTTCTAGCTGTTCCTGTTTTACCTGATTATTGTGTTCTACATTTTAATTAATTTATTCATTATTCATGTTTTTATATATTTTTTACATTTTAATTGCAATTTTATTGTGTTAAATTCTTGTTCTCTTTGGCTTTTTCTGAGTCCAAGTGGCCTTATTTTTATTTTTATTGTTTCACTCGGCTGCATTGTAAATGAGGTCTCTACCTCAATGTATTCCCGAGTTTAAATAAAGGTAAATAATAACTCATGTAACTAGAAAAGCACTCGGAGAGCGCAGACCTCCGCCAAGCTCAGCAGTACCCCCATATAGCGATTTACAGATTGCGATAAAATCCATGTTCTGGATCAGATCTAGATCAGCCTTTAAAATTTGATAGAGGTTCCCATTGTCGATCCCTGAGTCAAATTTCATGAGTTTTGGGCAATAATTAACGGAGATGTTGAGAACAACATCTTTGGCCCCATTGACCGCAATGTTACTGAAAATTTGAAAGTGATCCAGAATCCAGGATTTCTTCCAGATCACAGCCAAAATGAAATCAGATTTTATCAAAATCCATCCATAACTTTTTTAGTTATCTTGAACACAGACAGACACATAGATAAACGCCAGCAAAAACATAACCTCCTTGACGGAGGTAATAATATGCACATACTTCACACAAGTTGCTAACAGTATTTCTTCAACAGTCAGATTTACACACTGAATGGCACGATTCAAAGCCATTTCCGTCTATTCATTTTGCAAGTTGTAAAACACTCTCATGGCTGTCACATGACTGATGATGTAGTCATCGGCCATTTACAAAAGCAGTGCCTGTTGTCCCCCTGGATGGCATTTCAATATCATGTCTTCCTATTGATACAGGAAAGGGAATGGTCTCTCTGAATGCACACTGTGGGCCCGTGGACTTCCTTGTGGCAACTTCCAGCACGCTGGCTCCCGAACTCCTGAAGAGGGATTCTGTGGGCGACAGCCCAGACTCAGCCTGCGGAGGCGAGGACCGCAGTGACACGTCCTCTCAGGAGTCCCTGCAGCAGTCCGGCTCCTCCAAAGGGGACGAGAAAGGCAAGGGACGCGGCGTCCTGCTGCAGTACAAGCTGCGCTCCACGTCGGGACTGCCGGGGCGTCCGCTGACGGCGCAGGGAGACGAGGCGTCGGACTCCTCCCTGGAGTCTTTGGAGCACAGCGTGGAAGATGGATCTATCTATGAACTCAGCGACGACCCAGAAATGTGGGTCAGGGGGCGTCCCTCCGAGAGGGACGCAGCCCGCAGGGACAGGGTGATCTCCGCCGCAGTCATATCTGGGGGGAAAGGTTTCCGCAGGGTGAAAGAAGGAGCTGCAGCAGGTGCGAGAGCAAGCGGAGACCCTTTAGAAAATAATCTCATGGTATGGCAGCTCCCACTGACGGTGTAATATGGAAATTAAAATGCATTGCAGTGTATATTTATAGACGTACGCCCATCTCAGCCTTGAATAACCTGCTCCATAAATTCAAGGGATTTGAATTGACTTTGCATCATTTTTGCCTGTGAAAAAAAGCAAGCGTAGTCATACTGGTTATGGCAGGCACCATCAGCAATAAAATAAAAAAAAAACAAGAAGAAGAAAGAAATGCTTTGAATGCTCAGAACTGTGTGTCATCATCTTGCCAGCAGTAGCAAAGGTCTCCACAGATAAGTTCCATATCATTATTCAGATCTGGTTCTCCTCCCTGCCTTAGTTATGACTGACACGCCTCACTTTCACCTCGTCAAAGCTCAGCGTGCTCCGCCACATTTATTTTATGCAAAGGACTTCTGCGTGAGCGCCAGTGGACAGCACGCCTTTGACGGGAAGCCTTTGTTAAATCTGCCATGCTCTGCAGAGTTGGAAATGGTCATGTTCCGTCTGTACCTACGGGAGAGTTCCCATCTGTCGAGAGCAGAAACCTGGGGACGGCGATGGCATCACAAAGCACACGAACAGAACACTTTGTTGGCTTGGCCTCACTGTTTTTCATCCCGTTCAATGTGAATCTATGATACCTTCAGTTGTGCTCTAAATGGAATCTGAGCTCTGAAAAAATAAGAAACATTTTCTTGCAAAGATTTGATAGTAAAGCGCCGCAAAACCAGTTGGTTCAGAATCTATATTGCACTCTAAAGTGACTATAATTGCAAATTTACTTGATCCAGTTAGATATCTGTGTGCCAGTAGAAGCAGTATTACCTTCGCCAAGTACTGTACAGGTAACGTCACATGTCTGCTCTGTCGTTCATAGCGGTCCATCAGCGGGATGAAACGAGTGCGCGTACGAACTCGTTAATACTCAGCTCACATTAGTCGGAAACCTCAGTTACACATCAAACGCTAGATCCGAAACAAATGATGAAATAGAAGCGCTGCAGCCGTCTTAACCGTTGTTGGTTATGTAACAGCCTGCCTTAGAGAGACAGCGATGTGAATGTTTACCATTAATTTATAATCACACGGAAGTATGGTGAAACTGTGCATTGCAATTAACAAATGAGAAATATGTATGTTACTAGGATTTATTAGGTTTATTAATGGAAAGGCATTTCCTCATCAATGACTTTAACGTAAGCACTAATCGTTTTTTAAATAATTTTTTAAAAGCAGGACATGGCCAGGGTGAAAAATAACATCTTTTTTTTGTGTTTAAGAACCCCTTACCAGTCCATGTTGGTTATTATGTATTCAGATTAGATGTCTTAAACCTCATATGCATCTTAAACCCCTTTTAAAAATCTAATGAATTATATAACGTGAATTATAATTACGGTAGGTACTGCTTTTTTTTTTTTCTTTCAACTTGCAAAAGAACCTTGTATGCACCTACGATCTGCATGTAATTTGAATCAAATTTTCTGTGATGGGTGCTCTTTGGTACTTGGTGTAACTTTTGAAAGGTTTACCTTCAACATTTGTTCTTGAAAAACTGCATTAGCATCAACGAGCATGTTAACAGGAACTGTAACCCCAGTAATCAGATGAAACGAAAAGGTACGTACAAAGTTTATAAAGTACATTTTCCCACAGTGCGTTGGTACAGTAGTTGAAGGCTGAACAAGTATTCATCCGTGAACAAAGCTTTGTGGATTTCAATAAACCTAGTGATGGTCAAACGGATGGTATAAATATGTTTTTGGGTCTTTCATATTTCTTAGCTGGACACCTGTAATGAATCCTGAGAGGGGCTTCTTTTCTTTAGGTTTTATTTCATTTTTTGTTTTCCTTTTCTCTTTTGCCTGTATTACACAGTAATATAGAGACAAGGCAGGCAGGAAATATAATAATGACAACAGGACTTTGCAGTTGCAGGGCATCCAATGTAAACGTGAGGTTATCAATACACTGTAGTCGTTCCCTTGTTTGATCCGTCTGATGAAGGTCGTATACTTGATCCCCCTGCAGAAAATGAGCAGCATTTATGAGCAGTTTCAACAGCATATCCACCGACATTAACTGACCTAAAATATTGATGTGACAGGAACAGGGACACTGACTTTTATTATCCATGCACTGAATATTAATTCTCAAGAAAAGGACATACTGTGCTTCTAATTGGAACATTTACTGTGCTTAATAAACTTATATCTCTGTTGGTCAAGAGGACTACATTTGTCTTTTAGATAAGACTGTCACAGTTTATGCATCTGATCATTTCCCCCCCATCAGTCGCTTCAACTATTTACTTGAAGTTAAATGTTAAGATCTGACATCACTGAGAATTCACCCCAGACGACAACAGTTAAGGTAAGAAATACTGTTACTGAAATACTGTTAAAGTACAAAGAGTTGACCTACTGTACGATTACAAGTACAAATGCGTTTGTATGGTACAGTGAAGCATCATCACCAGGATAAAGACACATTCAGGTCGAACTCTTTCACTTGTTGACTTGCAGCACATTCAGACCAACTAGTTCCCAGACTCTCTGAGGGTTATACGACCGGAGAGCCCTGCAAAGGACAACTTAACTTTGTGGTCTTTTTCTCTAGTTGTATTCTCACAGCATGGAGCAAGAAAGTCACAGTAGATGGTAGACCAGTGAAAATCATGTTGTAATTCCTGTTATTTATTCTCTCAGCTTAGCAGCTTTTCTACATGTTCAGAAGCTGACGTTAACAACTGCCCATGCAGTTGTTGTTTTTTTGTTTTCTTTTGTTAAAACCAATCAGTATTTTCTTGTAATCCTTGTATCTCCTCTAATGCATGATATAATTTCCCTTCAGGGATTAATAAAGTGTCATTGAATTGAAATGAATTCTACCAAACATTGTACAGTTGTGTCTTCTGGACTAATCACTGGACAGTTGTTTCAACCAGTTACTGTACAATTATGACGCTGATGGTTCACCTTTGGCTGTGGGAGAGCTTGTGCTCTGAAGTCGGGACTTAAAAGAATAAAAACCCAATAAAAAAATAGGTCAAACAGTTCAACTCAAATCTATGAGCAAATGGCGATGTCTGAACTTACTTTTATGTACTACCTGGTTTTTTTTTAACGTTGCGACAATGTCAATTTTGTTCCAGATCTTAGACCAGCTTATAAAAGCTTAGAAAAACTAGAAAAGCACTCGGAGAAAGCAGACCTCCGCCAAGTGCAACAATTATCAAAAAATTTGAAAGTGATCCAGAATCCAGGATTTCTTCCGGATCACACCCAAATTGAAATCAGTTCTTCCTTTTCACATTTCTGACAACTCCTGAAAATTTCATCAAAATCCATCCATAACTTTTTGAGTTATCTTGTACACAAACAAACAAACAGATAAACGCCGGCAAAAACATAACCTCCTTGGCGGAGGTAATTAAGTTACGAACGAGGACCACGCTTAGTGGTCACCTTATTGGGTGATTTTGAATATATAAACAGAATATTTCTTTTCTATAAAATAAAAGCATCTTTAAAGCATAGTCTGTTAACAAAGACCTGGACAAAGCCAGTGGTGAGGTCGTGCTGGAGGTGTGACAGAGGAGGTCACGGTGGAGGTGGGACTGCATCAAGGATCATTCCTGGGCCCCTTCTCATTTTCTGTGGTGATACTGACAGATGAGGTCACATGGGGACCTCTGCACAGTGCGACCACACCCTTAAGTTACCACAAGTTAGCTCTTTTAGCTTGTCTCAACTTAGGCTAAGCTGTGATGCTAACTAACGTTACCTCAAATTCATTCTGATCAACTCTGATCAATCCATGCTCATCAGAAATGACAGTCTTGCTGTCCCTGGTGGTTTCGTTACACCTGGGTCTTGGCCAATGCCCGGACAAAGTTAGTCAGTAAAAACAGAGAGCGTATCTGGAGGTGAGCCTGGCTGGAGTTGTCAGGACCCAGCTGTGGTGAAGCCCCAAAAGGAATGCAGGGCTGTGATTGTTTATTCAATGCAGGCCACATGCAGCTCAGCTGAGATACTCTGTTTAAAATAAGATTGACTTGAATTGTTAAGTCTTTATTTCCAGCTCAGAAGTTAAGGCCATGCTAAGCAGCAAAAGCGGCGACAGCTTACCCCCAGTTATGCCGGCCATCAATCAAAAGACAACACCCCCAAATCTGCATTTGTTTGTTAATTTTTATATAATACCTAATGTTGCACAAAAACAGAATTCAACCTCGTATATTTGCCAAAGATGGGAACTCTACCCATGGAGACCAAAACCATTTTTTGAACCAGACTGTAAACATGTTTATTTCTGCTGTAAAGTTTTATTTAACATGGCCCGAATGAAGATTCCCCCACCCCCCAGTGGTCAGTCCAGGAACTGCAATTAACTCAGTTGTGTGGTTGGCATCAGACTAGCAGGGCGGATGTAGCCCCTTGTTTTAAAAATGACCTTGAATTTAATTATCTTAATGTAAGTCCTGCATTAAAGAGTTGAAGGGAGCTGGTCCACTAGTTTTTTAAATTTTGAAGATTTATTGTATCGGCAGTGTTACACTAATGACTAAATTGCGCTTTTACTGCAGCAGAATAGCGTATAATTGATCTTGTCATTTGTGTTACTGGCTTTTTTAATTTTTTAAATTCAGATTACAAGCTTACCTCTAGAAATGCTTTGAGGAAATCTATTTCAGCGCGCAGTAGAAATACACACAACGGTGTATGTCATGGTCTAGAGTTCTCATCTTGATTTTCCTGTGTTCTTTTATTTAAAACCTCTGTTTCATGTTTTGTTATTTTACTGTTGTGGCTTCATGGTTTTGGTTTTGTTGATGATTTTGTTTTTGTAAGGGTTTTTGGTTTTCCTCTGTTCTGTGTTTAATCTCTTCCCTCCCTGTCTGCCTCCTTCTACTGTCTTCTTCCTTGATTATTGTCACCTGTGTCTCGCTGTCTTACCTCATCATGTCACCTGTCTGGATGAGTATATATTGCTCTGCCTTGCCTCATTCTCCTGCTAATCTGTTGGTCATGCTTCCCTTGTTGCTCCCTGTGTTATTCCCCATGCTGATCACCCATCTCCTGTCTGATCTCCCTAACTCAGTACTTTTGGATTAATTTATTTCCATCTCATTGTGTGCGATGCCTTTTGTTAATAAAAATGATTTTAACTAAAACTGTTGCCTGCCAGTCTCCTGCATTTGGGTCCTACTTCTGCATTGATGACAGCGTGAAAGCAAAGCCAGATCTTCTGATATACCTTAGATTTGTGATCAGTAATGTCCCTAGTGTGAGCGTGCACAATTAATTGCCTTGTCTCTGTTTTGGCCCTGTGATGAACTGGTGTGGTGTCTGAACAATATGATATTTACCTTTTTAAATAAAGTTCAACTACGACTCTAACAGCTGCAAGGCCTCTGCGGATATTCATAAGTTCAGTTGAGTTTGTTTGCTCCTTTTCCAAAGGACACTTTCTCAGGGTCTACAAATCTGGAAGATCCGTGATCAGTTAGGGAGTACATCCTGTGTTATTATCAAGAATCCCAGCTGTTTATTGTGTAGAAGAAAAACATGCTGGGGGACCGGTCAGGAGAAGCTTTGATTCCAAGTGTAACCCAAATTAGACCTGACTATGGCTATAAAAGCTTCTTTCATTTGTATGTGCTTGGATTTTTCATGATTGGCTCAGAAGATCCCAGACGTAGCACAAGTCTTTATTAAGCCTCTTTTTCTTGTAAATAAATATCTTTTTGCATTTAAAAGTTGGCTCAGAACTGCTTTTTTTTAATGTCCCAACACCTCAATGCTGCACGTCGAGATCAAGAGAAGAAAGGTCACATCATCGTCGCCAAGAGATCTCCAAAGTTCTTCTGGCGGCAGGAAACAACACTGGCAACATGTCCAGGGTGCGCATTAGAGGTCTTCACGGGTCCACTTTCACGGACCCGAACCCGAATGGACCCGTGAAAATTCAACCCAAAAACCGACCCGACCTGAGCTATTATCATAAGTTTGGGAGTCCGAACCCGAATGGACCCGTAATATTTGGACCCGGAACTGACCCGAGTCTTTAGTTTCCGACCACGAACTGAACTCAGTTACCCGAATAGAACCGAGACAATCCAGCCCATAGTTGCTCATGTTAAAAGTTGTCTAGTGTTGAATAAAACTTGATTTTCTTACCTAAAGTTGTCTTCTTCTACCGGTTCAGTTGCTACATAGGCTACGTGATGGAAACAACAATAAATCCACATCGTTATTTTCTTTGTGGATACAGATGCTATTGGTAGCAACTGCTAACGCTAATAGCCTACACCGGTCAGGACGTGTCGTGATCATATTCTCTCATCCAGCGTTGTCATGTTGGTGATCTGTTGTGCTTTACAGCTGCTGGAAAAACCGCTAATAACACGCTACGGCAACACGATTGTTTCATGACAAATACGCCACGTTAATTAATAATCATTTAACTGCCCCGAGTCCTGACATTGGCTGCCACCGCCAATATCTTTACCTCTCTGGAGTAAACGCGGACCCAGCCTGTCAGAGAGCACCGACTGGACCTGAGACTAACTGTACCGATTCCGCCCCGAACCTGGAGTCACGTCTTTTGAATGGACCCGAGCCCCGATTCGGGTCGGGTCGGAACCTCAGGTTTTTGGGTTATTCCGAAGACCTCTAGTGCGCGCGCCACACCCTCTTTCACTCAATGACATCTGGGATGGGCCCCAACCTCACTCCACCCCCATCCTTGCAACCCTGCACAAGACAGAGCAGGTATGGACAGTAAATGGTCGACACTTTGCCCTCAAGACATCAAATCACATCGCGGGGGGGGGGCTCCTCAGACTGACAGTCTTTCAATTATGGCTAAAGTGCAGTTTTCTGTTCAACGTCTCAGCTAGATGATCAATTAAATGATCACAGATGAGAGCTTTTTGCCACATCCTTTGTGCCTCCTTGGAGAGCCAGCGGCTCAGAGTGCTGCTGGGACACTGCTCTTCAGGGAAATAGATGGGATTGTTATGAGTGTGCTCAAACTCGCAGGTGAAAACACACCGCATAAACCCTGCCATTTCCCATCATCCCCTTTGGCCCCTCCTCGGCTTTACTGCCTCCACCTCTCCAACTCTGTCTCCATCCTTCTCTCTTTACATACATGTTGCACAAATCTGCCATTGTGGGAAATTGAAACGTGCGTTTTCCTCATGACCGCAATGCACTGTTCCCCTTTTTTGACCTCTAAGTATTATTAATAGTCTGTTCTTCGTACGAGCTCTGCATGGAGCAGTCAGGCCACATGAAGGCCCCTTCGGTGCTGACGGTGTCAGATGAAGGGTCAGGGGGAAGGGGGGGAAGGGGGGCTCCGACGTCGACTGAAGTGAGCCTCAGCAGCAGCCTGAAGGACATTAACATGAAAGTTCAATGCTTAAATAAACCATAACTGATGGGCTAAATGAGAGGTGTCAGATGGTGGTTCAGGTGTATATAGCAGCACTTAGATAATTACGGTACATGACTAAACTCATCCCAGCCAGCTGAGGCTTTCAAAACCAATTGGTACTTTATAAAAAGACCTTGTATATGGGACACTGGTGTATGCAAGGTAGTGATGTCTTTCCCAGTCCGGCAATGACTCAGTTCCAGAGGCTCCAAAACAGACGTTCTAGCATTAATGTTAATATTTTTTATTCACGGTGAAAGGCTTTGTTTGCTTTTTGTCTTACTGTTGCTTCAAGTGCTCACTTACCCAAACTTTATGGCTCTTATGATCTGACTGTGGGAGCGCCCAAGACCCAAACAGATATTCAGCAACACATAAAGGATCGTCTATGGGACTCTGGTGAGAACTGAGAATGTAAAGCTGATTTAATAAAGCGGTGCTCAGTTGTACCTGAGCGAGCAAAAGAGCACATCCTTGCCTCGAAGCAAAATGACAAAATTAGAGGCGAAAAAAAAAACACTGCGCCAGTGTTCTACTGCCAGGGCTCAGAAAGTGTAGGGCATAGAAAATATCTACTTTTTTTTTCTGATGGGACTTCGCAACCCCTTCTTTGTAAACCTTTTCTATTGATATTTTCTGCCAATTAACCCCGCTCTGGGGGAAATTCTGCTATCTCAGGCCCCAGCTTTGCGCCTGTGCAGCTTGCGGCGTCACTCTCTGTACGTCTCAGGTATAATTTGCATGCCTCGGTCAAGGCCGACTGGAGCGGATGAGGCGTTGCAGTTTGAAGGTCTCTGTGGTTTATCTGCCAACTCCGAGGAGCCAGGTGTATTTGCATTGCTTTTCATTTTCGTAGGCTTGGCGGGACGAATGATAAAGGAAGAGGAGCGCACTGTACAAACCTTGTTTAAGGGAGCAGGCGGTGGCTGCTGATTTGCATTTTAAGAATACATGGATAAAGCCCACCCAGGGCTGCCTCGGGTCTTACCACCCATCAATGCTCAGCGCTGATGCCTGTCATCGTGTACTGCATAGCCCCCGAAGGATAAGCTGGGTCAAATCTCATGATTATCCAGGCAGTCTCAAACATATATACAAAAATAAATCAGCTGTGTATATTGTTTTGAAGTTGAACTGAGGATATTCTCATTTATCCAGGTCAATTCCATTCTCGCAACAATTGAATCATAGACAGCTGGACTTAGATTTGTCTAGAAGACAAAGTTTCACTGGACCCTTTGTTTGGGTCATGAGAGCCACACCAGTAAAAGGACAGTCGTTTGGAGTGAGTGGGGCCACTGGTGGACAACAGTCGTTAGGGGTGAGTAGGGCCACTGGTGGACAACAGTCGTTAGGAGTGAGTAGGGCCACTGGTGGACAACAGTCGTTAGGAGTGAGTGGGGCCACTGGTGGACAACAGTCGTTAGGAGTGAGTGGGGCCACTGGTGGACAACAGTCGTTAGGGGTGAGTGGGGCCACTGGTGGACAACAGTCGTTAGGGGTGAGTGGGGCCACTGGTGGACAACAGTCGTTAGGGGTGAGTGTGGCCACTGGTGGACAACAGTCGTTAGGAGTGAGTGGGGCCACTGGTGGACAACAGTCGTTAGGCATGAGGTGTGGTTACCAGTGAACGACTGTCATTAAGTTTCTTTGAGCAACTTGAGTTTAGTTTAGTTCAGTCCTTGTTATTTAGTCTCTTAGGAACAGTAGTGAGGGCTGCGTTGTAAATGGGGGATAGATGGAATCTTAAGCCACCTCCCCTGTTTAGAGACGGCTTCTCTATTTTAACGTAGATGGATTTTATCGTAGAGGAGTAAAAGTGGAACTTCTCGATAAACTGAGGGGGTACTCCACATCGCAGTTTTTCACCATTCGCAGGGGGGGAGGTCACAGCCCCCATTAACCGCGAAGTGTGAGGGTTCACTGTATTTCTAAATGAAGATACACCAACAAAATTCAGGTGTTGTATAAATATAAATATCAAATAATATAATAATACAATACAAAAATACAGTCAAGGTTTCCTGCCAGTGTACAAGCAGGTATCATTGATTTTTACAGTTGTCATCTTACACAACGTGTCTCTTTTTTTTTTTTTTTTAATAGTTTGTTTTGTATGTGAAGGTCCAGAAAAATAAATGTTAGGCTTTGCTGCTCATGCGACTCTGCAAGGCCTCGTTGGTACCATAGTTGCTGCTGTACAATTACATCCTTTTTTCACTCGTTCTTTCGGCTGAGCAGTTTTACACTTTTCTCCGTAAAACTGTGTAAGGGGGGAAAAAAGAGTGGAAACCTTTTCTCCATCTCCTATTTATGGTCTTTTCTGTTGATTATTAAATAAAAAAAAAAAGATCAACAACATAAAAAACGACATTTTCAGCACATCCCTTTGTCCTGAGGTGTTTATTTTCTGAGACGATTTGAGCTTTGAGGGGTGACTTTCTGTTCACACTTCCATTGCTGCAACTATTGCTGTTGTGTGTGGAGGATTACATTTCCTTTTTATGTCTTGCAGCGATTCGAGTCATTTTTATGGCAATATTCCTCTGACGTTTCAAAGAAAAGAACATGGGTGTTTGTGTTAACGTCCACATTTTTTTCCCTCCTTTTTGTATCCTTGTAGAATTTGAATGACATCTAGACGACGTTTTAGAAGTAAATCCCATGTTGCATATGGCAAAAAAAACAAACTTATAGGATTTCAAACATCCTGTCTTTGCTTTCTCTGCTTTTCTGTGTGATAATGTTTAATATGTGACTTTGCATCCTCTGCATCTAAGGATACACAGGATTCCTGGACGGTATTTATTTCTGAGCCACTGGTTTTAATGTCTCCAATCAAACTTCCAGCCTTTTAGTGTTCTCACTCCCTCGCTTTCTGACTCCTCCGTGTCCTTCCATGCTCCTGTCATTTCCCATGTGTCTATCTTTTCACTTATCTGTTGGGACGAAGTGTGCTGTTCTTTTTAGAGCTGTAGTCTTCAGCATGAGTAATGGTGGCAAATAAAACTACTTTTAATTGTTGTAAATAGGAAAGCCATGTTTTTTTTTTTCATTTAAATATGTACCTAAAACCACACTATGCTGCAAGAGAGAGTCAAATCTTTGCATTCAAAATTAACCCCCTTTCTTGAAATAAGTGAGAGGTGTTGTTTGGAAGGGAGCTTGCCTGTTTTATAAAATGGACATTCAGCGTAACCAACGATGACAGTTTCTATTTTTGTATCCCGCGTTCCTCTGAGACAGATCCTGCAATCCAACACTGTCACAGCAGCTGCCGGCTGACTGGCACAGAAAGAAACTTACATTAGGAATCATAGGATAGGAAAATGTTAGATTTGGACACCATCAAAGTAGCCATTTGTAACTGGTCAAATCTTATGATAGAATGGGTTAAATATGAGACTGTAAGGCTACACTTATAGAATAAAAAAGAGGGTTAAAAGTTTTTTTTTTCTGAATTCATGTATGCTTTTACAGTCATATGCAAATGTTAGTACCCCTTCTTTCAATTCCATGATTTTTGTGTAAAAGGAAAAAAAAAAGCAAACATGAAAATTGTATCATTGTTCTTGGTTTTAGTATTAACACTAGAAAACCCAGAGTTTTCTACTCCTGCTACCATGCCCAGAGGACAGCCAAAAGGCTGCATGGCTTGAAATTAACATGTCAATGGCCCCATTCAATGCAGCCATTACCTGCCAGACGAGGGTGTCAAGCTTACTCCTTAGGGGGAGGGGTATGATTGGGGAGAGTCTGAGCACTCAAGATCCGCTGTTTTGTTTCAGCTATCACATATAGGACTCTGTCAGAAGTTCTCAGACCTGCTGATTGCATGGCTGCTTTTTTTTTTTTTTTCAATCAATATATCTGCTTTCATAACTGTTGATGCACATATCACAAGTGTGCACATACACATAGCTGTAACCTAACGACCTTACTTAGAAGACATACAATGTAAAAGTTCAATGTAAAAGCAGGGTGGGCGGAAGTGTGAACGATGACTACTAAACTAGGGAACCAAGGTGGATAAATAGCTCACTCACGGCACATAAAGTATTTCATGCTCTGCGTCAGCCAAGAAGCGAAGATGGCGAAACCACTCAACACCCAGCAAGCTTTGGACATGATCCGGAGCCAAGTCAACCCTTGTGATTCAGATGGAGAAGACATAAACCTTCAGCTGAGTTCAGACTCTGAAACTTCTTCTGGTAAGAGTTCCCAAACATCGTATTTTCATTTACTTATTTTACAAGTGTAGTATCTAAAGGGTTTTTCATTAGTAGAGTTTTCAACTCAAACAATCTTGCTACTCTTTTAGAAATTATCTCTAATGTGCACTGTTTGTTGTCAGTTACAATGGAATTATCCAATACAGAGGAGGCAGAGTTGAGATGTTTTGGAATTATAATTCAAATTATATCTTTGCCTAAATTTGTAACCTTGTTTGAGTTTTCATTGCTCTCATCATTTGGATATCTCATGGCTCACATCTCCAAAAAACATTTACCCTACAGATGAGGAGACTTCTCAGCCCCCAGAAAAGAAAGGTCGACTGGAGACACACACACCGGACCAACAGAGAAGGCAAAAGATGGCACAGTGTGGCATGAAGAACAGGTCGGGAGGCCTTTCCATCACGCAGTAATGGAATCATACACTGGAGATGGAGAGCCAACAGTGTTGGTCAGAAGAACGGTGTCCAGTCGCTTACAGAGCTTCCTCTGCTTTATCACTCTTGACATGCTTCGAACTGTTCAGGAGTGGACTCTTCAGCATGGACGGCAGACACAGCATGACAGTTGGTTCATGGCCCTTCCTGAACTCATGGCATTTATTGCAATTCTTCTCTTGCGGGGAGTGATAAAACTTCCATCGCTGCGTGACGCTTGGTCGGCAAAACTTGGACACCCACTGATCAGTGGCATTATGGCCCGTAACCGCTTCCAAGACATAATGCGACACCTACGCTTTGATAACATGGACACGCGCAGTGAGCGAGTTGGGACTGACAGATTTGCTGCAGTCTCCGATGTTTGGGGGTCTTTCGCTGCCAACTGCATCTCATCCTACAATCCAGGCAGATGCATTACCATTAATGAGCAACTTTTCCCAACAAAGACTCGCTGCTGTTTCCTGCAGTACATTGCTACAAAACCCGACAAGTTTGGCATCAAGTTCTGGGTGGCATGTGACTTGAAGTCTAAGTATGTCTGCAATATTATTCCATACCTTGGCAAGGACCCCAATCGTCACACCGGAGAGAGACTCTCTGAACATGTGGTGATGAAGCTCATGGAACCATTCATGGACAAAGGAAGAACTGTTACCACAGATAACTTTTTCACATCGTTATCACTTGCGCAGCGACTGCTCAGCCGGAAGACCACCCTCCTTGGCACAGTGAATAAGATTCGACGGGAGCTTCCACCATCAGCCAAACAAACTTTGGACCGCAATGAATACAGTACCCAGGTGTTTTCAACCTCTGGTGCCTCACTGACTGTTTATGCGCCCAAACGCAGGAAGACCGTCTGCATTCTTAGCAGCATGCATGGTGTGGTTGAGACTGGGGATACCCGAAAAAAGAAGCCAAACACTGTCACTGATTACAATGGCATGAAATGTGGTGTGGATGTTATGGACCAGATGGTGCGAGAGTACACTGTGCGCTCTGGAACACGGCGATGGCCAGTTGCTGTATTTTATAATATGCTTGACATTGCAGCGCTAAATGCACATGTCCTTTATCAGACATGTACCGGGGTGCAGGAGAGACGGGTGGACTTCCTGGTGGAGCTGGCCAGTGAGCTTGCTCAGTCTCATTTGGAAGCAAAAAATGCGAAAAAGGAAAAACTTCTTCGGCAACAACCTCCCACACCTGACAAAGGAAAAAGGGCAATGTGCCAGGTGAACTGTCGGTGCAGGAACAATCATGCCACTTTGCGCTGTGTAGATTGCTACAAGTACACATGTGGTAAATGCAGAAGAAAGAAAGGAGGTGGCGTGGCAGTGCCAAGTATGTGCAGACAATGTAGATGACTGAAGTGCTGTAATGTAGGTAACACTTTCAGGAATTTCTAAGAAAACATGTCTTGTTTAAATCTTGTGCATCAACAATAAACCTCAGCAAGAAATGAAAAAAATAAACTCTGTCGACTCTTACTAACTTACTTTCTGTTGTGAATACAAAGTGTGAATATCATTACCCATAGCCTACTCAACTGGCTGTCAGAGATGGCAAAAGTACTTGATTTCAGTACTTGGTAACAGTGCTGATACTGCAATAAAAACTACTCTGGTAAAAGAAAAATTATAAAAGTTCTTCATCATGAATGTACCCAAGAAAAAACTGAAAACAGTCAATAATATTATTTAACCTAAAAATGTAATTCAGTTAGATAGCCTCTTTGGGGCGGCTGTGGCTTTTAAAATACATATTCTAGAACATAAATAGTAGCATTTCAATGCAGCCGCATCACTGAATGAGATAATTGGATAGTGACATTATCAGCTGTTTGAGCATACGAAGGTTTGAGCTCTGATTTATGGGGACAAAACCTAACTTTAGAGCAGACTAGGGTAAACAAATTAGGGGAAAAACTGAAAACAAAAACGTGTGTGATTTAAAAAGTAAGTATCCCCTTTTTGAAATTTAAAAAGTATATATACTTGTGTTTCAAAATAGTGAGTAACAGTAAATATTCAGCACAAAGATAAATACTTAGATTTTATAAGTAAAACTGAGAAGAGAGAAACTGAGTAGAGTGAAACTGAGTAAAAGTACTCTGTACTTGACACTTCTACTGGCTGTGCACAACTTGGCCATCTCATTTACAGAACAATGGTGTCGTTCACACCTGAGTTAAGATGTTAGCTCAAAACTAATCCAGCCACTTGGCTGCTCTTTGGGCATGGAAGTTAGGAAAGCCAAATGGCTGGGCTTTGGGTCTTCATTAAGCAAATAAAACTTTAGATGACTTTTTACTATATATTTAACTAAAATAAAGCCAAAAAGAAATAATAAAACACACTATACTTCCAAAAGTATTTGCTCATCCATCCAAATGATCAGACTCAGCTGTTCCAGTCACTTCCATGTCCACAGGTGTATAAAATTAAGCACCTAGACATGCAGACTGTTTCTAGAAACATCTAGTGAAAGAATGGGTCTCTCTCAGGAGCTCAGTGAATTCCAGGTGAACTGTGATAGGATGATACCTGTGAAACAAATCCACTGGTGAAATTTCCTCTCTCCTAAATATTCCACAGTCAACTGTCAGCTGGATTATCAGGAAATGGAAGTGTTTGGGAACGACAGCAACTCAGCCATGAAGTGGTAGGACAGGTAAACTGAGGGGGCGGGGTCAGAGGATGATGAAGAACATAGTGAGAAGAGGTCACCAACTTTCTGCAGAGTCAATCACTACAGACCTCCAACCTTCATGTGTCCTTCAGATCAGCTCAACAACAGAGCAGAGAGCTTCATGAATGGGTTTCCATGGTGACGCAGCTGCATCCAAGCCAGACATCACCAAGAACAATGGAAAGAGTCAGATGCAGTGGAGTAAAGCAGCCACCACTGGACTCTAGAGCAGTGGAGGAACGTTCTCTGGAGTGGATGAACTTGACTGACCTGCACAGAGTCCTGACCTCAACCTGATAGAAGACCTTTGGGATGAATTAGAGCAGAGACTGAGAACCAGACCTTCTGGTCCAACATCAGTGTTTGACCTCACTAATGTTCTTCTGGAAGAATGGACAAAAATCCCCATAAACACACTCCTAAACCTTGGTGGACAGCCTTCCCAGAAGAGTTGAAGCTGTTCTAGCAGCGAAGGGTGGAGCCACGTCATATTGATTAGGAATGGGATGAACTGAAGTTCATATGTGAGTCAAGGCAGGTGAGTGAATACTTTTGGCAACATCGTGTAACTACCAACTTACTGCTTTAAGGATTTAAAGAGGGTAAGTTGCAGCCAGATGCTCCCTTTAATCAACAGCAAGTGTAAAGTCCTCTGTAAAACCAGATGTTTTGTCTTGTTGATGATCTGAAACGTATAGGTGTATTTTAACGTAATTCCAAGAGGGAGAGACATAAGCAATAGTCTTAGAGAAGCGATTGCTGCTGCGCATCAATGTAGAAAGGGTCATAAAACCACTTCCAAACAATTTGGAGTTCAACATTCAAGAGTGAGAAAGGTTGTTGGAAAGTCGAAAGGATTCAAGAAAGTTGTCAATCTTCCCAGGAGTGCATGTCCCATAAATGCTCAGAGAAATTAGACCCTTCAGGCCTCACTGAGCATGTTGTGTTATACTGTTATATTGCCTGAGCGTAGAAAAAATAAATTAGTCTTTGGATATATAAAGAACCTGATAAAATTCACTGTTTGTAATATTCAAGCGGTATAACGCTTCACCACAGATGTACAATGTTTCTGTGTAAAGTCATCACAGACGTGCATTTGCAACTAGGGAGCATAAAGAGGTGATTATTCTGCCTAAAGCACATAAAGTTTAAGAATACATGCAACGGAGTACCAAGCAGAATAAAACTAGAAAAGAGCACGCCATGAAAAAATGCAAACTATGCACAATGAGTCTCATAACCTTCATCTCGTCCCTTTGTCTTATCTCATTTTGTTTTGAGACTCTGAATTTAATTTGTGCAAGCCTCATTGATGAGAGCACTGCCATCTTTTATTTCCAGCTGCTAGTTGAACAAGGTCTTCATCGTGTAATTTCACATATTCTGACTGCCACCTGTGGGTGAGGGGAAGAGGAGGGGGTGGAGGGCACCAGGTTGGGTTAGGGTTAGTGACAGAGAAGGCAGGACAGACAGGAGACGCATCAGGATCAGGCCCAGATGTAGACACAAGCTGAAAACCTACCACCTTTTAAATAATCGATCCGTGGCATTTGGATTCAAAGGGAGGGTCTGTTGTTGCAGCCAAAGGAGAAAAAAAAAAAAGATTAACGAGTTCACAACATCACACAAATTATTTGCTCTACTGCTTTTTATTTATATATTTTTTTTCCAGATTTTTCATTAACCTCTGAGAAAAGCAAGTAGAGCAGATAATGGAGGATGCAGAAAGATGCTCAGACAGGTGTGTGGAGCAACACACCGCCGTCCATTGTTTAATGTCGAGAGCCACCGATGCGTTGCATAGCAACATCTGTTATATTATGTGTAACGACTGTGCTGACTCTCTTTTTGCACTGTTCCTGCGTACATGTAGGACCTGTTGAAGTCCATGTAGGGCCACTGTGGGCAGAAGATTTAGACCATGGGCCAATTCCAATTCCTCCCTTAACCCTCAATCTTAACCCTCGAAAGTAAGTGTAAGGACGATCTTGTGACTTAGAAATGGGACACCCTTGAATGCAGTTACGTCTTCAGACTGTGGGAGCGGCCTTACGCCAAAGCTACGTCCAGTCTGTCAAGAAAACGACGATGATGAAGAAGAATAAGATGATTATATATATATATATATATATAATATATATATATATATATATATATATATATATATAACAAAGACAATAACATGGTTTTGTAACATTTATATATTTATTAACTACGAAAATACTTACATTCATAGCTAGCTTTTTTCGGCGCCATCCTTTTTGAAGATGTATTGGCAAAAATATGCAATGCCCTTCTGGGTACCCCTTACTGCCTAAGGGTGGTGCCGGAGAATCTCAACTTGACGTTCTGAGAATCGGGACAGCACTTGCACTTCACTTGCACTTCCAGAGAAAGCAATGATCATTGTGTGGGATGGAAAACCTGATCTGGGCCTTTTATGGATTTAAACGAGTGCCGGTGGGGTTTTTATCTGTTGCCAGGTCTATCTGTGGGTTTCCCAAAGAGAACCCAGAGGTGAACTCAAAATACTAGAGTTGCTGTGGGCACTGGGGGGGGGGGGGTCTAGCCACTTTAGCCAGTGGTGCGCAAACTGTGTGGTACGTGCGGAACGTCATGACTTTACACATTTTTCACTTAAAAGAAAATTCGGAAACATACAATGCATTATAAATACAATGATTCAAGCGACATGTGTAGCTTGAGATAATTAGAATTGTGTCTTATAAAAATATTTGTTGAATATTCAAGTTGCAGATGTAACAACTTTTGAATGTGGTTTATTTTGCTCTGTATGAGAGTATGAGTATGTGAGAATTGTTGAACAGAGTTGTAAATGTCTGATTCAGTCAAAGTAACAATTCAGGTAATAAATAACCACGGTGGGGCCCCCATGGGGGTGTTTGCTCGTAAGCTCATTGTTTTTAATGGTGGAACTGGTTGGAGCCCTTCGTTAGCTCACAAGGATACATTATCCTCATCATCAGCAGCTGTATTGCTGACGATACCAGAGAATAAACAACTGTCTGGTTAAAAAGTGCTGCAGATCAATATGATTTCTGCAAACTTGAAGAAATGCCTCCTTATCAGGACCGAGTCACTGATGGAGAAATCGTAACATTGATTTCATTAAGAAATATTGTTTCTATGTCTTCTTCAAGGAGCTCCTTTTTCCTGGTCAAGCAAAAAAAAAAAAAAAGGGTGACTTGAAAATAACATCTTTATTTTTATAGTGCAATTCACCGCTATCTAAGTAGGCAAGTATTTTATTTTTTAGATTTTTATAAATATGCTGAACAGATCTCAGCAGGAAATGACATGAAATGTTGCAAATGTGTTTCTTTGCATTGAGCTGGTTCACATTAGTAACATTTAGTTAATTTAAACGAGTCCATCAGTTGAACCTCAGACTGCCGTGATGCATCGAGTATCGAGTGCAAAGGTAAAAAACAGGAAAAAATGTGAGATATTTAGTCACAGTTCCAAAGTTAGAGCTCACAAAGTTGGGAAAAAAAACAAATAAATATATAAAAAGTTGCTAATGAGTTCAGTTGCTTTCTCCATGCTGATTAGCTTCAAGAAAACGTCTGGGTGCCAAAGTCACAGCCACATACGTACTTTATGACACATGTGCCATAATGTTTGACAACTTTTAATTTGCCCTGACCAACTGAAAATAACGATGCCTGAAAAAAAGGATTAGGTGTGCTAGGCACAATTAGCACTGGTGAAGAGACTTGTTTGGTTCAGAGAATTCAATTACAGCTAAGCTTCTAACAGGCTGCAGGATACTCTGTCAAACGCTTGGATTGCCCAGAAAGGAGAAATTACATCTTAGCCAAAAACTCAATTTACTTTTTTGGGTTTTTTTTTTGCTTGTTGACAGGGTCTTGCAGATCCAGGGTCCTCCAGTCCTGATCTTGTACCAACGATCTTATTGGAACAACATGCTGTTCTTTGGGTTCTCCTCCTGGTTCTTTATGGCATCACCCTGCATCTGTTCGCTCGTCTGCCGGTTGATTTGTGTGATCTGGAACACCAGTGGAGCCAGTTTGTCCCTGAGGTTACTTATGTTCTGGCTTTAATCTAATTACTTGCTCTGCTCTCCCCCCATGTTGGTTCGTTATGTTGATTTAGCGTTCTTTTTATGTTTTGTGTGCTTAAACTTATACCCTCCACCCATGCATTCGCTAAGAAACGCTAATCCGACGGTTAGCGGCTGAGACGGAGCGACATAGCAGGACATGAGACGTCTCAACTCCGCTGCTCCCTCCCCAACTCCCTCAGCTGTGGTAAATATTTGATCTGGCATTCAAAGTTGGCATACTTTGATGTCATAAATTAGTCATTGTTAACTTTTTTCTCATGGTGTGTCTTACTTTTGTGAATTTGTGAGTCTTGCACATGATCACACAGACTTCTCTCTCTAGGGAGAAACAAAGTGAAAATACCATTTTCCCCTTATGCACCCCCATTTCGTCACAGTTATTGGTAACAGCCTGGACGGTCTTCATCTTTGGAAAGAGAAACCAAACATCGGTTCTTTCCAAAAGCGAGCTGTGGCGCCGCCGACTCTGAAAGACGAGGGCCGTCTTTCTGTCCCTCTGAGATGAGTTTGAGTGTTTTTCGCAACAATATGCACCGTAGGTGTTAAACATTGAGGTCTTTGCAATTGTGCTCTCTTCTCACAGCAAGAAGGTTCCTGATTCCAGCCCCCTCATAACCTTGAACAGAATGAAGTGGTTTAAAAGAAAAAGAAAAGGGAAAAGAAAAGAAATGGCTGAATGGATGGTGCTTTGAGACCGACTGGCTGGTGAGAGTGTGAACATGTGAGGCTGTTTGTCTCTGTGTGGCCCAGTGATGGAGTGGGAGACAGGCCAGAGTATATCCCTCTATTCTCTGTCATAGGGTGAGTCCAGTGCCCCCCCCCCCACACACACAAACACACACACACAGCCATGCATGGAAATAGATGAATGAATGATTGATGATTCTCTGTCTGAGTTTGGCATAAACTCAGATAGGAAGGAAAAATTGCCCCGTCCACAGCACATATGCAGTTTTATTTGGTCCAGTGTTTACTCTCGGTGTGTGTGTGTGTGTGGCTGCCTGAACTGTGACATAACCCTCAGAGATGGCCTGCATTTGGACCCGGCCCTCACAACACTTGCCATAACCCATGTTAAAGCCAGTTCATGACGTTCGGGCCAAATCTGGCATAGACAACGCACAAGCTTAAAGCATTTTAGGCCAAATACGGTCCATTTACCACTTGCCAGTACCAGAACCGATGCAAGTGCCTGAAGTGGGGTCCAGAATAGGCTCAAATGTGTCTTCCATCTGGTAAGTGGTGAGCCACATTGAGCCCTGCTTGGAAAAAGCTTTTGGTGGATGATTTTAAGAGTCTTCAGGAACAGAGCTGCTCATATAAAAGGCAAACTATTCTGTCTTTCTATCCATTTTAGGATTATTTGCAGTTTAGAAAACCCCAAACTTTTCTCTCTGACCCATCAGTGGTTTGTACTGTTTTCACTGAGTTTGCTTGGTGGTGGCTGAAGCAGTGCTGCGATATTAAGTAGCTGGCTGCAGAGCCAATCAGCTTTTTACTGGTAATTTTCTTTTCTTATGAAGTATAGGGTAGACTGGAGTGCTTGATGACATTGTGGCAGCTAACTAACATCACCTATGGGATAATTTTTGAATGGAAAATAAACTAGAAGCACTTTAAAACCAGTCCTGGGTCCCACACGTGCTAATCTATTAATATAATGATAACTGGTGTTACCTTTGCATGATCAGGCTCTGGCAAATACTATCACCACTGAAGCTGTAAATCTGCACAGATTAACACAAAGTTTCAGTTCAGTTGCTGACATGAATAGAAAGCCCAAAGGGAAATTATATACGTTACAAGTTAACATGATTGGAATATATTTCCTCTGGTCCTGCTATGCTGCTGCTGCTCATTTGTCCAAAGGATCATACGTTCGAAAAAATGTATACATAAAGTTCGGGGTATACAAAGGTTCAGCCATATTACCTCGTCTCTGGTCTGGGGAAGTTTGAGACTTATATTCGACAGTCAGGTTACCAAACCAGCTGGCGATGCCATATCTTAGCCATACCTATCAAGTTTTGGATTTGAAAATAAGGGAAATTTTCTGGCCACCCACCGCGAGCAGTCCCACCATCCCAACCAAGCTCCTAGTATCTGTTACATTTTTGGTGTAGAAAAAAGCTAAAATCACAGCTGCACTACTTCCTGAACTTCAACCAGCTCTTTTGTTTCCAGTGTGTCATTATTGGACAAACTGATCAATCCAGGTGTGTCTGAGCATTGCTGCACACCTGGATTAATCAATTTGTCAATTTAATGGCACACAAGAAATAAAGCCGCTGGCTGAAGTTCAGGAAGTAGTGCAGCTCTGCATAAAGCCACGTTGACATAATGTGAACATTCATTACAGCCTAAATGGAAACACAAAGGGGTATATATGTAGAGTAATTATTTGAAGGGATTTAATATTTTTTGTTCATTTAATATTGCTTGTATTTACATTTACATTTGATTTTCATTCCACACATTGTTTTCATTTCATATTGCTCTTCTTTTACAGTTTTTCATCTCATTTCACGTGACTTTTCTTTACTCTTTTAATGACTTGTTGAACTCATTTGTTGCATACTTTGCATTCTTTATGACTGTTTTGGAAGGAGTGTATTTGTGGACTGGTCCAGAGTAGTTTATTTTACATGAGAGAAGAGCGCAAACAGTTTTGTTGTCTAATGACATCCTATTCTCTGTAACAATCTTTTTTTTCTTCATGGGCTGTCACTCATCGGATGTCGCACACTAACCTCGCGACATCTTCCACCACCTACAGTAGCTGTAGTAGCTGCTGCTGTCTCAGTTATCGCGAGGCAAGTGACAGATCTCAGATTGGGAATGTTTTTTGTTTTTTGTTTTACTCCGCCCGATGCGGTATTATTATTTTTTTGATAACGCAGGTTAAAATAAGGGAGATTTATGGGAAAATGCTAATATGGGAGGACGGCGGGAGAGAAGAGTAAAACACGGCCAAAATGGGACACTTGACAGGTTTGATCTTAGCATCGATTTTATGCTCCCCATAGTACTGCCCCCCCCCCCCAGCCCCCCCGATGCTCCGCGCCTGAGTCTCAGTCTACAAAAGAAGTGTAACCGTTGATGTATCTTTGTACAACAAGATGTTACATGCGTGTTCCAGCTCATATCATCATCAATTTGCACCCTCAGGTACTTATATGAGGAGACCTGATTGACATCATTGTTATGAATATAATAATAATAATAAAAGCTGTCATTTTGATAATTTTATGGGAGATGTAAATTTCTTTTCTAATTCTGTTTTTTTTTTTTTTTAATGTTAAGCATTGAATTGCAGGTAAATTTTTATGTAGAACAGGGGTGGGCAGCTCCAGTCCTCAAGGGCCGTTGTCCTGCAAGTGTTAGATGTTTCCCTGGTTCAGCACACCTGATTCACATGAATGGCTCATTAACAGTCTTGTTGACTGGATGACAAGCTGATGGCTGATCCATTCATTTGAATAAGGTGTGTTGTGGCAGGAAAACATCTAAGACATGCAGGACAGCGGCCCTCGAGGACTGGAGTTACCCACCCCTGATGTAAAACATCAGCTCAGTACCATTTTTTTTTTTCTTCCTCTGGAGAAGCAAACAGGGCGTCTGCCATGTGGAACATTATCCATTGTGAAAGTCATAGTCAGCTGGTTAACTGAAACACAATTATAGTTAATTACTTAATTAGCTGTCAAATTCTCCTCCATTTGTTTTTGATTTGCACTGATTACATTTCCAGCCTTCTGTTGCTCCTGTTCCAACTTTTTGGAGACATGTCACCAGCATCAAAGTCAAAATGAGCTGATATTTTAAGTTAAATGGTAAAATGTCTCAGTTTCAACATCTGATATATTCTATTAGGAATTAGGTATTAGGTTTATGAGACTTCTAAATCATTGCATTTTTCTTTTGACGCATGTTTTACAGTGTCCTCGTAGATCTCAGTCCTGCCTTTGATACAGTTGATCATCAACCACTCACTTCTGCTGTGGAGCAATGTGTTGGTTCAAAGGAACCCTTTACATAACCGATAGAAACTCTTTAGTCAAATTGGGTGCAGCTACTCCGCTCATGTGCAGGGTCCAGGGGTCCATTCTTGGTCCGGTGCTTTCTTCACTGAATATTTCTCCTTTGGTGTCAAATCTTAAGAAATATATGAAATTTCATGTCACATCATATTTGTCACATGGCTGTTACTCAGATTCACCTGCCCGTGAAGCCCGGCAGCACAATGCCCATTAGGGGCTTATTTGATTGCCTTACTCAAGCGAAAGTGGACGGCCTGTAATTTCCTCAGACTTAATGAGAATAAACCGGAGGTCATTCTCCCTGGACCCCTGAATTTACTGCAACCCTCAGTCCATGCAATAAGTCTCGCCTTCTCGCTGTTTCTCCGATGTTGAGAGGGTAATTCATGCATTTATTAGAACTCATCTTGGCCACTGCAACAGTCTGCGTTTGAGTCGGTCCTTGCTGTCTCTCCTTCAAACTGTTAAAATGCTGCTGCTGCCTGTCTGTCTTCCAGCAAGCACATGTGAGAGAGATGACATCACAGCTGTCTCAGCTTCTCTTCACTGGCTCTTCATTCATTTTACTGATTTTCAGATTCTCCTATTAGTTTTTAAAACTCTATATATGTGTTTATTAGGGGTGAGTATTGGCAAGGACCTCGCCAATACGATATGTATTATGATACGTGAGTCACGATGCAATATTATCACGATATATTGCGATATTCTACCCAGTTAATATCAAAATTAAAAGTAGAGATGAAAAATCAAGTTGCTATATATGTTCATCAGATGATATTGATCATTCAGAGGACAAACTGAGTCAAAACCCTTTGCTTCAAAACAACCTTTTTTTTGTTTATTATTAGTGTGTTTGCACATTTAAGTATTTTCCTAAAAAAATCGATATTATATTGGGCGGCCTAAAATCACGATATATTGCCAAATCGATTTTTTTTTCACACCCCCAGTGTTTATAGATGCTTTGTCTTCCCAAACAGCAGACATGGGCACAAAGAAGGTTGGGTCTCTAAAACTATAGAATAGCTCATTCCTGCGTATCAGGTGCTCCTTTTTAAAACACAACTGGAAGATAACCTTTATTCTTTGGAACTAAGTTAAATTTGACATTGTGTATTTTAAATTTTGCCAAGTGCTTGTTATTTTAAGTCATTCATTGCTGTTTTAGATATGTAAATATTCTCTTTTTCCTTTTTTTTTTTTTTTTTGCTTGCCACTTTGGTCAAGTCAGATTGTTTTAAATGTGCCCGGGAATAAATTTGACTCGACTTCACAGATAAGTTCACATTGTAGTGTCTGATCATTTCCTTGAGAGTCAAAGAGTTTAAAAGATACTTAGAAATAGAGAGAGGAGAGAGGAAAAAAAGTTCCGGTGTCGTGAACATCTACAACAACCAAGAAATTTCTTTTAGGAAATTGGAGCAGGAAAAGCAGCATTATGGTGAAAGCAGCTCACAGCAGAATTCAGAGTTGCTCTGGATAACCTTTATTCTTCTCACCTTGAAGACACAATAGAAACACAATAGATGCAAACGACAAGCACATCCGAAGAACATCCTTTTGAAAATCTCATTTTTTTTGTTTTTTTTTTAAATTTCGGCAGCTGTCACAGACTACATCAAAATATGCGACGCAGACAGACAAAGCAATAGTTGCAGAAAATTACCAGCCTGGATTCTACGTGGACAATAGGTGACAAGATAAAGCTAACTGCTCACTCCCAGAGCTTTTAATGCTAAATTAACAACCCAGGTGGTAGAAGGTAACCTTCCTGAGTTTAAATGCTAGAGACAGACGGTGTACAATTTAATTTAGATGGTGTGAAAACATTGAAGTGTAATGCTCATACAATATTTACAGCTCAGTGAGAGGGTGTCAGGGGCATTTAAATCCTCCCCCTCTCTCTATCTCTCTCTCTCTCTTAAAAAAATAAAAATGTAAAGCTCCCCATGGACAAGAAGCCAATACTCTTGAATGGAGTTCAGCTCATGCTGAGCAAGCTGGAGTTTGAACAATGTCCAGGCTGTATTTCAAGCAGTCATTAATAAAGTAAAAATGTGGTTCAGTGTGTCCTGTGAGGATGAGCTTATGGAGTTAAAGGATGGCTTTATTACCAATAAACAGCAAGGGATTCTCTGGCCTTGTGGGGTCTAATTCATAAGGTTATGAAAAGAAAAAGGAGAAAATAAAGTCAGACTGACCTGACTTGAGTTGAGTTTCTCTCTTTTATAAGGTTACAAGTCAAATGTCTTTTTGGTAAAGTCTGAAATAACTCAACGTTATTAAATGAACTGCAGTAGAAGTGTATGCAAACATTTATTGCTACTCGGGGCTCAACCATGCCATTTTACATGTTTCAGGTGGTATCACCACTAGGGAAGCTCCTAGAAACACCTAAATTGATCATTAGGACCAGTACAGTTGAGCACAATTATGACAAATGGTATTAAAGCTGATTTATATGACCTGTGATGGACTGGGGATCTGTCCAGGGAGGACTCTGCCTGGATGGATGGATGGATTTTCACCTTTTATCTATATTTACCTATTTGTGTTATATTCATAGAGGTTCACTTACTTTTTCCTCCATTACTGCTTGTCTATTGAATGTCTTCAGTATGCAAACGTTTGTGCACATCATATTTGTCTAGTACTGTGACTTAGACAAAGATAAGACCAAATTTTATACAAATTAATGTGGAAAACCATGTAATCACAGTGAATTTGCATACTATTTTTTGCCGCTATATATTATCAAAGTGACTGGGATTTATGATGCTGACCACAGTGTGTTTGATATTTCTTGTTTGTAAAAGAATCTTTTGACACCTGCTTAATGGGTCGTAACAAAATGTGACACAGACAGATTGGTTAGAGATATGTTATAACACAAGCAAGCATCCGATCGCTTCTTCTCTCTGAGGATCAAGATGTACATTTCTGGAAGGAAAAAACTGTGGACAATGTGACTGAGAACAATAGCTTTAGCAGCTTCTAAAAAAGCTAAGCTTGAACTTAGAAAACATGAGCGTAGAAATCTGGTGTGGCACCTCAGCAGCGGAGTTCATACAGGAAGGACTCAGCCAATTACTGATCTGAAAGTGTTCATGTTGTGTTCTTTTCATGGATCAGTTTGCGTTCATTTGGAAGCAGATGAACTTTTGATTGAAACCTCTTTTCATTTTCAGTACCACTGGGGGAAAAAAGAAAAAAGAGAATATTTGCGTTATATATTTGTGGCTTTTTTTTTTTGCTAACATCATCAATCGGTCAGAGTTATTCTGCCGTGTTTTCAAATCCACAGATTATAAAGTAGGTGTACAGTCACCTCAAAGAAACATGCTATTACCCAGCAGGCTGTTCTGGCTCAAAGAGCTATGATTTGCTAGGTGTCCTATCGCTTAGTCATTGCTTGGACCTTTAACATTAATAGCTCCAGAAGTGTGAACCCAGTATCAAGACGAAACCCGTCATCTTTTTTCCTGAAAGTGAAACCCCAAAAATGTCGCCTGGCTGGACGTTAACGGTAGGATTTTCCTCAGTTTGGCTGGGACCACCAGTAATTTGTTAGGGCACATACTACATGAGACTGATGTGGATACTACACACACATTACCCACCTGGTTCGCCATTATTTCAGTGACATTTTTAACCTTTAACCATTTCTATGCTGTTGTGTCTCTTTGTATTTTAGTGATTAACTCTGGTCTTTTCATTCCTCTCAGCTGGTGGCCTTTACCCCTCTTCTCTCTCCTCCTTTCCTCTTCTTCTCTGTTCCTCCATCAGCTCACTCCATAGTAGTTAATTATGAGCACCTTGTGAACTTAACTGAATTTCATTGTTCTTGTAGTTTTTCTTCCCATTTAGCCCATCCAGCTAATGAGTAATAACTACTAACATATCTTGTCCTCTGTATGTTTGCTGTATATGTGTGCCTCTCTTCTCTTTGTCCTCACTGTCCTTCTCCCTCTGCTTTTCTTCCTTTACCCGGCTGGCCTCGGCAGGAAGGTCCCCCTTATCAGCCAGGTCCTGCTCAAGGCTTCTTCCCTCTTAAAGGGGAGTTTTTCTTACACAGCACTGCCACTGTCTACTTAATATTTAATAATATAATTTAATATTTGATGTTATTTCATCAGGGATCATACTCTGGGTCTCTGCAAAATGCCTAGAGACAATTTGTATTGTAATAGATGCTGTATAAATAAAGTTGGATTTAATAAAGTTGAAATTAAAATGTGGCCGTATAGTATAAGCATTATATATCTTCATACCTCAAATAAACTATACATATTAGTCCGTGAATGGCTGTTTCAATTCTACTGCAATTCACAGTGAACATTTTAGATTTAAACTTTAAATGAACTTTGGAATTAAAGTCTATCTACCATAGGTAGAGAAAAATATACACTGAAACATGGCAATTACCCAGTAAAACATAAAATCTGAATTTCTTTGGACATCTTATTTCAAACAAATATACCAGTAATTCCCCACAGGCCCAGCAGAACCACATTATGCAGTAATGTTACAGTAGTTCTATAGTAGACCCACAACTTCCCAACCGTGGTGCTGTATTTCTGCTCGGCTCCATATAGCCGTGATACTTTTTAATGCAGAAAGTTAGGGAGGACTTTCACTTATCTTGGGCTGCTTTATGCACACTGTCACACTTTCTGGCCCTGAGAATTATATCCATACGCAACAGTCTTCTCCATCGGTTCCTCTTTTCGCTCGATATAACACCATCACGGTAATTTGTCTGCTTGATTAGACGCTAACCGTACCTTCCTCTGAAACTGTAATCGTTCTATATTTGAAGCTGTCCTGGAATTTACAGGAAATGACTGCATGTTCAGAGGATTATCTGTAAAGTTCTTTTAAATCTGTGTGGCACGCAGAAGAAAATATGTCCATACGATGTGATTTCATGTCACTTCGTTTACTGCACGGTTTCCAGCAGCTCTGATACCGAGGCAGCACCATCTACATTTTCTTTGCAGAAGACGGATCTAAGGGCTTACCAGCAAGAGCAGTTTTATTTTAACAGAAGACACTGCTGGGGCAGGAAATCCAAGGAAATTGAAGTGCAAAACTAAATGGGCAAAATGCAAAGAAGACAGACGTCCAGGACACTAAAATAAAACGGGGTGAACGAGAGGGTAATAATTCAATTAAAGTACATTTGTATTGTGTCTATTACCATACAAATTGTCTCTAGGTGCTTTGCAGAGACCCAGAGTATGACCCCTGAGCAAATATTATTCACTATAAGTAGTATTATTAAGTATTAAATAAAGAAACAAATGCAAGTAAAAACTCTCCTTACAGGAGAAAAACCATTAAGACAAACAGTGGGAAGGAAAAACTCCCCTTTAAGAGGGAATAAACCTTGACCTGGCTCATATGAGGGGACCTTCCTGGCGAAGGCCAGTCGGGTAAAGGACGAGAGGAGTGACAGGACAGAGAGAGGAGAGGCACAAATATATTGGCAATATTCAGGAAAAAAACATCCATCCATCCATTATCTATACCCGTTTCATCCTCCGAAGGGTCACAAGGAGGAAAAAACATATTAATGTTAAAGTTAATGAAAAAAATGTATCCATAGTAATAACTCATTAGCTGGAAAACTAAGAATTCTATGTATTTATATCATGACTGGTACATAGTTAATGCATACACTACAAAGATGACGAATGAACCAAAAACAATAACTTATGTTTTATTAGAATTTAAAAGCAAAATGTTTGTGGACATCAAGGTCTTAATGTCCTCACGACATGCCTGAAGTTTGACCACTGGTTCAGTTTCATCTGGCATCATCATCCGCATAACAATAAAAAATGAACCCAGTATTATTTTATTTCTTTTAAAAGGCTCTGGATAATTTTTCCCAGCGGCATGTAGAGTGAAGAGGATCAGCCCTAACACTGAACCCTGTGGGACACCATAGCCCTAACCCTAACACCATAGCAGACCCTCGTCTGTGAAACATCATTACCATGAACAAACTGGAATCTGTTGGACATATAATTTAAACCAGCCTAGAACTGTCCCTTTTTAATCCTGGTAAAATGCTCTAATCTGTGCAGTAAAAGGCTGTGATCAATGGTAAAGAGCAGCAATGAGGTCCAGCAGAACTAGTATGGACACTAACCCATTATCTGAGGCCATGAGGAGGTCGTTGCCGACTCCAGCCAGCGCTGTTTATGTGCTATGAAATATTCTGAACCCTGACTGAAAAACTTCAAATAAATCATTGCTATGCAGGTGGACACCTAGCTGCTTTACAACTGCTTTTTCCAGAATTTTTTTTTATATAAATGGGAGGGTGGATATTAGTCTATAATTCGCTAAAATGTCTGGGTCAGGGATGTTTTTTTTTGTTGTTTTTTTTTTTTGAGAAAATGTTTAATTACTGTGACTTTAAAAAAGTCACAGTAAGAGCCACAGTGGTGCATATCTTGATTTTAGCGACAGATTAATACTGATGTACCAATAAAAGAAAAAAACATTTTTGAGTACTGGAGATTGGGATGGGGTCTAATAGACATGTGTATAGTTTAGCTTTGCAGATAGTTGAGGTTGGTTGATTTTTAAAAAAAAATTCTAATTACTTTATTGGTAAAGAAGCTAATAAAGTCTTGACTACTGAGAGCTGCAGGACTGCACGTCTCAACAGAGTTGTGACTCTGTCAGCCTGGCTACAGTACTGAACAAAAAATGTGGGTTATTTTTGTTTTCCTCTGTTCACAGTGAACAGTAAGCTGTTCTAGCATTGCAAAGGGCTTTTTAAATATGCTATTAGACTATCTTTCCATGCGCGATGAGAATCTACAAATTTACAAGAGTACCACTTCCTTTCCATTTTACGCATTTTTGCACTTTTACGCACGTTTGTTGCAGCGTGCAGATATGTGAATTATACCAGGGAGCTGAGCTTCCTATGGTTAGAGACCCTGTTTTCAGAGGGGCAATAGCATCCAGAGCTGAATATAATATATGTGCCGCATTGTTGACAAGGCAATCAATATCTGCAGGGGTAAATTTCAGGTCCTTCCCCTCAATTGTTCTACCATATTCTACCATAGGGAGATGAGTAACGATGGGCTCCTTAAATTTATTTACAGCATTATCAGATAGGCATCTGTTGTAATAATATCTTTTATTATGTGTTGTAATGTCAAGAATGTTAAACTCCAATGTTATTAAATAGTGATCGGAGAGGAGGGGGTTGAGAGAGTTATTAGGTTTTATACCATAGGTGAGGAGGAGATCTAGGCTGTGATTAAAGCAGTGCATTGGTTCATTTACTTTTTGCGAGACACCCATCGATTCTCACAGAGATTTAAAGGCTAATTTTAGGCCAAGAGTGAGGCTTTCAAATGTATTATAATGGCACTGAGGTTTTGTTTTTACTTGAAGGCTGGACTTATAGATGGCCACCACTCCTCTGCCTCGCCCCGTGATTCAGAGAATATGATAATACATATCAGGGTTTTAACGTCTGATAACTTCGGTTGGTCATGCATATGTGAGCACGGAGGTGCAGCACTTTGCTGGTGTCTCTATTCTCCATTTGACTACTGTGCGCTGGTTGAGTGTCCTACGAGGTTAGCGGGTTGGTGGACTCCGATCTCTGGGGTTTTCCACATCTTTGACTGGTGGGGCCAGTCCACACTAGCGGTGTGAATAGTTTGGGGGGCGAACTGCCTGCGGGCAAAGCCAGTTAGGCTGGTGAGTGTAGACAGATTTGGGTAAACTGCCTCCAGGGTTCGCACCAGAGGGTTTTAACTAGAGGTTGTGCCTCAAAATGAACCTGGAGCTGCAGCGACGGTTATGCTCATTAACGGAGCTCTGTGGGTGTGGGTGATGGGGATATAAAGTGCTCATTGAGTTATAAAGGGGTTATTAATAAGTGTCCTAAGACAGTTATTTATAACACAAGAAATTTATAAACAAAATTAATAAATTAAAATGGGGCACCACCTGATAATCAGGAAACAAAGACTAAATCAGTCTCTAAATGGCTGTTGTTCTGTGTTCCAGCTGTGACCAGGTATGGCGCTCTAGAGCAACAGAGAAGGAATGAGTCCGAGCACAGACCTTTACAACCAGCAAATGTTACAAACACATCCAAAATGACCACAAACAACTTCTCTCATTAGAAAATACCAGAATTTATGAACAGAAGTACTAAAGGTGAACAAACACACACTCTGATATTTACTAGATTAGATGACAACTAAACTAACATAAGCAAACAAACATGGAATAGGATGAAAATGTCAATATATGTGCGTATGTGTCAGGGAAAATATAGGTGTGTGTGTGTGTGCTTTTGTCTGTGAGTAACAAGGTGGCTTCCAACCAACGTGGTGGTGGACCATAACAACGGCTGCACAGCTCGAGGTAGGAGCCACAAGGTGGTGGGTGAGGTCACGTGGTGGCCTTGCCCCCGTGATCAAGATGGCTGCCAGCCCATGTGGTAACTGCAGGGGCTCGTGATGACTTGTCGCGCCCAAGATGGCCGAGGACAAAGCAGGAGTCCTCTACTGCTGATAATTGTAGTGTGGTTATTAAAAGAAGAGAAAAGAAAGCAGAGTAAAATCATCAAAGCTAGAATGTTTCCTCACACTGCTTTTTCCCCACAGATTATTGATAGTCTGATTGTTGCACCTTCAGGCAATGCAGACCCTTGGCTGGTTACTGAGGAGGAACTGGGACGGGGGAGAAACCAGAGTTGCTGTACCTCCGCAGTTCACAAAAAGCTGAGAGCTTGGTCTCTGTAGGCCACGCTTTGTAGTTCAGATGCTCAGCCTGAGAGCTGAGCTGTGGTCCTTACAGAGAGATGGAGATGTTACACCAGTGTGAGAGGAGAGAGGCTGCCGGTATTCATACTCTTATCAGTAGGGACCCCTGCTGGGTTTTGGGGGTTCATGCCCAATGAGAAGCCACTGACATCATTTTTACACCTGGGTGTAAAACAAACCCTGCAAAGCCTGCTGGGGGTTTGAGTCATCTTGAGGTTTATGTCTCAAACCACCATGTGGTCAGGCTTTGCTAGACGTCAGACCTTTCTTTGTAAAGATGACGCAACAATACCTGGGAGACTGTGGTGGTGTTTGAGTCATGAAGCCGAATGAGTCAAACAGACATGGCGGTGCTGTTTTTATTATTTATATTTCATTTTTATATTATTTTATTTTATCTATTTTATTTCTTTTAAAGGTTTGTTTCTGTTCTTAATGTACCTTTTAATGCTTAATGTTTTATACAATGCTTCGAATGTTTTATGTAAAGCACCTTGAATTGTCTTGTACATGAAATGTGTTATACAAATAAACTCACCTCATTTATTTCTATATTCTGACTGGCAGGCGGCAGTCCTCGAGATGCAGCAGAGAAGCGTGTTAGACTGCAGCTCTGCATCCTGACAGGGGGAGGGTCTGATAAAATCAATTTTTAGCGGAGTTCTCCTCTGATTCAGTGTTCAGTTTAGTGATCTCTGACTGGTGAAGCTGGGTGTCATTAGTGGCGACATGTATTATCACCTTACTGTACTTACAATAACTCTTGAACAGCAGCTTCAAATGTGCTTCCATGCTGCCTGCCTCACCCCTGGAATACACCTCACTGTGGTCTCTGGGGTTGGCTTCACATGTGTCAAAACAGTAACCGATCGCCAGCATCAGTTTCTCAGTGAGTGTGTCGTGTCGGGAAAAATGGTTAGATGTGTGTCGTACTTTAGCAGTATATACAGTGTTCTAGTGAGACAATCAATCGACAGTTAGACGACTACACTGACCACGACAGAGGTGCACAGTGGATTAATTCTCTAAGTTGTATACAAGTTCAGAGAGGTCATTCACTCACATCACAGGATGCAGGATGCTCGGAAATGACAAATGGTCAGTAAGAAACAGTCATTTTAAACCATCACATAACAACATCAGACCTTGAGATAAGTTCTTCAGACGCCTATGTGTCAAAACTTAGGGACTTGTTGGAGCAAGAATGATAATCAGAAGCGATGGCCCTCAACAGGCCAGAATCTAGAGGAAAAGTCACAGACTTATGAATCAGCATTATATAATAAGGCCCCAAAATACAGTTTTTATACAACAAGATGTGAAGCGGGTGGTGGTTATCCACGGGCCTTTGTTTGGGGATACACTTCCTTTGAACCATTTCCCTGGCTTCCCAGCTGCTCGGGTCCTACAGGGGAACTACTATCAGCGGCTACTCTAGGCTGGTCCATCCTTATTTTAGCCCGGCTACTGCACCTACTAGACTATGGTCTAGTTCAGGAGTGCCCAATCCTGGTCCTCGATAGCCCCAATCCAACATGTTTTGGAGGTTTCTCAGCTTCACCTGATTCTAATTAATGGTCGTTATCTGCACTAGTCTGTTGATGAGGCAGCCACTTTTATCATGGTGTGCTAAAGCAGGGAAACATCTAAAACCTGCTGGATAGGGGCTCTCACGGACCAGGATCAAGCACCCCTGGTCTGGTCTGGTCTGGTTGGTGGAACTGGGCCTCGAGCTCACTGAGCCTCAGCTCCAAAGCTATAAACAAACTACACTTTACATGCAATACTGGTGGCACAGCGTCTGGCTTTAACTGATCTATAGTGCACTCTTTTCTGATGATCAAAGGAATTAAAGTGGTGACTGCAGACTCTTCTCCCTGTCCCACAGGTGGATCTTGGCCTTTCAGCGCCGCTAGCCAGTGGCCAAGCAACAGACGCTTGCTTTGAGGAAGAAAGTGATGAAAGACTGGTTCACTTCAGTCCTCAGTTTTTATATAACTCATTTGAACATACAGGGATAACACAAAATGAGCCTCCTTACGTCTGTGCTTGCATTTAAAAATGGCAAGCAAAATCCACCTCACACCCACTAAAACCAGTGAAGAACACACGTGTGAACTCTATGCAAGTGACGTCACAAATATGTGGTATGTATGTAGCAAATAAAAAAAAAAAAAAAAAGAAATTCCAGCCAAATTACTTGAATTTTAGGTTTGTTTGCATATCTCAACCAAATTCAATAGCAACCAAAAAAAAAAACAACACATTATTCAGTGTTTCATTTCTGCTTTAAATAACCCCTTGACTTTGCAGGGTATTGTATTGAGTGTAAGAATGATGGCCAGGAAGATCTGTGCCAACATCTATTTTCTGAATACTGTGGGAAGAAAACATGCCTCGTATTGGTTTACGCTTCCTCAACACCGTTGGCACATGGCCAACACACCAGTTTGACATGTTGTTATTATAAGTGCTAACTACTTTGTGTGCAGAGTGGAGGATTTCAGATAATATAACCAGCTTCTCATTGCAAAAGCATTTAATCCACACATTCATGACCGTGAAAGTACAGTTTTCAGTTCACCTGTGACAAATAGACAATTACTATCTCTTAAAAACTGAATGTAATCCAAAGCTTATTGTTGGTAGTTTTAACCACTGAAGTGAAATCATTTCATATTTGTTATTGGCTACTCACAGAAAAGGAATTTAGCAAGTTATGCTAATGCCACACTCCTATAAAGGGAATAAATTGCACAGACAGCCATGAACTGTATTGCTTTTATGGCTGTTCGCTTCCTTCATTGCTGCGTGACATCCAGTAGCAGGCCACTCATCAGTTACATTTTACAGGTTTTTTTCATTACAACCTTATTGATCTCAGTTACTCTGCTGTATATGAAATCTTTTATTGAGTTTCACATTCTTGATTTAAATCAGTTTTATGTTCAAATGGGTATTTCATTTCCTATCAGGATCTTAATGGATACTTAGATTCTTTGAGGACGTCCTGAAACAGCAGCACCTTTTCTGCCAAGTCCAAAAATCATAAAGGATCAGTTCCTTGAAGGCCCACAGAATTAGAAAACATAGATTCATATATCAATTGCTGACCCAAGAGACTGTCATGTTTGTGGGTTTTGGGCATTTTTGTTTTTTTTTTGGTTATTTCATAGATGTTCTGTGTCTTAGTCAACTTTACTTCCTGCTTAATCTTGAAAACGGTTGTCCTTTGTGGTTTACTTCATGTTCTTGTGTTACTACGGTTATACTGGTGCTCTTCTTTCCTTTCGGCTGTTCTCTTCAGGGGTTGAAACAGTGAATCATCTGTCTCCATCTAACTCTGTCCTCTGCATCCTTTTCTCCCACGCCATCTACCTTCATGTCCTCTTTCACTAGATCCATAAATCTCCTCTTTGGTCTTCCGCTAGGCCTCCCGCCTGGCGGTTCCAACCTTATGACGTTACATCTCTGCCAAAATACCGTGGGGAGCGTAAAATACAGTGACGAGCGCATCAATCAATTACAACAGTGCAATTTGTGAGTCAAGAGAGCACAGAACGATGTCACGTCCCTGCTCTTCCTCTTCCTCCTCCCCCTCCTCCTCCTCTTCTTCTAATTCTTTTTCTTTTTTTTTCGTCTTCTCTTTCCCACGCTGTCACCAGATTTGAGTTGAAGGTTCGACCAATGACATCTGTCTGAAGGGCCACTGTCCTTCAGACAAAAAACACCCACTAAACTCGGGTGAGAGCGCACAGCTGGGTTGAAGCCGTGTGTTTTACGTGCCATCGGTCAGAACTTTGCGCTCTCTTGACGAACAAATTGCACTGTTGCAATTGACTGATACGCTCGTCACTGTATGAATACGCTCCACACGGTATTTTGGCAGCAATGTAACCCCAAACAAGCTCATCACCCTTCTACCGATATATTCACTCTCTCTTCAGTAGGCTACATCTCCAAACCATCTCAGTCTGACTCTGTCCAAAATGTGCAACATTCAAGATTCAAGATTCAAGCCTTTTATTTGTCATATGCATAGTTAACACAGGGTCAAGGATGCAATGAAATGCTTGCTGGGAGAAAGAACCGCTTATGACTCGCCAAGGAATACTGGTAAAAGAAAAAAATAAGATAAAAATACAGTCTACACAGTAGAGAATTCCAACATAATATGCAATGGAAAAATTTCAAGCATATGGAAAAATTTCAAGCATATAAGCGGTAAGTGTACAGTAGGTCACAGTGTGTAATATAATAATAATAATGATAGTATAAGTATAGATAATGTAAGTGTATATATAATGTGATATAGTATAGTATAGATACTCAGTATATATATAATAATATGATTGTAATTGTATAATATAATATGGGTATGTAATTATGTATATAATATGTATATAATATGATAATAGTGATAATAATGATAATGTGAGATACAATATACACAGAGTGATACAGTATAAACAGAGTGTATTTCAACAATATATACTATAACATTTTCAGAAAAAAAGAAAAAATATACAATAAAGTGGAATATAAAAAGATATTAAAGTGTTAACATCATCTAAAGTGTCGCAGTGTAAGGTGCATGGGACCAGTAGGTAAACATTCATTTCACATGAATAGTACATATGGTATATTGCACATAGTGGAGTATTGCACATTGTTTAAAGCAATTGTTATCACAGGATATGACATTGAGGTAGTGAAGCATGTAGTGACATGTTGTATAAAGAGTCCTTATGGCAGAGTGAAGGTGCTACCTGGAATTGAGTAACCTGACGGCCTGGGGGTAGTAGCTGTCCCTCAGTCTTTTTGTGCGGGCGGGCAGGCTCCTGTGCCGTCTGCCAGATGGTAGCAGACGGAAAAGTCCATGTGCTGGATGTGTGTGGTCTTTGGTGATGCGCTGTGCCTTACGCAGACCCCTGCTGTGATAGATGTCCTGGATGGGGGGGAGGCTGCTGCCTGTGATGTCCTCTGCCGCTCGCACCACCCTCTGTAGTGCTTTGCGGCTCTGGGCAGTGCAGTTCCCATACCACACTGTGATGCAGCCCGTCAGCAGACTCTCGATGGTGCACCTGTAGAAGTTAGTGAGGATGCTGGTGTTCATACCAAACTTCCTCAGCTTCCTCAGGAAGTAGAGTCGCTGCCGGGCTTTCTTCACCACAGTGTCTGTGTGGAGTGACCAGGACAGATCCTCAGTGATGTGGACGCCCAGGAACTTGAAGCTGCTGACCTGCTCCACCTCAGCGTTGTTGATGTAGATGGGGGGGTGCTGGTCAGTCCGCTGCCTCCTAAAGTCCACGATCATCTCCTTGGTTTTGCTGACATTCAGAGAGAGGTTGTTTTCCTGGCACCAGCTGGTTAGTAGGTTAATCTCATCTCTGTAGGCTCTCTCGTCGTTGTTAGTGATGAGGCCCAGGATGGTGGTGTCGTCAGCAAACTTCAGGATGGTGTTGGAGCTGTGCCTGGCGGTGCAGTCGTGGGTGAAGAGGGAGTAGAGTAGCGGACTGAGAACGCAGCCCTGAGGTGTGCCGGTGCTGAGGACACGTGTGGAGGAGAGGTGGCTGCCGATTCTAACTGCCTGCGGTCTGTTGGTGAGGAAGTCCCATATCCAGCTGCAGATGGGGCCCCCCAGGCCCAGGGCAGTGAGCTTGGAGACCAGTTTGGAGGGGATGATGGTGTTGAATGCCGAACTGTAGTCGATGAACAGCATTCTCACGTAGGTGTTGCTTCTCTCTAGATGGCTGAGAGAGGTGTGAACTGCAAGAGCAATGGCGTCGTCTGTAGACCTATTTGCTCTGTACGCAAACTGCAGGGGGTCCAGGGTGTTGGGGAGAGAGCTGCAGATGTGTTTCTGGATGAGTTTCTCAAAGCACTTCATGATGACAGATGTGAGTGCTATGGGCCGGAAGTCATTTGGGGCATGATGCTGTGGGTGTCTTTGGGATGGGAACTACGGTGGAGGTCTTAAAGATGGTGGGCACAGTCGACTGGTTCAGGGACAGGTTGAAGATGTTGGTGAACACCTCGGCTAGCTGGTTGTAGCAGGCTCTCAGTACCCGTCCGGGGATGCCGTCGGGCCCTGGTGCTTTGCGGGGGTTCACCTTCCTGAATGCCTGTCTGACTGTGGCTGTGTCCAGGTGGAACACGTCGTCCTCACTGCTCACCTGTGGTCTGGAGGCAGGCGTGGTGTTGTTTGCATCAAACCGGGCGTAGAAGGTGTTTAGCTCGTCCGGAAATGATGCGCTGGACAGTTCCACTGGCCTGCTCCTCCCCCTGTAGTCAGTGATGCAGCGTAGTCCCTGCCACACACGTCTTGAGTCGTGGCTCAGTTGGACAGATTCCACTCTCCTCCTGTATTCCCTCTTGGAAGCCTGCGCAACATGCGCTGTCCCTCTGATGTCCTCATTCCTGATCCTATCCATCTTCATCACTGGCACTTTAACCTCTGCTGTCTCCAATTCTGCCTCCTGTCTTTTCCTCAGAGCCACAGTCTGTAAACCACCATCTTTTATCACATATCACGCCTGACACTTTTCTCCACCTGTTCCTACCAGCTCTAACATGTTTCTTCACCTCTTTCCACACTCTCCTTTGCTCTGTTACCCTAAGTACTTAAAATCCTCTACCTTCTTCATCTCCGCTCCTCGAAGCCTTACCGTTCCACTTGTATTCAGTATTCGTCATTCCTCTCCTTTCTAGGTCCTACCTTCACCTCTCTAGATGTTCCTCCACCTGCTCCCTGCTCTCACTGCAGATCACAGTGTCTGCAAACATCATAGTCCATGGAGATTCCTGTCTAACGTAATCTCAGCAAGAAGTAGGGGCTCAGAGCTGATCCTTGATGCAGTCCCACCTCCACCTTGAACTCCTCTGTCACACCTACAGCATACTTCTCTGCTACTTCAGATGTCCTCATACAATACCACAGCTCCTTTTTCTGCACCTCATATATGCTTTTTCAAAGACGACAAAGACACAATGCAGCTCCATCTGACCTTCTCTGTACTTCTCCATCAGCATCAAAGCAAATATTGTATCCTTAAATCCAGTATTTGGCAGGTCTGATTAGAATCCTTTTTTTTTTGTCTCCGACTGACCATTTGTATTATACTATATATTGCAAGAAAATCAGATCCGATCTGTACTTGCCAGTATTCTGTAATCCACATAGTTGTTATGTTAACCTACACGCATAGAGTGGATGAAACAAAACCAAAATGGAGGCCAGTGAACCAGCTTTGGTGTTATTGCAAATGGTTAAGTGGAGCCACTTCTACTAGTTAGATAAAAAATGCTAAAAGGAGCATGCATCTGTGTACGACTTTATTTCAGACAGCTGTCTCCACCGACATGACTTTCTGTCCAAGACATCTAAACATGGGTCGTCCCTCATGTCCTCATTCCTGATCCCATCACTCCTGACACTTCTGTGACTCAGGTAGATGTCGCCAATGTTTTGGTTGCTTTATGAAGGACACAAAAGAATTTGCAATCCTATTTGAGCGACCGGACCATCCAGATTGGGACACATATGTTTAGATTTGATTGGAATCACATTTGAAACCATCTTCATAAGTGGTTTGAGTACGATTTGGACCATTGGCTGTTTGGACTGTCAAAAAAAAAAAAAAAAAAAAGAATTTGTGTAGATGCAACCTAGATGTGTTAAAATCCTGTTTGGGCTGGAAGTGTGAACATAGCCTTAAAGTGCTTGTTCACCGACTGCCAGACCTGCATCCTAATTCCCTCATTAAATACAGTATATACTCCAGTGTTTTTAGTCCTACACATGGTGCCTGTGAGTCTGTATTTGGGTTTTTTACTTGACTGCTAAACCGCAAACCTAAAACAGTGAAGACATCAAGACTTCCTGAATTTATGCTAAATATAATCACATTATATACTGACCCTGTTAGATTTAATATGACGTTATCTTGGTTCTGAAAGGTTTTTTTTTTACGTGAGAACAGGGTGTTATTTTGTGCTGTATGACATTACTTTATTCTATGATTTGTCTGAAGCTTCAACGATGACATTGTTTGAGGATGATGGATTCAACTCATCTTAGTTTCTGTTAATCTCAAAATTCATGCATAATAGTTGCTAACTGTTCTTCGCTGACCTCGCCTTGCACTACATTTCCTGGTATTATAATTTAGATTTCTTTAATGGATTGTTTCCAAAGTCAACACAAACTACCTCTTCCTGTTTGATGTTAGGCAATCCCCTGAAGAATAGCAGCATACACAGAGAATTGATTTCCATGCCTTACCACATAACCTCATTAAAATCAAAAATATTTGCTCATATACTCAGGTTCTTACATGCATTATCATTTACAAACTAAAACTGATTCATTTTTAAAAACCGTTCTCTATTTTACACATAAACCGAAGGTGGGTGAAAATGTGATATAGCAAAACAGCGCATGGTATGTACATAAATAAGTGCATCAACAGTATTTGCATGTTTCACAAGACAAATGCAGAGAAATAAAAATGTGTATTTCAGCTGTTTTCTGCAAGGAATGAAGGCTCTAAGTCCACTTTCACATTCCAGTGGGTATAAAGAGAGTGAGTGCGCACGCACACACAAATAAAAGAGAAGAACAAGCAGGTAGGAATATTAAAACCAGGAGCACGGAGACAACCCGGGGATTGAAAAGGATGCATAATGAGGGAGATTGCAGAAAACAGAAACAGGCATTGACGAGAAAAATAATGACATATTTGTATCTACAAAAGAGCAGCGCAAGCTTGCTGCTGGTGGTCTGTTTGGGGTGGTGGTGTTATGTGGGGGTGAGGGGGCTCGGCATGTCTTGGATGCTGCTGCATCCTCCTCCTTTGTTTTCATTAGGCCCATGCCACGCTCGGTGGGCCTAGCCAGGGCCGGCGGGGATAGCAGGGCGACGGCGTAGGAGCAGCAAAGACCTTCTGCTTTTGTTTTTCTTTTACTCGTTTGCTTTCATTTTTGTTTCCTTTTACTTTTTTTTTAAATAAAATATTTTCTTCTTGTATTAAGATATAGGCTACTTTATTGGTAGATGTAGAAGAGGTGCTAGTGGAAATAATATCAGTATTCCTAATAGTGTCATTGTTGTTAATGTTACTACATTTTTGGATTTTCACATATATTTTCACATATATTTTTTTTAATATCTGTACTGTTTTTTTCATTTACTCACGATGTCAAGAGGCCGGAATATCCATGGAGTACTTTGTCAGGTTCTGGCTAACTCCGATTCTAAGGAGGAAGACATGCTGTTGTCCAGTGAAGATGAAACTGACATTAGTAGTGACGGCAAGTCCGCGTGCCATAATCCACAATCAGCACATTGTATATCGGATGCTTCACTTCAGCGTGGCCGGGGTGGAAGCATTCTGCGATAAGCAAGCAGGTCGAGGTGTCGGGGGGGCTCATAACACCGCAAATATGGAAAAATGTAGCAGGGATGAAAACAACAGCAGTTGTCCTGGCAGACATGGGAAAATCCGTGGGAAAAAATGCACCGGAAATCACGGTGATGATGATGATGGTGGCTGAGAGTTCTCAAGAGGAGATGAAGAGTATCGAAAGTGGATCTGCAATTTTGATGAGTCTGTTGGTTTTTGTGGAGACAATCTGACAAATTCTGAGCCCATTGATTTCATCCCTTTTCCAAATGATGAATTCTGGAGCCTCATCACCAATCAAACAAACAGATTCAAACAAACAGATCCACCAGTTCTTTGAAAGGAAAATATTAAATCCAAACTCCAGATTTCATGACTTTATGATGTGATTGTCCCTGAAATTAAAGCTTTCATTGTGCATGGGGCTTGAGAAAAAAACCTGAAAATGAGGCAGGTTTGGGCAGGTGATGTCACAATAATCAAATTAGATGACAAATCTACTTCAATTCCAAATTTTGTTCATACTGCAGATATTTCTCAGTTACAGTATGCCTTTATCTCAAACCACTTTAAAGTTACAGCCTTTTGAAACCTTGATATCTAAATTGTAACTTTCCCAATATGGCCGCCACCTTGTGACATCATAATATGCAAATTATATGAATAATTTCACTCCCATCACAGACTTTGAGTCATACTGAACAATTTTCTCATTAACATTAAACCTTTATCTAAAACTGCTTTCAGGGTATAGCCTTTTAAAATCGCGATATCAAAATTGTATATTTTCTTGAAAAAACTCCCCCAAAGGGTTAATAAAGTTATTCTTTGTTATAAGTTGATCTATATTTCTTTCCTTTTTGTTTCCCTTAATGTTAATAAGGATACAGTGTTATGCAGAGGTGTACTTATAACAATTTCATAGACAAATACTATTTATAGTATCAGGAGGATGGGGGGGTCACGAAATGTTTTGTTTTTCTAAGGGGGGGAGCAGAAAATAATTGAGAAGCACTGATTTAGAGGAACATTTTCTGTCCGTTTGCTGATAATTTAACATACTGTAAGTCTGTACAAGTCAACTACCAATGTTAGCCAAACTACTGTCACCAGACACAAAAAGATGCTTTAGGATTTGATTTAACTTGCCTTTTTTTCAGTTTCTGTTAAGGTTAACATCGTGTGCCACAGCTCTGTTGCTGTATTTTCCCTGAGATCTCGAAGTCTGCGAGTCTTAGTATTCTACTGGCACATTAGACAGTAAACAGATTTTTTTCAAATCTTATTTGTTTATTTATCTATTTCTGTTTCAAGGCAGAACATTAGCCGTTCCGACTGCACCTCTTCTGAAATGGTGTGCACAATCAAAGCACAATCAAATGCTTTTGATACATGGGACGTCTGCGAGGACGTGGGAGGTAGTTCCCACAGGCAGACTGAAGCACCTTTGAGCCCTAATGATGTAAACTAGTGGAAAAGAGGAGAGTAGGCAGTGACATCAAGGCTTAATTGTTCTTTCAACAAGACTGCACATAAAGCCATGCTCCTGCTCCACAACTTAATGAGAAACCAATGTGCTGCAGTCAGCTCACCTCTTCATGTGTTGCGGTGGCGATAATTAGAAATCACTTGGGTGTGTGCTGGCTTGGATCAATCAACGGATCAGCGTCTGAACAGCCGACGTTTGTGGTCGGCTCAAGCAGCGGAGCATGAAGAGAGATGGGCCTGTTGTGATGTTGGCACGACGTCAGTTACGCTCTGTTCCATAACGCATGCACAGGCTTGCACGCACCTGTGCTCCGCCGATGTTTTCTCTCCACGCTTCGTCCCTCATTTTGCAAATGCAGAGCAGATATATGTTGTTATTACAGCGAAATGTTTGCAAGCTTGTGGACACATTTTAATACTCACCACAGTGATACTGCGACCCCAAATAAGAAAAAAACTTAGGATGATATTGAAATGGAAATGGAAAAACAGAGTGCTTCTGACATTTAGATTAAGAATAATATAAACTTGCTTTAATAACTTTGCAGACAGTATGAACTGGAGATGTCTTATGCTTTTTCTTGTCATCTTAGTATTTTTTTGTATTTAAGGTTTGCAGCACAATCAAGTTAAGACAAGTGCTTTTTATTTGCATTTCTGACACACATTAGTACAGCAAATAGCATAGCATTAGCTATGCTGTACTATTAGCACATTAGCATTAGTACAGTACAGTAGGTAGTACACAGATACTACAGAAGAACACACAAAAAAGTGCTAAGATACAAAAAAAAAAAAAAGTAAACATTAGCAAATACGGAACACAAAGGAGCCACACAGTAATATGTGCTGTGATCAATATTCATAGAGTAGAGATGTGCAAAATAAGCACTTGTGTTTGATAAAAAAAAAAAAAATGAACATTTGGGACAGTCAGCCTTTGACCTCTTTGTAATGCAGTCATTCCCTCTCACAACTCCTCAAAGGCCTTCTGGTGTCGAGGACACTGAGAAAGAAACATCTCAGTTGTTGTTTTGTCTCAGTCTTCGTGCAAACCTGAGATGTGCTCCCGCGCGGGGTTAACATCGTCACGTTTTTCGTTTCAAAATTCTCTGCGCTTGTCCATTTGGAGAAACGTCAGACCAGCCCAGCCCAATCCCTGAAGCCTCTTCTACCTCGGCCATGCCCCTGTGAAGTGTGCGGCATGTGGCTTTGCATGGTCATGTTTAAAAGCCAACATATGTTGTTATAAAATGCAACCACATAATCATCAGAGCCTGGCTTTTGGACTTGCTGAAAACAGTCTAGACGGGTCCCTCATTTCTTCTTCTTTGAAAAAAGGATCTGAAAACCATGATTCAGCTGACCGCAGTATTTGTTTTCACGATGTGATGGTGCATTATTGATGCCTCAGAGGTCTTGACAGCACCTCTGGACAGGGCTAAGATAAAGCTTCCCTTTTAAACAGTTAAGTTTGAAGTCATATCTGTGACTGCAGCGCTTCATTATAGTGCTTGACAGAGGTTCCTCAAAGTAATCCATTTTCTCTGTAGTTGTATCAGCTATTGATAAATGATAGTTCTTGATGCATTTATAAACAGCTGAAAAAAGGGGCCTGCACAGGTTTAAGTTTTATGCAGCTTCCCGATGGATAAAATGTGGACAAAGTGGGGAAATAAGGATCTTTCAATTGAAATAACAATATGGCAAAACATCAAAACCATTGACAATTGGATTGAATATCACTGCCACAGTTCGGTGATCTGCTGGAAAACCTGGATTGTTGGCGCTCACGTTGATGCCACTTTATCATCCACCATCCCTTAAGTCAGACTGTCATAATGGGATCGTGCAATTTTCTTGGGCAGCGGAAGATATTTCACTTCATCGACCTGAAAAGCTCTTCAGCTACTTTGGCTGCCGGTTTAGGACGATTGCCTCTGCTGAATGGATGCCATCCAGCCAGTTTTCATGCTGAATTTGAGCACACAGGCCGCTCCTTTACATCTCTGCATCCGCCCCGATGTTTCTGTCAGCGGTGAAATCCTCAGCGAATGCCAGATGCACTGGCAGTCACACATGTCTGAGCTATTACTGAAGCTCTGCGATGTAGGACAAATGACCTGCTATGCTTTGGGTTTGGAGCTGTTCCTGCTCCTCTCCATCCTCTCTCTCTACCAGAATCTAAATGGTAACTTTACGCCCTCATAACTTGTATTCATGATTATTTTTCCCCCTCTATTATTTTAGTATTTTGGTCTTTCTGTGTAGGTTTTAGTTAATATTCTCACAGCTTTTAATGAAGTGATTATCAGGGATGACACATACTTCATGTTATTGTTTAATGTTGTATACATTTGTCATGTACCCATCAGCACCTGAACAACTGCCAGCGGCTTCTGTTTGAGGACAATTATCACTGTAACTGGTGATTATGTTCCAAAGTCACTGGTGTAGTTTTTTTTCCCCTTTAATCGTAAAGTCATTAAAAGTGACAGCAACTTCATTATGATTTGATCAGATTACTAAAACACAGACGGAATTAGAAACAAAGCAGCCACGATCATTTATCTCAGAGTAAACCGAGCCATTACGGCGGAGCATTTCCTGTCTCCGTGTCAGCAGACTGTTATGGGCCCTCTCCATCTGACGGTGTCGTGTCAAAATACAGTCACTTCACTGACACGCTCTGTGGATTTACACTTGAGAGTTTAACACCTAACTTTCTGGTTCTGCATTATTCATTGAGCGGGGGAGATGAGACTGCAGTCTGAATGCAGACGGCGTTGTGTTCGCACTCAAGATGCTGCCGTACAACAGCATTACAACGCCCTTGTTAAAACTCTGCTTCAGGTAACGAGAGGCAGAGATGAGCCATAGTCTTATCACAGTCTTTGCTGTACCTTCGCTGAGAACGTGTGTTATTTCAACACCCCTTACGGGAGCTTTAAACGGCCAAGTTAAGAACACATTTGTGTTGTCTCTCTTCATTTGCCTACAAGCCAGTCATGAAAATGCTTTAATCTACACTCACAATTACATTAAAGAGCTTAATAAAAAGCCTCTTTTTTGTCTATAGGTTGTAGAAAATAGAGCTGAGCTGAGCTGACAGGTAAAGCTCTTGATTTACAAGTTGGTCTTCATTTGTAAAACCCTCAACTATGAGCTTTCTATCACCTATGGGCCTTCTGCTACCAGGCACCTTTATTATGGAACCAGCTACCAGTTTGGGTTAAGGAGGCTGACACCACCTCCATTTTTAAAACTAAACTGAAAACATTTCTGTTTAGTAAATCCTACAGTTAGTCTAAACTATAGTGTGTAGGGGCTAATAGTCATAGCCATAGTTGTAGGAGTTAAGATTAGAGTAGGCTCATCTTATTCACAGCTTCATCATAGCTATGCTGCTATAGGCCTACACTGCAGGGGGACGCCAACATGATCTGCTGAGCACTGTCTCCACTGCTCTTCTCCTTTTCCTTCCCTTTCCTCCTCCCTTCCTCCTCCTCCAGCTCATTCCATAATTAATTAGGAGCACCTTGTTACCGTAACTGTGCTCCATTTTCTTTCCTGTAGTTTCTTGTGCTGTTTTCCATCCTTTTTTTCTCTTTTCTTTCTGTATATTTGCAGGCCAGAATTTCCTGAGTTTCATGCTGACTTGCAGTTCCAACCTCTGTCCATCCCAGCGTTTACCTCCACCTGTGTGTGTAGATGTGTTCGGGATGCCGGCTGACGTGGTGACCGGTGACCTAGCCATCTCACCTCAGTGCTGCTACCTGCATCTGTTTATGTTTATGTGGTCATTATATTTAGTCATTTGTGTGCTCTCCTCTCTCTGTCCTGTCTCCCCTCTTTTCTTTCTTTACCCAGCTGGCCTTCAGCAGGAAGGTCCCCCCATATGATCCAGGTCCTGCTCAAGGTTTCTTCCTCTTAAAGTGGAGTTTTTTCTTGCCCCTGTCTGGCTGAAAAGTTTTTTTTTCTCCCACTGTGGGAGTTTTTTTACTTGCCATTGTCCTTGTTTATGATTTTAGTTAATGATATTTGCTCAGGGGTCATGCTCTGGTTCTCTGTAAAGCGCCTAGAGACAATTGACATTGTAACAGACGCTATACAAATAAAAAATAATTGAGTTGAATTTCTTCAAAGGGTGGTGAAACTGAGTCTTTGGGAGAGGGTGGGGAGCTCAGCCACCCAGGAGGGCCGTAGAGTAAACGCTTCTCTGCATTGAAGACCCAGAAGTGGTTTGGGTGTCTGGTAACCAGTAGGATACCTGCTGGACACCTTCTATGGGAGCTGTATCGGGCAGTTTAGTCGAGCTAGAGGTGGTTTCTACAGAGAGGAGGGTTCTGGGATTACTGTTCAGGCTGTTGCTTCCCTGAACTGGTCTCAGATAAGCAGCAGAAAATGGATATCTAGGTTTGGCATGAAAAATACATATGGTGATATTTTGAGGAAAGTGATCCTTTCAGGGTTTCTCATAAATCCAGTGTCTTCAAACATAATTTGTTTATCTTCTGTCACTCTGTTTCAACAGTCAGTTTAAACATTTGAGCTGAGTAAAATTCCTGTGATTATAGTCTCATAGATTTTTTTTTGCAGGCAGGACTTTGCCTGAGTATATGGCATTAAAGTGCCACATGATCTCTTTCTTTCAAATACATTTGATTCCATTTTCTTGTCAGTAATAACTCACATATATTTTAGCTCTACGATGGCAGTGAATGCTTGCTTGCAGAGAACACATTGTTGGTGATTTATATTGCTACAAACCACTGACAAATATATCCTTGAACTTTTCTGAACCAGAAGGACTAGATCTCACAACCAAAAAGAAAGTCGAGTTATGTTTTTTTTCTGATGCTCTGTAACACTTGACTCAACCCGACTTGATGCTTTGCTACTTTGCCGAACCATGTAATGGAAACGGGCATGACTGTTGTGAACGAGTGTATTTAAAGCAAAAACATCTTTACCTTGATCTAAGGAAATAAGTGATTTTAGTGAATAAACCAGGGGAGAATAGAATAAACCGGAACCTGCAGGGGTATGTGTAGTGATTGCACAAGGATTCACCGATGTCTAAATTGTCACAGTCGTTGCCATCAACATCAGCACCGTTCACCAGACCAAACAAGAATGAATAGTATATTCAAATAAACAAAGTCATATAGTCCACAGACACCTTTTCTAGTTCTACCAAGGGGTCGTGTATGAGTTTGATCGGAAGCACAAACAGTGTGACCAGTGGCCGGCAGAACTACTGTTGTCTGCAGAACTGGCTCATTATGGCTTTCTTATCTTCCCAGGGGACTGAAGGCAGTGTGCATCAGTCAGGTATCAGCAGTCCGGAGCAGCCTTGTTAAAATCTACCCAGATATTCTTGCGAGATCTATTTATATGATCTTTTAACACTTAAATATCAACCTCCCCCACAGTAGGCCTGGAACAATAACCTTTTTAGACTTGTTTTTAAATGGCAAGTAATCAAAAACAAGAAGGAGTTACTGAGCAATCTACCTCTGGGGCCTGATTTATTTTATTTTTTCTACCGAACAGATGCCTGAAGCCAAGGCATCACTCTTAAGCAATGATATATTTGGAACATTCAAGACCTGGGGCACAATGTGTCTCAAAAATACCACCAATTATTTCATCCAATAACAACGTAACTGTCACTGGGTGTTGTTTAAATTTTCACTACTAAGGTATAGTTTATCAATTATTAGTGGGTTCTGGTGAGGCAATAATGAAACACTTAAACACTTGACTGGACAATCGGACAGAGGGTGAAAGTGGATTTAATCTCCAGTTTCCAAATCGAGAGGACATTAACTCACATCACAGTACAAAGGATGATCATAAATGACAAATTGGCAGGAGGAAACAGTTCATCTTTAGCATCACAAACAAAACATGGAGTCCTTGAGATAAGTTTGTCTAGACGCCTACGAGTCAAAACTTAGAGACTTGATGGAGCCAGAATGATTTAAACAAAGCCATGGCCCTCAACAGACCAGAATCTAGGGGAACTCTCATGGACATATGAATCCAGCATTACACAATAAGGCCCCAAAATGCAGTTTTAATATTACACGGGGGGGCACATTTTGCAATGAATAACTACGTTCAAAGGTCATTTAGTTTTCCAGAGGTGTGTGTTTCAGTGAAGGATCATCCTTCATCCTTTGGATTGATTATACTTTGAATGAAGCACTGTGAATTTACAGGACTGTCTGGTAGAAATTTTCAAACCAAGGCTGAAAAGAGCATAAAGTTCAGTCTGAGATCTTTGTGGAACAGGAATGAGACCACCAGAACTTACATGACAAATGCAAAAGACAGTCGTGGAGGATATATATTGAATATGTATGCTAATACAAATATACAATCTGAATAAAAGTTAATCTCTTCAGTGCATACAGATAAACCAATCAGTGCACGGTAAGTGGAAGGATTTCATAGATGAAATCTGTTTGATTGTTTGATGTATGACAACTCTCATCACTGTAATCAACATAATGAATGCAGTCATGTGGGGGTTAAATGAGAGTTAACAGTGAAGAGCGTGGTTGCTAACCCACTCTCCATCAGGCCTGTATCTGAGGAAGGCTTCTGACTGCTGTTTGAAGATCATGGGCAGTTTCAGGCAGGGAAAGGGAGGATCAGCAGATTGTTCTTTTCTATTGTTGGATGATTATGACAGCTGTGGTCCCAGGCTGTTTGCACCATGTCTGACTGACAGGCTGGGTGCTGGGAAACTGACAGGCTTTGCGCGTCCACTGGCAGATACAGATGTCACATCCACCACGAGTCCATCATGCAGCTGAGGATGGAGAACAGGGGTGGTCATCAACAAAGACCCAGGGGAGACACATGGCAGCTTTACCAGATTGTCTCTTTTTTTTTTTTTTTTTTTTTTTTTGTCAGGTAGATTGTAATTAAGGGCAGTACGGTGGCTTGGTGGTCAGCACTGTCGCCTCACAGCAAGAAGGTCTGGTTTGAACCTCAGCAGGGGTCTTTCTGTGTGGAGTTTGCATGTTCTTCCCGAGCTTGTGTGGGTTTCCTCCGGCTACTCCGGCTTCCTCCCACAGTCCAAAGACATGCATTTCAGGTTAATTGGTGGTTCTAAATTGCCAGAAGGAGTGATTGTGGTTGTTCGTCTACATGTGACCCTGCGATGGACTGGTGACCTGTCCAGGGTGGACCTCTGCCTTTCACCCTAAGAGAGCTGGGATAGACTCCAGCAGTTGTCTATGACCCTGCAGAGGATTAAATGGGCATAGATGATGGATGGATGGATGGATCATAATTAAATTAAAACATTCAAAGTTTGAACTCTGCATGCTTTTATATCACTGCTGGCAGAATAAGTAACTCTTTTTTTTTCAATATCTTGAATTTAATTTTGTGTCATTTCCTGTATGACTGTCAGTCTCTCATCATGATGAAGGACTTTTTTTGTCCATTTTTATACAGAGCCCTTTCAAAGTCCCACCACAGCAGATCAATTGGATTCAGGTTTGGACTTTGACCTTTGCTCATGTACTTTCCCTGCATTTTCCCATTGCTTGACCCAGTTGTCATCAAGCCTCAGATGCCAAGACGGATGGCCTCACATTTGCCTCTGGAATACTCTGATATACAAAGGAGTTAATGGACCACTCAATGACTGTAAGGAGCCCATGAACCATGGCTGCAAAATAAGCCAAAATTATCACCCCTTTTCCACCGTTTTTGACCGTGGGTATGATGTGTTTCTGCTGAAATGTACGTTGATTTGTTACCAAACATGGCAATTTTAGGCCAGATAACTTCCCTTTGGTTTTATCTGTCCATCGGATGTTAGTCCAGAAGTCTTGGAGTTTATTCACATGCAGTTTTGCTTTCATGCTCTTTTTAGAGACTGTTGAGGCTCCCTGCTGGTAACCTTTCCAAACAAGCCCGACTTGATCTGTCCTCTAATTACTGACTAGAGCCCCTACGGTCAATAACAGTGGCTTTTTTCCTTTTTTTTTTTTTTTTAATTTCTCATATCATTGCAGGTCTGACCTTGAGGTAAATTTGCTGGGATATCTACTCCAGGGATGACTGGCTACTGTTTTGAACTGTCTTTGCACTTGTGAATAATCTCTCATTATTGATTGACGATCTCCAAATTATTTGGAAATACTTTTATAACCCTTTCAAATTGCTTCTCTTCTCTCTGGAGGCAGTAAAGGGATACTAGTTTCTATATCTTGCTGTTCACCTGAGGTTGTATTTGCCTTATTCTGGAGATGACTACAGTCAGATGATTTGTAAAAAAAAAAAAAAAAAAAAAAGAATTTAAAGGGGATGTTCTAACCTTTGCGTGACTGCACATCCATGCTGGAACACGTTCTCGCTGCATCTGTGAACCAGTGCAGGGAGTACATGGATGGGGTTAAACCTTAAAATGGACCACAAATGATCTAACATGTAATGAAGAAGTTGTAAAAACTGCCTCGGAGAAGCTGACTCATGTGACCTAATTAAATGTGACAAAGTTCAGCATCTCTTGGGGATTGGATTAAGAGCACATTGTAGAATGCAGACTGTTCAGGCAAAATCGATTATGACACTAATCCTTGATGAATAATGAATATGGTCATTTACTGAGAGGGCTGCAGGAGGAAGTTCTTTGTAAAATGGGAAAGTGATGCTTCGAGAGGAAAGCTGAAATGGACCACTTACCAATACACGGTTGTAATGATAGAGACCATCTCTGTGTGGATAATGTGCAGTGCCCTGCGGCTACAACTTAAGAACCTTCTTCAACCCCTGGGTGAAGAGGGGAACTGGGAAAACCTATTTAACTAATACAGTTGAATCTGTGTGAAATGCCTATTGCAAAATACCCAGCGACACAGGTAAGTTGCCTGTTCCTCTGGGAAGATATAAACTCACTTCCCTGAAGCTGCAGCGCTTAAATAATTGAACAGATAAAAGACTACGTGAGGGATGTGTTGACTGAAAATCAATTGGACGGCCGCAGCCTCATATGTCTCTTTTGCAGCACTGGCACCAGCACTTCTTTAAAATGGTGCAATAGGTTTTCCCTGCAGGGACTCTGGCCACAAGTCACTTCAGGTGTCCAATACATGGGAACATTACAGGAACATGGGAACATTACAGGAACATGGGAACATTTCAGGAACATGGGAACATTTCAGGGACATGGGGACATTTCAGGGACATGGGAACATTTCAGGGACATGGGGACATTTCAGGGACATGGGAACATTTCAGGGACATGGGAACATTTCAGGAACATGGGAACATTACAGGAACATGAGAACATTTCAGGAACATGGGAACATTTCAGGAACATGGGAACATTTCAGGAACATGAGAACATTTCAGGAACATGAGAACATTTCAGGAACATGGGAACATTTCAGGGACATGGGAACATTTCAGGAACATGGGAACATTTCAGGAACATGAGAACATTTCAGGAACATGAGAACATTTCAGGAACATGACTGCTGAGATTCTGCTTATAAGAACCTTCGGTCGTTGAGTCAATCATAATTTACTCAACAAAGACAGGAAGGTCAGCATTTGTGTTCTATAAATTGTTGAATTGTTGAGATGTTCTAATATGCATCTTTAAATCAAAAAGGTCACAGATTACTTTGATCTATTTTGGTTTTAAAAACAATTGTATTTAAACAGTTCAGATCTGTAAAGTTGCAGAAAATGCTTTTGATTAATAAAAATGTTGGACACAAATACCTCTTTCTTAAATGTAAAAGATTTTATTAGTTATTTCTTTCTCTTTTTACGAAGTAATTTAGACTTTTAAAACATGCAATTTTTATTTAAAATCAACTAATTGAATCTCTTCAAATCAATTTCTTCATAAATACATATAGTTAACAAGTGACTGTTTTTTTAAATCAGTTAAACTAAAAGACTTTTCCTTTAAGGCAGTGCTGAAAAATTAAACACAGTAAAATATATATTTTTGAGTTTTCCAAAATCAAAAAAAATGTGGCCTCATTTTTTCAAGTTGGATCTAAGCAACAGTTTTTACAGCGCACTAACCATAATCCTGATACATTAACCACACACTTTTTTTCTATCGATTGGCAATCCTGTCAGAGTAAAGAACCCAATTAGAAAAAAAATGTCGAGATACCTGCAATCCACATCTGTCACTTATTGAAAACATTTACATCTTTTTTTTTTTTGCAAAATAATACAAAGGATGCCCCAAACTGATGGATCGAGTCCTATATCAAACAAGAAAAGGAAAACATTTAACTTTCAAAAGTCCATGTACTCCCCATCACCAAGAGCTGTTAAAAAAGGAGTTGATGCAACACAGTCGTAAACATTACTATTTTTCTTTCTTTTTTTATCTTCTTTCTTTTTTGAGGAACATGTTGCTGATGTTGAATTAATAATGATTGTTCTATGTTTTCACACCACTTTCAGATAAACTTTGGCATTTTTCATACAGTACATGACAGTACTTCTGTGGTGTAGTGGGTAGACTTGATCGCCCACCAACCGGAACGCTGCCTGTTTTGTGATGACAGTGAACCCAACATTGCTCCCTTTGACCCAGCCATTAGGGGGCTGTGAGCCAGAGTTCTCATGGTGCCGGTCCGACGCCCAGAAAAATGCGTAGGGGAGAGGTCTTTTTCACGGGTCCACTTTCATGGACCCGTGAAAATTCGGCCTCAAACTGACCCGACCCGAGCTATTATCATAAGTCTGGGTTCCGAACCCAAATGGGCCCGCTATATTTGGACCTGGAACCAACCTGACCCAAGTCTTTAGTTTCCGACCACCACCCAAACTGAGATACCGGAAAAGAACCGAGACAATCCAGCCCATAGTTGCTCATGTTAAAAGTTGTCTAGCGTTGAATAAAACTTGATTTTCTTACCTAAAGTTGTCTTCTTCTACCGGTTCAGTTGCTACATAGGCTACGTGATGTAAACAACAATAAATCCACGTCGTTATTTTCTTTGTGGATACAGATGCTATTGGTAGCAACTGCTAAAACTAATAGCTTACATCGGTCAGGACGTGTCGTGAACATATTCTCTCATCTAACGTTACCATGTTGCCGATCTGTTGTGCTTTACAGCTGCCGGGCAAACCGCTAATAACACGCTACGGCAACACGGTTGTTTCATGACAAACACGCCACGTTAATGAATAATTAATTAAACTGCCCCGAGTCCTGACATTGGCTAAACCAGCCTATTGGAGCCTATTGGATGGAAGGGGTCGAGGGCGGGGAATACCCAGCCTGTCCGAGAGCACCGACCGGACCCAAGACTAACTGTACCGATTCCGACCCGAACCCGGAATCACGTCTTGTGAATGGACCTGAGACCCAATTCGGGTCGGGTCGGAACCTCAGGTTTTTGGGTTGTCGGGTTGTTGTGAAGACCTCTAGCGTAGGCTTGGGTCAGGATGTAAAATCTATGCCAAATCAATATGCAGAACATGATGCTTAGCTGTAGCGACCCCTGTGAGGGAAAAAAACTGAAAGAAGCTGCTTTTTGTTTAATGAGATTTAACCCGACATTCAAATGCTTTTGGAAAGCAGATTGTAAGTCATAGAGGCTTTGGAGTTGGGACCCAAAACTAGACAAAAGAATATAACCAGATATTCAAAAATCAGACAATGTAATGATCCACAGTGCTGTGATTTGTCCCAGCATGTGGGTTAAAATATTCCTCTGGCTACATATGAAGGTCTTCCATCTATTCCACATCCCACAAACCACATTACCAATATTATCATTAGTTCACACTTCAGTTTATTACTGTTTGGAACAAATGCACTTTTTCTTTTCTCTGTTTCTGTTTTATGGGCAACAGAAAGTCAAAAGATATTGATCACAAAACACTGCAGTTTAGCAAGATGTTGCACCAGCTTAAAATTTGGCAACCTAATCCTGGCTTTGTTGAAAAGTTGCCACCTGAAAAGATAAGTATTCGTCTGAGACCACAGGGAACAAAGCCCCGTTGTCATTTCTTTAACCTCAAATCATGGGAGATCATTTGAAAAACTGATATTGTATAATAACAATGGAATAGACGTATTTTGTTTGCATTTCTTCTTTGCTCTTGGGTAAAAACAGAAAATACGTGGATACAGGAGCCAATCTCTCAATCTGTTGTTAAACCAAAGCTGAATTCATGATTTATGAATCATCAAAGATCCACAAGAGACTATTAAATATAAGGGACACTGAGGAGTGGGCTGTATACAAAAATATATATAAAAATCCCAGATTACAGTTGTCAGGAATGTCTGGATCCTCCATCAAAATGCTTTTGCTGCTTTGAGAAATATTAAGGTGTACTGCACATGAGCGATTATGAAATCAGTTATATTTTGCATGAAATCCATAGTGTGACCCACATGCAATACAGTCATAGTGAATTGATGGTGAAAACATAAATCCAGACAGACAGTCTGTCATGCAGCACCCAGTATGTTAATGTGCTTTGCACTGATGACAGATCTGAGTGTTTGTGTTTCAAAGAGAATGCAAAGCAGGCTTATGTTGAGCGTGAGGTGGAGTCTGTGGGTGTTTGTGAAATGCAGCTGAGCTCCTCTTAAGTTTGCTGATTTTTTTTTTTTTTTTTTGATTCAATTCTGCAAGTTTGGACAGAGACATTTCACAGAGTGTAATTCTGCTTCGCAAAAATCACCAAAAGGCAAGTGAGGGATGTTTTCAGGGCTTTGGAAGTTCCACAACATTTAAAACGCTGATGCAAGCATTTTTCTCTCTCAACAATGGTTGTAGTAATTTAAATGATTTGACAGGTACATTTTGTCTTGACAGAGATACGTTATTACATTATTCTGGGTATCGCATATGAACTCATCTGAGGACGCTTTACCAGGTACACAAATACACTTTTTTTTTCTTTTTTCATTTAGGCATTTTCTTCTGAATTAGTGCCACAATGTAGATTTGGTTTACATGAGGGGACAGATTTAAACATAACAGCAGATGTTCGTACGGATATCCTGTTTCCTGATTTGGCCATCTGTTTAGTGAAATTGCCCATGGATCCAACAACCATATTGCGTTTGCCACTGAATATTTAGTCTCTTAAATAAATAAAATAATTAGACAGCAATGTAGTTCTTGTTGAAAGACTGGAAACAGCTCAGCTTTGGAGCTGTGAAACCTACAGTAATAATAGTTATAATGTTGTAATGCCATGTGTGAAACAGGTAAGTCAGCGATTACTCTTTTGGCTTTGCAGAAGGGGAGAAACCGTCATCAAATTTTAAATCAGTAGGGGATAAATATACAGACACAAGAAAAAAAGTATGCAAACCCATTTTGAACTGACTGGTTTTGTGAATTAATTTGCCCTAAATATGATCTGATCTTCTATCTAGGTCATAATAACAGACACAATGTGCTTCTGCTCATAACATACAAATAATCATAATCTCTTGTTCCTTCATCGAAACACATGCAGTAAACATCCACCGTGCTGAAAGAAAGGGTAAGTGAATTCTTTGAATAAATAGCAAGTAAAACCTCTTTTGGCATCAGTGAGTTGGCAGCACTAGATCGGACTTGCACAATGTTCACGAGCAATCTTTGGCCATTCCTCCTTTCAGAACTGATTCAGCTCAAACACATATGCAGGAAGTCTGGTGTGAATGACTCCACAACAACCGTGGATCATTGTCCTGTTGGATCACCTAACTTCTACCAAGAGTCTGCTGCCAGTTTGCTACCCTGACATTTTTCTGGAGGATATATAAACTTGAGAATTAATCTTCTGCTCAGCGATGGTAAATGGTCCAGGCCCGGAGGCAGCGAAGTCAGCTTGAGTCATGATGCTCCATCCACCATAGTTCAGTCGAGGTGATGTTTTCATGTTGGTTCTGCCATGGACACCTTGTCTGTTCAATGTCTTATATAGACCCGTATACAGTTCTTGTTGGTCTTTAAGGCTTTAGTTGTCACAAGATTATGATATTTATGTGGTATCAGCTTTAGCACATTCATGTGAATCTTTGAGTAGATCCTTACTAAAAATCTGACCAGATTCATGAATGTTACATAATACTTTTTTTCATAAGAATGTATGTAAGTTAGTGAATTGAAAGCAGGTTGGGAGCGAGCTCACTAAGCTCATCGATTAACATAAACCCCGCCCAAGGACCACCATATAAGAAGGCGTAAAAGTGCAGGCAACTGGTGATTCAGGTGAAATAGAAACCTTCAGGTTGATGTAATAAATCCAGCCAAAGAGGCTGCGCTGGCTCTGCTTGTGTCGTTGTGCGAGTGTCCGTCAGCAGATCAGGTCTATTTAATCAGCCTGCTGATACCTCCAAGACACACGTTCTGAAACTTAGAAAAAGGGACATCAATTAAGATAAACATATTATACTAGTGGTAGCGCTGTCACTTACCATGTGGGACGTCCTTTATTGAATCCCAGCTGAGTCGAGAAGGGAATCCAGTTAAAACTTGTGCAAAACCATTCATGTGGATCACTCCACTGTGTTGACCCCAAACAGGAAGCAGCCGAAAAACAGAAAAAGAAAAAGAAAAATCAAGTCTCAGCAAGGTTCTTATCTTATATTGTGAGAATAACTGTCCATGAAAGGCACTAACGTTGTGAAGTCCATGACTGACAGCAGTATATATGTGCGCGCTTCATTTAGCTCTACTCATGGTCGGAGGCCGGAGCAGATTTTGTTAGTAGTTACGAAAAGTTTGGAAATACTCAAATAAAATGCCAACTGCTCACAGTTTACGCACAAGTCTGTTCTGCTCACGCTTCATGGATGAACCTCATGACGTGTTTGTTTTTGTGACTCACAATTTATGGCAAACTGGTACGGAAAACAATTTGATTTCAAATGCTCCATTTGGTAGCTGTGTCGGCAGATCGTACATGTTGCATTGTTTGATTTCCAAAAAAATTTATTAAAGTAACAATCGTATAAATGGTGCAGAGTTGATAATCTTATTACATAAGATGAGCCTTTTGGTTCACATCTGTTAATTGTTAAGAAAAGCGCTGAAGAACGTACAGTTTACATTTAACTATGATGGATATTTGACAGTAATTCCATCACTTTTAACTGTTATTTAGCTTCTGTTCAGGCTAGGTTGTGCTCGTCCATGTAGCTTGGAAGTTGGAATTTGTTACCTGTAGTGATATTTACACCCAAGCTGACCATATTTAATTTGTCAAGCTGAAAACTGAACTTTCCACATATTGGACTAGTTGTTGCTACTGCTAGCATTTTTAGCAAAAACATCATGAAAACACTGCACGCTACATTTAGCGCATACAAACAAACAGAAAGTGAATGGTGCTGTGTATATGTCTGACTTAATAAGAACAAAATAACTAACTGAATTGTTGTTAAAAGTAAAATTAGCAGAGTTTGTACCTGCTTCATGTGAGTAGCGGCCAAGTGGAATCCACCGAATGCTGAATGTCTCAAGAAAAGGGTCAACGTAAGGCAATTACATTTATCCATGAAATGAAAAAGAAACTGGCTCAGGCTAAAGCTAAGACCGCATGTAACCTCACAAAGACACCTGGAGAAATATTTCAATGCTAAGGTTTCTAAATAAAAGGCTTGTGTGCATGAGAATTTTTTTCTTTGTTGTGATGCTAGGTGCGGGCAGCACAGGACACTTGCGGGCGCCTGTGGTTTTTGTTGACCAACGTAAAAGATCTGAGATTTTTTTCTCTGGGATTTTTTCACAGCTGGGATGTGTACTACTGTGCGTGGTGTGGTCAAAACATACCGTACATCAAGCATCCGCTGGTACTAAATATTCAGACCTGTTGTGAAGCATATGGACATCTGCGTGCTGGGGAATATTTTGACCAAATGAAAGACAGCATGGTTTTCTAATGAGCAAGACTGACTTGTTTGCTGTTTTAATTGTAGAGATGGATGATTATCTTTATTATTGCTCTCTTCCAGATGCCACAATTCCAGGAAATGTGATAAACACAATGCCATTAAAATGAGAAATGTAGTGGGAAATCAGAATTAAAGTGGAGCACCTCAATCCAGGTGTCCTGAACAATTATAACAGATGCCAGTCTCTTTTGTCGTCACTTTCCCAAAAAGCAACTGTGCCACAAACAGGCTACACCTGCGTACAAATCAGGCAGTAGTTTATAGAGGCAAGGCAAGGCAAGTTTATTTGTATAGCACATTTCATGTACAAAACAATTCAAAGTGCTTTACATAAAACATTAAAAGCATTGCAGAAAAAGAAAAAGAAAGCATTAAAAAGTAAAAGCATAAAAACAAAGAAAACAGTAAAAAGAGTTTTAAATGGAGCTGTTATTGTCAAAGTGAACAATTTCTTAAATAATAAAATATGTTTATGCATATATTGTGTTCATCGTTTAAAATTGAATAGGAATAAGGTTGTTCAAGGTTGAAAAGTGAAAGTTTAGCATCTGTCTTCATCACACTGTCATAAGGGTCCCCTTCAGAGTGACAGACCACTTGATCATTTTATATGTATATATTGCCAATAACAATGACAAAGTAATGGTTTTAATTATTTTAATCTATGAAATAAATGTATTTATAAAAATAAATGTAGTTTAGTACAAAGTATACACTGAAACCATCATAACATGAACATACTATATACTGCCAAAAGTATTTCCTCACCTGCCTTGACTCATATGAGCTTTAGCTCCTCCCATTCCTAATCAGTTTGACGTGGCTCCACCCTTTGCAGCTGGAACAGCTTCAGCTCTTCTGGGAAGGCTGTCCACCAGGTTTAGGAGTGTGTTTATGGGGATTTTTGTCCATTCTTCCAGAAGAACATTTTTGAGGTCAAACACTGATGTTGGACCAGAATGTCTGGTTCTCAGTCTCTGCTCTAATTCATCCCAAAGGTCTTCTATCAGGTTGAGGTCAGGACTCTGCAGGCCAGTCAAGTTCATCCACCAGACTCTTCCATCCATGTCTTTATGGACCTTGCCCAAGCCTAGCTCCTGAAAAACAACCCCACACCATAACCCCCCCTCCACCAAACTTTACACTTGGATCAATGCAGTCAGACCAGTACCGTTCTCCTGGAAACCACCAAACCCAGACTCTTCCATCAGATCACCAGATGGAGAGGTGTGATTCTTCCCTCCAGAGAACGTTCCTCCACTGCTCTAGAGTCCAGTGGTGGCTGCTTTACACAACTGCATCTGACTCTTTCCATTGTTCTTGGTGATGTCTGGCTTAGATGTAGCTGCTCCACCATGGAAACCCATTCATGAAGCTCTCTGCTCTGTTGTTGAGCTGATCTGAAGGACACATGAAGTTTGGAGGTCTGTAGTGATTGACTCTGCAGAAAGTTGGTGACCTCTTCACACCATGTTCTTCATCATCCTCTGACTCCGCCCCCTCAGTTTACCTGTCCTACCACTTCATGGCTGAGTTGCTGTCGTTCCCAAACTCTTCCATTTCCTGATAATCCAGCTGACAGTTGGCTGTGGAATATTTAGGAGAGAGGATATTTCACCACTGGTTTTGTTTCTCAGGTGTCATCCTGTCACAGTTCCACGCTGGAATTCACTGAGCTCCTGAGAGACCCATTCTTTCACTAATGTTTGTAGAAACAGTCTGCATGTCTAGGTGCTTAATTTTATACACTTGTGGCCATGAAAGTAATTGAAACACCCGATTCTGATCATTTGGATGGATGAGAATATACTTTTGGCGATAAAATGTACATCAGTAAGATGAAGGTTGCTCCCTTCATCTCATTTTTGAGAATGTGAATCAAATGCCTGTAAATGTCACTGAGAAGATCTTTTCATGCTCTTCTTTTATATCCGTCACTGGCGCACCCTTAACAGGATCTACATGTTGTGCATGTCAGCTCATTGAGTCAGCACGCTGCCTTTCAGCTGTCTGCACTCGAGGTCAAATCTTGCCTTCTAACACATTTTTCTGTCACTCTTTGTTGTTCATCCCCAAAGTCTCACAACAGCAAAAAAATAAATAAAAATAAAAAGGGACCTTAGATTTCTATGTTGAGAATAGGTGACTTGGAGATTCAAGAAAAGCAGAGTCACTTTTTATAAAGAAACTAATGAACAGTTTTGCCTTGGCAAAGGGAGGAAAATGGTATTGCAGCAGAGCATCTGACAGGATCACTCTGAGCAGCATACATGGGTGGAAATTAGGGGTGCACGATATTGGATATTTGCCAATATCCAACATGCTGATATTTGAAACACGCTTTTGCAGATTGCTCATAACAAAATAAGAAAACCACTGCAGTTTACTGCAACTTACATGTAAATTCCAGGAGTTTCTGAGTGATGGATTCTGCCCTGTGGTGGTCACAGTCTCACACACACACACACACACACACACACACACACACATATATACCAGTTTGATCTTGCATTGGTAATAATAATAATAATAATAGTAATACATTATATTTTGGCAATTTTTATGCTAAATCACGTCTCAAGCAAAGAATTTGCACCTCTAAACCCACTGGTTTAAACGCATTTGTCCATAAAAGGATACAAGCATGCATAACTCAGATAACCCTGGTGCCAGGCAATAAATTAAAGCAGCATGAAGGAACTTTTGCCATTTTTAGCTCAGTGGGAGGTTGTATCGCTTTTGCAACGCTGTCCAAGATTTACTCTTGTTTGGTCATCGTCCCATCATTATTTCATTCCATCACCTCTGCAGACATCGTCAGTGGCGACATGGCGCCAAAAAGCAATATGTAGTTGAAACAGGAGGCAGCTGGAACAGGAGCCTAAAGATACTATTGCTGGTTTTTCAAATTTGGTGGGAACTGTGAGAGCTAGATTCCTAAATGTTGCCTCATCATTTATGAGATTTTAACATGGATAGAAAATTCTTGTACTTTGATGAATCGGCTGTAGCAGCTGTAGATGCTTCTGTCCTGCTGTTTGCATAAATGTATTAATTGTCTCTCTTAGAGCTGAGCAATTTTATCGATTCTGCGATATATCAATATTTTATTTCCCCAGAGAGTATCGATTTTTCAGCCTTGAGTATTGATATTTTAAGCTTCTTTCAAAACCCCCGTGTCCCACCTTTAAAAGCTTGCAAGCAACAATTTACACTGTTTAAATAAATGAAATTTTTTTTCTCAACAAATATTTTATTCATTTTGTCCAGCATTTACAAGCTGCCTATCAGCCATATAATGTGTAATTGATGCTTTCAGTTCAATTAATTCAAACAAAGTCATTGGAACACTCACAAGATGTCACCAAAATCACGTTGTCCCTTTGAAATCTTTCGGAAAATTATGTTAATGTATTGTAAGATGAAAATCGATATATATCATATCGTGGGCCAAATATCGTGTATCGTATCGTATCGTGAGATTAGTGTATCGCTACAGCCCTAGTCTCTTTTGTTGTATGTATACATTTAGACCATCTACCTGTTACTGAGTAGGTCCTCCTTAAAGAAAACTTGTGAGGGTGACCTGGAGCTTCAGATACCGGGACAGTATCAGTAGATCCTTTGGGCCCTGAGAGTCATGAGGTGTGGGTTTTGTTGAGTGGGCTGCTTCTGACAGATCCCATCAGATCCATTCAAATCTGAGTTTGTCTGCCTGGTCAACATCAGATTTTTCAGATTCAGATTTTTTTTCTACAGTCCCATGGCGAAATGCGTTTTCACATTCTGCACCGCCCTCCAAACAAGAAACATTCAAAATATGGAAAAAAAAGAAAACTCAGCCTAACAGAGCAAAACATTTCTAAGTAACACAGACAGTGACATTTCTATCTTCTGCACAGGATATCAAAGCAGTCATGTTAGGTGGGATTAATCTATTTTCAAACTGAGACCATTGATCCTGTTCTTTGAGACCTTCTTAAGCACTTTTCAGCCATTTACCGGTTAGAGAGAGAAAAAAAAGCTGGTATTTTCAGTTATATTTCAGTTATGAGTGACTCTGCCCTGTGACGGACTTGTGACCTGTCCTTGGTGTGTTCTACCTCTTTCCCAATGATAATGGGGAACGAGGGACCAGCCATCGACTGGGACCTTGAACAGGGTGAAGCAGGTACAGAAGATGGATGGATGAGAATGTAAAAGACACACCATTATCTTCCCATTGGATGAAAATGGGTATTTTGGGGATAGCTCAGTGGTTTCAGCAGGTTGCCCTAACGCTACAGACCTTCTGTAGCTGTTGCAGGTTCAATTCCCAGCCTGCAACCCTTCCCTGATAGCAAAAAGACTTCGCCGCGGAGTTACCGCAAGATCCGGAACCCTGGAATCCAGACCTGCGAAACGGATCCGTATCGGGGTCCACTTGCACTCAGTGATGGATCCCCTTTGGAGGCATATCGTGGACCAGCGCTGGCTCCGCGCTGTGTCCGGTCCGCATCCACGATTAAAACCTTACTCTGGGGCGGCTCTTGAGCAGGACCGCACATCCGCCACAGATCCACAACGGACGCAGAAAAACCTTAGGCCCGGGTCTGTTTTGAACCCGTTCATCTCATTTTAAAAATCCCAATAACAGCAAACTAAACTTAATGTATACCTAGCCTAGACTTCCACACCAGTATAGCCATAGCTCAAATCTGCATTGCCTTGTGTTTATAACCTTAACGCTATTGTCAATATAGACAGAAAAACTCAAGACATCAATTGCCCTCAAAGAGAGTTTACCTCTCATTCACCCATTCACATACCAGTGGGCGGCTCCTATCATGCAAAGTGCTGCCAGACAAGTTGGGAGCAAGTTAGGGTTCAGTGTCTTTGCCCAAGGACACTTTAGCGAGAGTTGGAGCCGGGATCAAACCGCCAACCTTCCAGTGACTGGGCGACCTGCTCTACCAACTGAGCTACAGCCACCAACCAAGTTCTTGAAAGCTATTCTGTTTTTGTTAAGTAGCCTATGTTGGCTTTGCTACTCTACATTCATTTTGTGTGCATCAATACCTATTATTATTGGACAAACTGATTAATCCAGGTGTGTCTGACCATTGTAGCTACTCAGACACAACTGGATTAATCCAGACAATCCAGTTTGTCCAGTCAGTTTCTTGGTTCCGCAGCAGATTTGCGGGTTCTGAGCGGACCCGCCACGGAAGTAAGGTTTTAATCGCGGATGCGGACCGGATGCAGCGTGGAGCCAGCATGTCCGCGATCTGGCTCCAAAGCAGATCCGTGCAAGTGGACCCCAATACAGGTCCGTTTCGCGGATCCGTTCCAGATGTCTTTGCTGTGTGGGTTGGCTAAATGGTTTCCCAGTCTCTATCTGCTCCGCTGTCCTGCCTCTACGCTCTAAATAAAGTCCACTAGAGCCACAAAATCCTCAAAATAACTGTGTTTTTCTTATACATTGATGCCAAACGAGATGCTTCCTGCCTGAGTTTCCTCTCATGGACAAACAGTCTCGAGTTAACTATTGACTTTAAATTAGTTCTGTTCAGGAGAATATATAGCTGTTTGACAAGCAACCTACACAAGGTCTACAAGCTTTTTTTTTGTCCCTGCCATTGTTAAAAAGAAATAAAGAGAGTATAGATTTTGGGTGGGAGGATGAAGAACTCAGGCACAACTAACTCATCATGGTATGCGATTGTGGTTGCCAGTCCACTAACTTAATGGTGTGTTTCAGTCCACAGGGGCCGGAGCTAATAATCATTATTTATCATTTACCACCATGACAGGTTTTGGAATATACAACTGACAAAATAAATAAAATAAAAGATCAAAACAAAATAAACATGTGATTATATCAGTTTTTAACTGCTTTGACCAGTTGAAGATATAAACTGATCAACAAATGTAGCAACCCAAACAACCTTCGAATATTTTTTTTTTTTTTAAGTGGAGTCATTGAATGAGGCATATAGTTAAGTTATGCATCCTTGAGTGGTGAGCTCATTAGCCCCCTGGAGATTATTCTAAATAGACCACAGGCCTCATCTAAGCCTTCCTTTGGAGATTATATGGAGAAAATAGCTTTGCAGATCATGCTAATGGTTCACAACTTGATGAAAGCGACCTGATAATGACACAATACACACATAATGGTTCAAATTAGATCCTTCCATCTCATATTGTACCATCGACATTTCTAACTGCAGGCTTAGCATCTATCTGTAAGTGATTCATAACAGCTCCTTATGAGTCACCACCCCCCAAAAGACTGTGCGTAATAGAGACAGCTGAGGAGAATAAAAGTGTTTGATCACGCATTAGTCCCGTGGTATGGCAACCTAATCCAATAAACGCTCCTTCAGGAGGTCAAACTGAAGACTTCAGGCCAGTTGCAGACAACAGAGGAAATAATATGAATGTTTATTTCTCTTATTCACCATCGCGGCCACGGCTGCGGTTACGCTGAGGCAGATATGTCATTCCACAACTGGAGAGAAATTTGATTTCTAGACATACAGCGTGACCTGCCTTGAGGGGCCCGCTGACACGGGCAATCTGTATGATGTAATAAGCAGTAAGAATCCTCAAGTCCATCCCAATAAACTCTCATTCCCGTCTTAGAGGCCATTGCGCAACAGCAGTCCCCGTTTCCCGCAGCTACTGTTGTGACCGACAGCGTGTCAGTTCCTATCAGCAGGAGATTCAGCAGAGGGTTAGCGTCCCTCTGGGATCCTCATTACTCGCAACAATCCCCGAGTCTTCACTAGTCGGAGTGGACGCCTGCTGTGAAATACACCTTCACATTAGCCCCTGACAAGAAAGGCTTGTTTTTGATGAAGTACCTTGGTGACGTCTCCTCGCTCATGGAGAATATTTATACAGCCACAAGTAGAGAGCTGTAAATAAACAGTGGTGAACCACAAAGTCAGCAGACCTTTTCCGGAGCAGGCAGCGACTGGGGATGACAGTTCTTTCTCCTCTCCATGGATGTCACTGATCACAAATTAATGTCATTTAGTCCAAATTAACAGCTTATTCATCTTGTTCTTTAGCGGGTTCATTACTATATTAAAATCTTTGCTGATAGGATGGTGCCTTGACTTCAAATGCTTTTCCTCCCTTAGTAGATTGAATTTATTCCAGAATTCCATGCTGCTCCAAAAGATGCAACACAAATTAGAACCTGTAAAAAAAATTCAAAAAAAAAAAATCAAAAAAATATTTTGGTGAATGTTCTTAAATATATTAAAATGTAGAACGTAGAAAAATAGATATAAAAATATGCTTTTCAGTCAAAATTACACAACTGCAGTTTCCCAGCGTCTCAATGCAGGTAAAATCACGTTTTACATGGTACTTTACAAACTATGACAACACAGAACAGTTAAATAAATGGGGTTGACAAGCCACTTGGAAGTAAACTTTAGGGAATTCCTGCTTATAACAAAGATACCGAAAGAACAATATCTGAAAGCACAATAAACTGCCCCGGGGCCTGCGAACACGTGCTGTTCTGCCAGCACGTTTAAAATAAACATGACTGCGGCTGTTCAGGAAGCATCTTCAGTTGTCAAATGTCATTTTCAACATGCTGTTGAGAAATGTGAAGGGAGGAGTTGATGCGTATCATGGCGGCTGAGCTGGCATCTCTGGATGCTGTGCAAATTGCAAAGAGGACACGTTTCCATTGGCTATGTGATCCCTGGAGAATTGATGTTGTTTTCTTTATAAAATGGCAGGTGCATATATATCAGGAAAACTGTTTGTTTTTTTTTTGCTGGTTGATGTAGATGTACAGTTCATGAATAACGTTTTTAGACCATATGAAGTTTTTTCATATTTTGCAACATTTTAGAAACAACAGAAAACTGAATTACTTTGTTCAGGCAGTAAGCAGAAGTCTGATGAACATTCAGCAATTCGGCAGCAACAACATATATATCGTATTGGCACAAATATAGGATGACTCTGATTTTAAGATAACCCCTATTTTTCAAAAATCATTTTGAGAAAATAAAAATTTGTTGAAGACAATAAGGTTATTCATAAAACAGCTTTTTATAGAAAAAAAAAACTCACACAGAGATAACATTTTGCTGTATGGTTAAACATTTCAATAATTTCATCTTTTTTAGGAAGTATGGTACTAGGGCTGGGCGATAAATCGATTTAATCGATTAATTCGAATTTGTACTTAATGTCGATTTGTTTTAATGAAAATCGATTTTCTCATTAACATCCGCCACCAGCGCCTGCCTGCTGGGCTCCCGTAGTTCAGAGAGCGCGGAGTGCGCGCCCCCCTCGCGCGCCCCCCTGCCCACCCGCGCTAGGTACACAAACAAGCAAGCAGTGCTGATCTTACACCGAAGAAAAGAAACGTATCCTCGGTTATTTGGAATTGGTTCGGGTTCGTGGCGTCAGACACAGAACAAACAGCAACTCACTGCAAAGTCTGTTTAAAGGCTGTTGCTACCAAAGATAGCAGTACTACAATTTACTGCAGCACCTTAAACAGAACCATGCTGCCGAGTTGGAGAGGTGTTGCTCCCTACGAAAAAAACGACCGCAGCAGCCCAAGCACCGCCACCAGAAACATCCTACCGTCTTGGAAACGTTGACAAACTGTATCTCGTATGATATGAAAGGAGCCTGGTGGAAAGCTGTCACAGATGCAGTCGTGATGTATATTGCAAGAGATATGGTGCCCATATACACCGTGGAAAAGCCGAGGTTTATTCACCTGCTCAAAGTTTTGGATCCCAGGTACGTGCTACCAGGCTGCAAATATTTTTCTGACGTTGCCTTGCCTCGTAAATTACAATGGAAGCCTAAAATTAAATTTTTAATTTTATTTGATGCAGATGTTTAAGTTAAGTTAACATAATTCAGGGAATCAAAATAGTACCCAAATACTTTTTGTTTACCACACAAGCACCTCCTTATTATGCAAAACATGTTCAGGTAACTGAGAGTTTTGTTTGCACTTTATTTTGTCAACCTCAAAAAAGGGGTCTTATAATACTATGTTTTACTTATTTTTTGTGTCATTTCGAAACTAGATTACTGAAAAGTTACATTGTCACTGTTCACAATGGCAGGCAGGGCTTGCCATCTCTTTTTTTGTGGCTTGTTTATGTAACTGAAACTCCAGAAGGGAAAATTTAAACAAAATAAAACTGAAACTTGTTTTGAACAATTTCTTTGTCATCTACAAATTGATTTTAGGTAGAGGGTGAAAAAAATCGATTTAAATCGTGAATCGGGATTTTTTCTGAAAAAATCGGAGATTTTTTTTTTAGGCCATATCGCCCAGCCCTATATGGTACCATACTTAAGGTAAGGTACGTGTCAGGTTTCCATGTTATTTAAGATCAACATATAGTAGTATTTAATAAACTGTATTCCTTTAAAATCTGAGACTATGACTCGGTGAATAAGCAGCAACCATGTAGTTCAATAACTGCATTAATGATATTAATAACTACATTACCATCAAAGTCGAGTTATATTCAATTTCAAGAACAACATTATTGTTCAGTCGGAAAAAACAAATTCTGGACTGCAACAAAAACCCCTTTGCGCGAGTTGGTCACATGGTTCCTCAATTTTAAATCAGATCTGCTCCATGTGTTCACTGTGATGCTCCATTCTCTTACTGGTTACTTTGGTGCGGCGCCATCTAGTGGTGCAGATGTGTAATGACAATAGAAAAGTCTAGTCCGCAATCCCCATTTTTGAGAATATGATTTCTAGAATAAAATATTGTCCTATATTCCATTCAATTCAATTTTATTTGTAGTGTCTTCCCACAGAGGGAGAAAAAAACCTTTAAGCCAAACAGTAGCAAGTGTAAGAGCCTATACTTAGATAGGAGCAACAATACCGTCCCAGACAGTACTACAAGGTGCAACAGCTTAGAAGGAGCAGCAGTTATTTGAAATACGTGCCGACATGTGTGTGCGTTATGCGTTTCCCACCCCACAACTCAGAATAAACGACCAGGTTGAATAAACAAAAATTTTATTAGAGCTCCAAGCTCTAAAACCTACCACTAAGTGTGGATGAAATAGGTTTCTTTTTCTTAAATAAAATAACAAAATAAAAAATAGTAGTTTTAAATAATTAACTTGAAATTTTGTCACCAAAGGGCCTCCATAGCCACTTTTAACACACTCAGTTCCTTATAAACCCAACACTCTTATTTTGTATTTCAACAGTTTCACACTTAAAGTCAAACAGCCTATGTGTCCCGGGACCTTACTAACAGAAACACTGAATGATTTAACAGTTAACCTCGTTTGCAAAACCTTAATTTACTTAATTCACCACATAAATGAAACACCTTCAAAGTTACTGTAGACAGGCATACAAATAAACATCACCAACAGTAACGACACAAGCAACAACGTCACAGTGCCCTGAATGTCCGCAAACGCGACCGTGAGCACAGTTCCCTGGAGTGAGTCAACGTTTTTTTTAGTTCCGTAAACTGTATCCAGTGGTGGCATAAAAGTTCAGTCAATAATGTGGCAAAGGGCTCCTTAAAGCAGCGCTGCCTCAGTGAAGTCAGGTGGCAGGGTAAAACTGTACTCACTGACCCGGGAAAGGGAGGAAGGGAGAGGACGGAGAGGGAAACGTTCCACCTGTTCGGACCGGAACAAGCCGACGTTCGTGGACCCCAGCGCCGTCTTCTTGCCGAGACTCGCCAGCCGTCGCCACTCACGCACGGCTCCAACACCCGCGCGTGGCACCAGACACGTCCACCTGCAAACGCACACAACTCTTCCGCACCAGAACTCCTCCAGCTGCCGGTGCCCGCCGCCGTCGTTTAAAGTTCCGCTTCCTTGTACTCAGCCCCGCCTCTCCATTCTCCCTCCACTCCTGATGCGCTCTCTCATTGGCCAAGAGGCAAGTCATGCTCGCCCGCACACAAGGAAAAACTCCACTTTAAGAGGAAGAAACCTTGATCAGGACCTGGATCATATGGAGGACCTTCCTGATGAAGGCCAGCTGGGTAAAGAAAGGAAAGAAGAGGGGAGACGAGCCTACTGTAGTCTTAGCCTCTACAATTAGAAATAGAAATAGAAATAGAAAATAGAAATGTCTTTATTGTCATTGTATCCAGGGGGGTACAACGAAATTCAGTCACTTCCACTGTCGCACACAATAGAATATGGAATATAAAATATAAATTTTAAATATGAAATATGAAAATTTACAATACAGTTAAAAATATGAAATTATTTACAAACAAAACTATACAAAGTAACATAAGAAAATTTTAATGAAATTTTAAATAGAGGTAGAAGGTGGCTGGTGTGCTAATTATTAAGGTGCAGTGGAGGTAGGTAGGAGGAGGTAGGCAGGTTGTAATAGTTCCGGTAGTGGGGGTTGTGTGTGTGTGTGTGTGTGTGTGTGTGTGGGGGGGGGGGGGGGGGGAATCATGTGTGTGTGTGTCCATGGGCGTTTGCAGTTCTTATGGCCCAAGGGAAGAAGCTGTTTGTCAGTCTGCTGGTGTGGGATTATTAGTCCTTACAGACTATTGTTTAGACTAACTGTGGGCTTTACTAAACAGAAACATTTTAGAAATGTTTTTGAAGGTGGAGATGGTGTCAGCCTCCTTAACCCAAATTGGTAGCTGGTTCCATAATAAAGGTGCCTGGTAGCAGAAGGCCCATCCTCCAAATCTACTTTTAGATATTCTAGGAACAACAAGTAATCCTGCACTCTGAGAGCAGAGAGCTCTATGATGAGCATATACTCGGGCCAATACAGTAAAATGGACACTCGGCATAACATCATTACTGATAAACGTGGCTGTGGGGAGGTCTTCCTGTGACAGGATCAAAGAGACTTGTGAGAATTGAAGGAAAAAATTGATGAAAAGCAGTACAGAAGCAGTTTATTTTAATAAAACACAAAAAAATTAGCCAAGAAATACCGGTGACAAAAAAGGGGGACCAACAACCTGATTTTGATCTTAATCTACAGTACAAGGCTGGAAAGCATTTCACATACACTTTATCACTTAGAAAATTGCAAGAGTGCGCACCAGCGAGACACTAAAAGCACCAAGACCAGGTCTTGCTTTCAAATCTGTTGACCAGTATGGCGTTGAATCCAGCAGATGCTTATGCATTAGTAAAGAAAACCTAATAACTTCTTAGCAATGCAGTGGATAGTTGAAGAAGTCAACTTCATAGGTGATGCATTTGTGAGTTAAATTGAAACTTTTACTACTTTTACACAGTGTCACATCAGTGGTTACACCATTGATCCTGGCAACATCTACCAACATTCTCTACAACATACAACAGTTATTCTCTCTCTTTCTCCTGCACTCTAAAAAAGTCCTTTGCTCTTCTTCCTTGATTCTGAAAAGAATGGGTCCGCCATTCTCTCTCACCTCGTTCCTGTTGCTGTTACTCGTCTGCCCTCTGCAGAGGGTGCAGGACAGACAAACAACAGAGCAGGTAAACATTAAGTGATAACTCTGCGACGGCAGTGTGGTGACTGGTGTTATCTGACCTGGACAGGATTCTGCACAACAAAGGCTGCTTTTGCATTGGATTTAGAGGGCTTTTGCTTTGTTAAAAACCAGACCAATGCAATTGCCAGCTAACAGGAAAGCACACTGAGGGGTATCTTAATCCTTTTCATGACTGGCAAACTGGCTGTACAAAAATGGCAGCTGTATATCATCTAACTGCTTAACTGATGCGCATGTTTTGAGTCTTTGTCAAAGTGATGGAGTTTCATTATTACATTGTTGTGTCGAGGCTTTGCTCGGCCACTACAATGATATCAGAGACCTGCATGCAAACCATTTCAGTTAAAATAAACACAAGAAACTTGTGCTCCAAATAAGGACAAGCACTCGGTAAAAGACTCAACTAGACTACGTAAGCCTGGAGCAGCCATAACTGACATATCTATGGGGTCTTCAGGTGGGAAGCTCCTTTCACCAGTGCTTCATTTAGTTAGTCCCACAACACCTCCAGAAGGCTAAACAGTGATCTCTGGCATCCCACACTCACTCCCCTAATGCCAGCTCTCACTGATCCCAGACAACAACAACTAAACCCACAAAGTAGCTACCACAGCCAAACCAGCACTGCCACCTTCAACAGATCCAGGCTCCGTTCATGCAAGCTGCAGGTAATAGCTATGCTGATGCTGCGTTCACCTAACAGAAGCAAACAAACTTACCAGCATGGTCCCAGACAAAGGGGTTAAAATAGGCCACGACCACTTCCTTAAATAAACCTTTTCCTGGATTTCCTTGTCTGAGGTCTGACTGGTGGGCCTCATCTCAACCTGCCTTCACTCCCTCATCTCCATCTCACATTATTTCTCCTAATCCATATCCACCAACTGCATCTGGCTGCCTCATCTGGCGTTTCTTTTACTGTCTTCCTCAAACTCTGTCCCCGTACTCCCAGTTCCCCCAACGATGAGACTGTTGGTCTCGCTATGAAACCCCAACATCCAGCTTCCACTGGACGAACCCCAACCTTCCATCCTAACTGCTCAGCTTCTGCTCCCAGGTTTGTGGATCTCAGCTTTTTCCTTTCATGGGCTTCTTCCACTGAATCTTCCCAGGTAACAGTCAGCTCAATGAACTCATCTTTCTGCTGACTATCTACAAAACTATGTCAGGCCTAAACCTGGTACAAACAATTCCCAGAGGAACAACCAGCTTTCCACATAAATCTACCTGCATTTCCCAAACGCTGGCAGCTTCGAAACATCCAAACTTTCACTTACTTGACTTATTAGCTCTGTATTTTTCCCCCCCGCGTATAAACTGGATACTGGATTAATACGCTCTGCTTATGTGATATATATGATATATAAAACAGTAACCATCCATCCATTATCCGTACCTGTTAAGCCCATTGCAGGGTCATGGGGATTTGCTGGAGTCTTTCCCAGCTCTCTTTGGGTGTAATGCAGGGGTCAACCCAGGGGCAGGTCACCAGTTCATCACACTGATATTTTATTTACCTGCTCAGTTGACATCTTCAGTTTTCCTCCCTTTATGATTCTGTTTGCCATCCTGTAAACGGATGCATGTATAAAAAGGTGACTGTGGTAGAAACTACTTCACCTAAACGCCTGCAGGGGGTGCTACAAAGCTCAAAAGTGAAAAAAAAAAGTTGTATTGGATTGCTTTAAAACCCGAAGTGCATTTTCATGAAATATTTTATTTAGTCTATCTAGACGGACATTTATATAGCTTATCAATCAAGTCCTTATAATACTGTTGATTCACTTTGCTTTTTCACAAGCAGCTGTGGGTGTGTGTGTGTTTGTGCCCGTGTGTGCGTGTGGTGTGTGTGTGTTTTTAAGCCTTCGTTTTGCTGTGAGTTGGTCGCTCCTGTCTGTCAGGTCAGTTGGCAAGGCCACTTGAGTTGGTCACCCTAAAAGTACAGTATTAAATGAAAGACTCAGTTTTGTCTGAAAAATGTCCACAGTTACCTCGTGGCACACTTGTTAGACTGCAATGCTGTCATGTCAAGTAGTCAAGTAGAGTTTTCTTTTTTTGCACTTTGCAAGAGTTATCGTAAATGATCAAAAACTCCCCAAGACAGGCTGCAAGTGTATTACGGTTTAGGTAGCTACTTATAAACATGAAAAACAATGTTTATAAAGCTTCGCTGGTCAAGCAAATGTACATTTTCTGTCAAAGTCAAGCAGTGAAAGGGCTGATGTAGGACTGTTACTGTTGGTTTCAGTAAGGGCTAATACTTAAGCTTTCAGCCAGAGACCCATGTCAAGGTTGACAGGGAGTGTGCTGTCAGAACGAATAAATCTAGCTTTTTTTTTTTTTTTTTTTTTTTTTTTTTTTAGACCTCATTACCGTCACAAGTTTTTACAGCCTTAATTAAACACAAAGTTTCTTCTGGGAGGAAAGTAATGTGCTGACAATCACACTACTTACTTCAAACAGGCAGGTTCCCTTTTGCTACTGTGCACATTGTAATTAAACCCTGCCAGAATCCACTGCAGAGCAGATTAGGACATCTGTTCGTTTCTGTTCAGTCAGAAATGGCTCATAGTTTGAATGCTGATTAATATTGGATATGCAATAAATATGCAAGCAACATGTGAGAGAGATCTTATGAGGGAAACTGAGTTTTTTAGTTTTTATCTCAGCGGGGTCCACAACAGAATCCCGCCTGGTGTTGCATCTTATTAGGGAAAAAGAAACGGGGCTGGTTTTATTAAAATGAAATTCACAAACTGAACTGTTGGTTGTGTTGTGGCGTCGCTCAGAAGGGCAGAATATGACACACAGATCTAGAGCTGTGCGATTTTATTGATTCTGCGATATATATCGATATTTTACTGAGTATCGATTTTTCAGTCGCAGGTATCAATATTCTAAGCTTCTTTCAAAACCCCCGGGTACCACCTTTAAAAGCTTGCAAGCAACAATTTGCACTGTTTAAATAAGTGAAACTATTTTTCTCAACAAATCTTTTATTCATTTTGTCCAGCATTTACAAGATGCCTGTCAGCCATATAATGTGTAATTGATGCTTTCAGTTCAATTAATTCAAACAAAGTCATTGGAACACTCACAAGATGTCACCAAAATCACTTTGTCCCTTTAAAATCTTTCAGAAAATGATGTAAATGTTTTGTAACATGAATATCGATATATATCGTATATTGTGTATCGTATCGCAAGATAATTGTATCGCTACAGCCCAAGATCTGATTTTGTCCATCTTTCACTTTCTTAGGATCAAATAAAACATTAAAAGATCAGAACATCTGCTAGATACAGCATTAATACTTTTAAATGAAACTTTTTTTGTGTTTTGCACTGCAGCTGCAGAATCTGGCTCCAAAGCAAACAGCTAAAACAAGAAGCGCAACATAAACCTGCAGCGTTCCTCGAGCTTACGTGGAAGAGGCTTTCTCACCAACGATGGGCGCAAAGATTGCTCACTTTTGTACGCAGTGGTTAAACATTACAAGACACATTGTCTCACTGCGCTCTCTGTAAGAGCATCGTTACACTGCTGTATCTTTACATAACACACAGTAGCAGACTGCTGTCGAGAATTAGAAAATATTTGACTGCGTTTGGAAAGTTCAATGAAAAGTAGGCCCAAGTGAGAAACTATACATCGATTACAATCTTTTCTTCAGCCAGCAGGTAAACACTAAATAATCATTTGGTGTTTTTCTGGTTTAAAGAGGCCTGTGTATAATGGGGCTTGTGAGCCCGTCTTTATCTGGTCAAGCACGGGTGCCACCGACCATCCTTCTCATTCTCCGAACCCCTTGTCAGAGCGCCACTTATCTGTTCACGCAGAATAGCGGCTGGCTCCGGCCCGGGTTCATCCTCTTCCTCCCCTCGTGCTGTCCTGCGGCGTGCCTTTGTGACGACGAGGACGGGCTAATACCTGTGCTATTTTGCAATGCTCAGGAGCATCTTATCACGTACATGCAAAGTCCCTGGCCAAGGAAGGGAGCAGCTAGGCCAATCTTGTTGGGAAGCGGCTGAGACTGTGGTAACCAGTGGCAGGGAGGCAGCCTTATCTCCGTTTGAGCAGCCATGGCACCCCCCCCCCCCCCATCCCTCTAAACTCCACACAGCCTCTCAGATTAACAACACCCATCTCCTCCCTGCAACCACCAGCCTGCGCCCCCTTATCCACCTCCCTGGCTCCCAAGTGTCCTTGAACAGACATCATTACAGTGATTATTACTGTTTATCAGGCTGATGAATGCAGAACACGGCGCTCGCCTGCTCTGCTCTTCAGCAGCTCTGTTCTGCTTTTTTCCTGCCTGTTCACGGCTTTGTCGTGGAGGTAACAAGGAGAGCCATTAAGTGCGTGCCACTAGGCCTTCTGGGTAGAATGCCTCCTTTTGACACTGAGCATCCCTGATTTAGAAGTACTTACTGTTCTACCTTTGTTCTCTCTGAGTGAGATACTGCAATCCTGACGTCTCCTGGGCGGCGGTTTATCTTGTACTCCTGAGTGGATTTTCACACCGTTTCACTCACACACACACACACACATATGCTAACATATTCTGAACAGGATACATTTTTTTCCTTCTTTTACTATTTGTCATTTCATATTTTGTCACTTTGTCTGTATGTGGAAAAAAAAATATGATGACCGTATATTTTAAAGGCATAAAATGAATAGATTTGGATGACCGAGAAGTGATGTTGTCGCTGTTTGCAGCTCCCACAACGCTGGATGCACAGTGGAAAAAAAAAAAAAATCCATTTTTCATTTTTGAGAAATCTGATTTGGTTTTTCATTACTCAATTACTCCACACTGAGACTCAACCTGAGGGCGGCCTGTCGTCAGAATATGCGCCGCTCGCTCCAACACCGTGATCCATTCGCTGGATTTCCCTTGTCTCGAGTATTAAAATGTGAAATAATGTATTTATTGCTGAGAACGAAAATGTAATGCCAAAGGTTAAGGATTTATATTTTGCGTGCTGTCCACACACATTCCCTTGATGACATATTTAGTAATTCATAGAAGTAAGGCAGTTTTTTTTTCTTTTTTGTTTGCTCTATCAGGCTGGCAAAACACACACATTTAACACCGAGCAGAGAATCTGTTGATTTTGGAAGACAAACAGGCCTCTTAATTAAAATTAAAGTCATTTATGCAAAGTCATTATTCAAATCATTCCTAGGCTGAGAAATTGAGTTGGAATACTTTTGAAATGTGTAGTCAAATATACTGGAAGGGAAGGAAAATCGTTTAATTAAATCCCTATAGTCGTCATTAGCATGCAAGTGTCTGGAGCCCTGGTCACAGATTACATGTGATGTTCCAAAAAGCTGACAAGCACTTTTTATTTAAAAGTTATTAACTTTTTAAGCGCCCAATTATGTTTGCTGGATGGCGAGCACACAACTTATAATCTTCTAAGGCAACTTTGGCAAAGAATCATTGTCCCTCTGAAGTGGGGCCAATTAAGCCTACTTGAGGCTGACAGATGAAACATAGACATTTAAATGTAAATAAGATGCAGCGTTTTTTTTTCCCCTTCTGAAAGTTAAAGCACATCTGCTCAAGCAGGAAGCTATATCTTCCCTCAGTATATATGTAAATGTGTAAAATGCATAAAAAAAAGTGCAAAACTGATTATCCAGCTTTGCTTTTCAGGCTTAACACAGGAACGTGTATCAGACAGCCGAGGTGAAATCCACAGATTATCAGAGATTTGTCATCTTGACAGGGGGCAAAATGAAGGGAAAAAGCGAGATTTACCTAAAGAAAGGTATTAGTTTGTTTTTGATTTGCCCACTTTTGCAAAACTGTGCGAGATCCTCTCATCCATCTCTGTATTTATCCTTTGACTCTGCTGGATTTACAGAGAACATGCAGAGAGAAATGCAGAATATCAGTTTGGCTTTTACGAGAAGGTACGCGCTAACTTAAGATTGATATTTTAAAAAAAGCTTGATTTTGGTCTTTTCATATTTTCAGCGAGTGCAGGAAGTCTATAAATGACTGCAATTTTCAGAAACACAATCAAACGGCATACTTTACTCTGCAGCATAAATATATAACAAGGAGTGTTAACTTTCAGGGACACCACGGCACGCAGCTTTTGCCAGCATAACGGCGCTTCACACAAAAAGTTTTCCCTTTTTTTTTTTTTTTTTTTGTGGAAATGGTGTGCACGTCCTGCTCAGCTGCCGCATCACTTTCTAGAGGTCAGTCGTGGTATCCGTCAACTCGCAGGAATTCTGCAAGCCAGGTAGGAGAGAGAAAGCTCATAGCGTGAAATTGTCATTGCAGAGACTACAGGGGACATGATGGACTCGGGTCAGTTATCAACCAAATGACAGGGCGGTACAGTCCTTGACTGCCTCCCCGGGGCACATGTCTCATCGGTAAAAAAAAACTACCCGACCAGTCAGCTTTTGTGGGTTTTGTTAGTGAAAGTAATTTCCGTGTTCTTTTATCTGGTGTCATTGAAGAGACTGAAAACAAAGACCAATCAAAGAGATTAATATTAATACAAGGATTTAATATGCCATGTAGAATACTTTAATCGGCCCTGATGGTACACTTGTCCACAACGCCTGCCGTGGACAAATGCACACTGAATGTTGGACTGTCTCATTTTTAAACTCAAGAAAGGTGGGTCCTTCTGAGTAACTGTCCTTTGTTTCAAAATCCCGATAAACCAACAGCTTTGAATCAGACACATGCTTTTTGTGTTGTTTGTCCAGGAGCTGATATGTCATTAAAATGTGTTTATCTATGCTAGTCACAGACTTCCTTGGGAATCAGCAGGTCAGAAAGTCAGAAAGTCCCAGTCATTAGGTCATAAAAAACACCTAAAGCAGCAAACTGAAGACTCACGGTCATAAAAGCAGCCAGAATTCCTTCAAGTAATAAAGTTTAGCTTTAACAGTTTAAAGCTCTTCTGAGTTCATTCTAAATCCTGACATTAGCATGTGCACGGTATTTTATTGCAGCATCACTGGGAGTTGTACTCTCGTGTAGGATGGCCCCCCCGGTGACCCGTAGGCTTCTACATTAGAACACCTTTATATATAAGGTAATTCTTGGTCTCCTTCCATATTACCTCTGTGTTTTCATCACGCATTAAAACACCAGGCAGTATTCACTGCTTTCTCAGGACTTTTTTATGCTCTCTGTCCCAAATGCTCGGACTGAAATAGGGAAAAGAGCTTTTGGGTATTCTGCACCCTCAGCCTGGAATTTGCTGCAGAACGATTTAAAACTGAAGGAGCTCGTGTCGCTAAATGTTTTTAAATCTAAGATGAAGGACTTGGAAGCAGTTTCTATGGGATGCCGCTGTTTTTAGCTTGATGTTTGTATAAATGACTCCCAGAAACTCTCATCTTTTTTTATAGATAGTTTTACTTCATGCACATTTTAGTGCTTGTAAATTGTACTTTGTTTCCTTGTATGTCTTTGTCTGCAACTTTGTGTTTTGCTGCTGCTGCCCGTCTTGGCCAGGTCTCCCTTGAAAAAGAGATTCTTAATCCCAACGGGACTAACCTGGTTAAATAAAGGTTAAATTAAAAAAATCTTTTTTTTAGTTTACAATCTGATCATTATGAAAGTCCAAAGCTTCTGACTTTTAAAAAGAGCACGGCTAATGCTTGGTTCTACACCAGTGGTGGTTGAAACAGATGGTGAAGCAGACAGGTTTGGACTCATTTAAGATATTTAAACTATCTGAGGTCCTTCTTGACCCAAAATAACATTTTTATAAATGGTCCCTTCAGTGGAGATTTCTGGTTCCAGATGCTGCTAAATCAAAAGGTTTCCTGGTTTGGGCTGTTCTGGCACGTGTTAACATATTGCCAAAGTGCAAAGATATCAGCAATGATTTGAATGAGGCAATAATTGCTACCCATCAAAGGTCAGACCTTCTTTTTATAAAAAGACAATGGCAGCACAGCTGAGGTTTGCATAGTTGCATCTAAACAAACCGCAACGCTTCTGGAACAGTGTTCCTTGCATAGACAAGACTAAAGTGGATGTTTGCCCATAATTCAAGGAACCATAGTTTGAAATTATGTTTTAAAACCAAACATGACCTCATAACAAGTGTCAAGCACTGTGGCGGAGGGTTGATGAGCTGCCAGGCTTTGAGGTCACTGGATCTGTGCACACTTCACTGAGCACATAACAAAATCCTCTGTACACTCAAGTATTCTGGAGTCAAATGTGTGCTCAGCTGTGCACAGCTTCAATTTGACCACAAACATGAGGGACGGACAACAACGGTCAGAACAATGGTGTCGAGTACAACAGCAAACCTACAGCAAGATGATTTAAAAAAGAGACAAACAGGAGAGTAAAGCTGCTGCAGTGGTCACATCATGGTCTTTACGACAGTTAAACTGGAATTCTGTGGAGGATCTTAAAAGAATTGTGCATAAATGAAGCCTGTAGACGTCAATGAACTAAAGTAAAGAAGAGTGAACAGAAAACAGTCACTCCAAGCTGCTGCTAAAAGCAGCTCTAAAAGCTATCGACTCATGGGGGGTACTTATCATTTTCTGCATTTTAGCTGTTTTTTTGTTTTGTTTTTTGCATTTACCCATTTGTAAGATCTGATTAGGACCAGGTGATATTTTATTATGTGCTGATGTGTGAAATCCAGGAACCTAAAGTTTCTTTTTCACATGGCTGCAGCTACCGGGGCCTCAACCTCTTCACAGTTTTGCTTTTTTTCTTTCTCCATTGCACAGCTCGCATATTAGTGCCAAATTGAAATAATACAGAGCGGAGTTTGCTCGAAGATTGCAGGCCAAAAAGACTCTTAATTCCCCCCCGATATGCAACGAGGAACCGGGCTTGAGGATAAGTCGCAGACTTAAAGCTGACGTGAAAGTGAACGGCTCTCACCCGTGGTCCTGGTTTGTCACAACTATACATGCTTTTAATCTCCTTATTGAGGCCAGTGCTGGCCTCTTAAAGGCCAACGGAAATAATGTAAATCGTGTTAAAATGAGAAGTAATTCCGGCTTCCTCAGCCCGCTTGTCCCTCATTGACAGTATCCAATTTTCAGAGTTCCATTATCAGCGTGGGTGAAGTGGTCAGCTCAGTGAAGGAGCTAATATCTGCCTGACCAGCTGCTCCGTTCCAATGCAGAGAAAGTTGTGTTTTGTCACCCCATTTAAATGGAGACTGGAGCTAATTTTAAATAATGTCTAATTATGGACATGGTTTTGAAATGAATAGAAACATAAGCCTGGCAACCATCTAGAATAAAAATGTTCTGTGGCATAATGCATCTTTAAAAAGAGTGAAACGGATCCCAGTGTAATCATCTTTCTCTTGTTTCTATCCCTGGCTGCCACGAGGGCAAAGTTCATGGGTTATAATCTTTTGACCCATTTTGAAATGTGGTTTTGTAGCAAAGCTTTACAATTATCTGAATGTCTTCCATCTAAAAAGCACCGTCAAGTGATAAATCAATCTCCCGCGAAGTGCTCCAGAAATCTAATACTGAGCCGGTGAAATGGGAATAAAGTACTGACCGCTGAAATCCGCAAGACGTAGAACCTGCCATACGATCCACGCTCAGGAAGCGCTCTAATACACTTACAGAAATGCTGTTATTTCTGGAGCTGAGACGGTTATGAACCACCACTCTTCTGAACTTTGGAGCATAACTTTCTTCTCATCTGCTTGTGACTCTCTTCACTTTCTACAACAAGCTTTTAAGAGCACACAGATGCCTCGAAACATCAAGGCATCAGTTATGAACTTATTCAAATCGCTCATCCTTCAGTGCACTTTTAAAACCTGCTGTTTAAATTTTCACTATTGAGGTATAGTTTATCAATTATTAGCGAGTTGTGGTGAGGCAATAATAAAACACAAACACTTGACTGGACAATCGGACAGAGGGTGCAAGTAACATTTAATCTCCATTGTATACAATTCAGAGAGGTCATTAACTCACATCACAGAATGCAGGAAGGTTCAGAATGACAAATTGCCAGTAAGAAACAGTTCATCTTAAGCACCACCTGGAAAGCATGGAGTCCTTGAGATAAGTTGTCTAGACGCCTACGTGTCAAAACTTAGCGACTTGATGGAGCCAGAATAATTTAAACAAAAGCCGTGCCCCTCAACAGACCAGAATCTGGGGCAGGGGTGTCAGACTCGTTTTCACTGAGGGCCACATCAGCATCATGGTTGCCCTCGAAGGGCCAGATTGACAGCATGAATGTAACAAAATGCAATATCAATCAAAATAAATTAAACTACACCTTGTTAAATAACGGTTTCTGTATTTATTATGTATTCAAGCAGGGGCGCCGCTAGGGATTTTGGGCCCCATGAAAAGAATCTTTACCGTGCCCCCCAACACAGCGGCGAAATTTGTTGATGCTATTTTTTATCATCATTAGGGGCCTCTCTGGGCCCCCCTCAATCATGGGCCCCTATAATCCGTATCCTTTACCCCCCCTTTTCGGCGCCCCAGTATTCAAGTGTCAAATATTTAACTCATTATTATATTAAACTCAGAGTGTGTGGTTGTAAACCTGCTCTCGCACAGGTTTAAAGGGTCCGCTGCCATGGTAACCGACTGAGTATCCATTACCTTGGTTTCAGAAGCAGAAGGTTTTTTTGTTGTTCTTTGTTTTTCTTGTAGGTTAAATTTAGCATACTTAGTTCCGAGTTTGCTGTCAAAACGCCGATGTAGATTATACTCTTTCACAACTGACACCGCCTCATAACACAAAAGACAGGCCTGCTGTTTCTTCACCTTGAGATACAAACTTGTATTAGTTTTCTCATCTTTCATGTAACTGTCTTCCTTGTGCATCAAATTTTCTTTTCTTGGAAATGTTGGGGTTAGTTTGTAGAGGTTTTTCTTAAGTTTGTCAGTTCTGAAAATCGTCTTGATGTCTTGCTCATGGTTATATACTGTTATCGTTGTGGGTAGCAACAAAATGCATTATGGGAGATGTAGTTTATTGTCCATATGTGCTTTAAAGCGCTGTAAGCCTATTTTAAGTCCTAAAATATTGGTTCAAAATTTAAGCCAATAATGCACAAGGTCTCGAGGGCCACATAAAATGATGTAGTGGGCCACATTTGGCCCGCGGGCCTTGTGTTTGATCTTGGGGAACTGTCATGGACATATGAATCCAGCATTACACAATAAGGCCCCAAAATGCAGTTTTAATATCAAACAACCACATAATCATTTCTCATGAGATCCTGGAACAAACTGTGTTTTTTTATTTCCTCTTCCTGTCGGGTTTTTGAAACACTTCCAACTGTTGAGGCGGCCGAACTGGAGCTTCAAGTATTGACGCAAAAAAAATACACCATGACCTCTGTCAGAATGAAAGGTCAGGATCCCGAACGCTCTTTCCCCAAAAGGCGCCGCTGTCAGCGGCTGTCACAAACAGCATTAACCCGGCTTGGTGGCGTCTAAATGAACTGTCATTCTCTTGTCATAGTTAACTAACTGATTCTAGGCCGCTAATCTCCCGAGACGATATCATAAAAGGACAGAAATGAAAATAAATAAATAAGAGATAAGACATATCGAGGAATAATTAGTAACAAATTCACATTAAGTGCGTTTGACACTCATTGTGGCTCCCGTTTGAGAGCGTAAGGCCCGTGGCAGTAACAATAATAGTCATCACTCCGCGCCGCGTTTAATGGACATTTCGACATAATCTCCATTAACCACGCATTTTAAATGGACGGCGCAGAGGAATGGTGGACGGCAGTGGCCGGGCTCCTTTTGGTATTCAACTGTCGTTCATCTTTAATACACGGTCTGCTCCGCCGTGTTGCTTGTTGCTCACTTCCTTAACAGTTTAAAATGTCCAATTACACAGTTGGATGACCATTATGACTACACAAGCAAGCAGAATGACTGAGCCTCTGAAATTGCTTTTCCCGGTGAAATAATCTTAAATCCAAATAGTGTATGCAAATGACGACAAATATTAAGACAAAGAAAGTGCTGATTGGCGTTTAGCTTTTTGCTCAGATGAGCTCTGGCTTCCTTCAGCAAAAGTCAGAATGTACTCAAAGATATATGAAATGATATTCCTGCAGCTGGAAACCAAAAAGAAAAAAAAAAAAAAAAAAGAAAGAAAAATCTTGTTTTTTCTCTCTCTTTTTCATTTCAGCTGCCACAATCATTCAAGCACTTTGTCAAACTTATTTTCATCGCCACATCCTACCCTGGGGTCTATTCATCACAGTCCACATCTGTTCCCCGCGTGATTGATGCATGTGGTTGATGGCAGTCAGCTGCAAAATACCTACATCAAAAGTGAGAGCGTACTTTGCAAATCGCCTTTACTTTTTGTCTCGGTGATGTTTTGCTTGCACAAGCATTCTTCTCTCCCTTCGTCAAGCGCTTGCATCAGTCATGCCGGAGTAGCCTGGGTGATGGCTCTGTAGAGAAAAATCCTTCCACGCTGGTAAACAAGCCTCCACCCCCCCGACACCAGCCGTATTCTTTCTTTTGTAAACTGATTTCCATTTTAAACTGCTACGCGCAGTTTGACAGTCCATTCCATCCAAGTCAGAGATGTGTGTTTTTGAAGGATGATCACTTACACCTTTTGTGGAAATTGAACTACAAGATGCAGAGAATGTACAGGAAAAAAAAAAACACGAGCTACAAAATCCTTTTATTGACCATCTTTCAGCAGTGTCTTGTTAATTCAGAGCAGTCGCTCAGACGTGGGATAAGATTGCTGGTTCTTCCTGTGTACACCAGTATTATTATGATTTTGTTTTTTGGGGGTGCAGAGTATATATTTAAGGCTTGAGGGACTATATTTTCTAGCTGAAGGTCATTTTGTTTCAGTCTTCCCAACACTTTGGGCGTACAAATGAATATAAAATCGATGCATAAATCTTAAAATCCACATGTCTATAGCGATGGCCTGTCCAGGTTTTGATAAGAAGCTGTTTCAGAGGTAACAAGCAGGATTTTAACTACTTGACAATACAAAATGTACTTCAAGGATCTCTGAAGGATTGATTGGAGTGCTCATCAGTACCACAAAGAAAGTAATTGTTGCTGGGTTTAGAGATTTTTGTATTTCATAATGCACTTTTCCAATCTGCTCTATGTTTTGTTGCACAACGTTAATTTCAGCCCAACTTGCATTAGCGAGTGAGCGTTTCCCTTTAAAGGGAAGTCACATGCTTACAGGGGCTCAGTTGTGTTTTCGTTCATAAAAGTTCCACTTTGCCGATTCAGTGCTTGTTTGAAATGGATTGGAACCAAGTGGGGAGCTGTCCTTTTATCCCATGAATCAAACATTTTTTGGGAAACCACGGACACAGCATGCTCCAGATTAAAGAAGAGAAGGACCACCTGGCATGTTATCAGCGCTCAGTGGAAAAGCTTCTACGTCTGGTGATACGGGGGAGCTAGCATATCTGAGAAGGAAACAACTCTGCAACATAAATCAAGGTTTTAAAGCAAAGCTCCCATCCAGGCGTGTTTTGTTCTTTTTCCACTGGGAGAGCCTTGTACCTTTCAGCAGACTGATGAACTGCATCCGTTACAAAGGCGTTGCTTTGTCGTCGGAGAGTCCACGTGCTGAACTGCACCTGCGGCCTTTGCCTCCAGTTGAGCCTGCTCACCAACCGAAAACATTTAGTGGATCAGGTCAGCTCAGATCGTGTATTAGACAGGAACTGGACAGCATTGGTCTCCCGACGCTGGAGCAGCTGTTCTCCAGAGCCGCCGCACACAGAGCTTGTTGAAAGAAGAGAGGATGTCCTTTCCCAGCTTTTCTGAGACAAGTTTCTGCCTTCAAATCCAAAATTTCCATTTGATTTTATTTTCAAATTTTGGACTGTGACCCATCTTTTCTGGAACTGACGTTGTGCTTGATATCAGTTGATGATCTATGGTCACGTATTATCATTTAATTACAGCCTTTTTATTATCAATCCATGAATCATTCTTTGGATGTTTCTCCTGTCAAGGACAAAGAGAAGTGGGTTTTATTTCCCCTGTATTTGTATCTAACTGAAGCTTGTTTCCAGCTACTGTGACTCCACTCACCTTTCCTCTTATGAAATTATACTGAAGGACTGACACTTTTGTCCAAGTGAGTGATACAAGTGTTCCTCAATTACGGATCTCATTAAAGACGTTTGATAAGCCTCTCTTTCTCCAGGGTACATCGAGAAACCCATTAAGTCCCAAGTCAGGATAAAGTCCCCAACATTTGCTGTCACATTACCCGGGTCTGACAGATTTAGGTGCCGTATATCTGGTGATTAGCCAAACGAGGCAGCGCAGGCGTGACAGGCAACGTTCTGTAGTAACGTGTCGGTGTGGATGCAGACTTTGTGTGAAGCATGGTACACTCACCCTCCTTGACCTTCTCCAACAGAGGCGCTTGACTAAAACAAATGATGAGCATCTGCTGTAGAGTCAGTGGAGGTGGCAGAGAGGCGCAGACTCATCAGGTATCCTGGATCAGTGGTTTATTTTAATCCACGGTACAACATCCTCCAGACCCCTCATGGCTTGTCCTAGTCTAATGCAAGGAAGAAGAAAAAAAAATCAAAAGAGTTTTGACCTTGGTGAGAGAATTTCTCTGGTTACTCACGTTTAAAAAAAAAGTTTGGGAGCACACGGAGTAGGACATGATCAAAACCCAGCCAAATGCACTCTCAACTTTTAGTTAAAAAACAACACGTGAGTCGGTTAACCTTCAGATTTTGATTTTTATTCATTTTTTATTGCTTTAAATCCCAGGAAATTATGTTATTTGGGAAAGTTGCAGATTGTATTTCCAAAAGCAAAAATATTGCAATAAACCCGAGCAACGTATTTACCCAGAGAGCCCTTCTCTCTTCAACCACTACGTGGTGTAAACAGTGATAGATGCTGCAAACACTTTCTTTCTTGTTAGTCCCAAAAACCTCATCTCTCCAAAAGCCATGCCTGCCAATGCCATCGTAAAACACCTGCTATTTATCTTGATATAATCCAGGTTGTATTTAGTTTTTCCATCGAGCACAACTGTAAAGCAGTAATGCAGTAATCCTGGTGCTGTAACACAGAACAGACTCTGATCGTTAAACCTGTTTCAAAGCAGCGTCTCAAAAAATGATTATTATTTTGGAAAGAATCAAAATTAGTTACAATTTCAGGCAAACTTGTATACATATTGCACACTGAATTAATACACATATTGGTTTAATATTTGTTTAATGTGGGAGGGGATTTTTAAGACTTTAATTTTTTTCTTTTCCTTTTTTAGTGATGATCTTGTGGTTGAAACATATAAAAAAAACATTTCTTTTTCACATGGAAGCTTGGATCACAGTGGAAAATCAAGACCACATTTCTAATGCTTGAATCTAATCCAACACAATCTGAAGCACTGCCATAAAATACAGAAATAAATATCAGTATTACTGCTTTTGTCCAACGCCTCTCTCCCTACATCCCTTATAGTTAACTATCAAAAGGCCCATTTTTTTTCTTCCTATTATTGTTCATATGTGTACATATTTTTGTGGGTTGAGTACATTGCTGAATAAAGTGGAACTTATACCTAATTGATCGTACAACAGGTTAATATCAGGGAGCAGAGAGCATAAAGTAATTGAAGTAATAGAGTAAATAAATTCAGGGAGGTGCATGGAAGCATACGGCCATCTGAGACATCAGTCGCTTTAAAAATGTTCAAAACTGAAAGCTGCATTGTACTGTACTATGTAATTTGACTGGTGAAATATGTTTTTTTTTCTTTTTCATATTTTTTCTTTTAAATCTTTTTTTTTTTTTTTTTTGGCCAGTTCAGAAATTGTTCCATTACAGACCTTAGTTAGACTAAAACCTGACCCCTAAACTGCAATGTCATAAACTTCCTGAGTTCAATGCAGACCCACCAAGAAAAGTTACGTTGAAAAGACAACTTTGTCAGACATCTAAACAACATTTTGATTTGGTGGAAAAGTTAAAGGTGAGACGTTGAAAAGATGTCGACATGAAGAAGTCCATCAACATCTAAATCTGGTTGAAAAGTGAAAGGTGATAAAAGCTACACAAATAGATTAAAGCTGTCACTTTTAAGATGTTACAGTTGAAGCCAGAAGTTTACATACACTGTGCAAAAACACACTTTTCATTTTTACCTGATGTTTAGTCTGATTTGACTTCAGAAAGTGAAACAAAAAATGAAACGTGTGTTTTTGCATAGTGTATGTAAAATTCTGGCTTTAACTGTAACAATCTTAAAAATGACAGCTTTTATCCCTTTGTGTATCTTTTATTACCTTTCACTTTTCAACCAAATGTAGGTGTTGATGGATGTCTTTGTGTAGACATATTTACAACCTCTCAGAAGTAATGGCTTTTAGATGCCTGACAAAGTTTTCTTCTCAATATAACTTTGCTTGGTGGGATAGCTCTCTGGCTTCTCCAGGAGGAACAGTGCAGTGTGGGGGGGGCTGTGTTGATGGCGTCTTCAGTTGATTGTTTTGGTCAGTTTGCAAAGTGATGAAGATTAAAGCTGACAGGCTTTAATATGCTCTACCATGAGTTTCTCAAAGTATACCTAGTTGTCTGTAGTTGTCTCTAACCTGACATCAATTCAAGTAGATCCTTGTGGCCTCACTAATTCTTGTGGGATGTGATGAACTTGGTGAAAAGTGCTAGTAACAATAATCTGGTACCACAGTCCAAGACTGATTTACTGGAGACATCTCTCTTGAGAACACATCCTCACAACCTATGCAGACAATTAAAAAATACTTTCAGAGCATTTAAGATTGAAGCAAAGTACTTGTGATGCATAGAGCACATAGGATATACTGCCCAGGTTTTATAGGGGCTACCCAAGTAACCACAGGCTAATGGGTGTGCAATGGGGTATAACTCACAGTCTTCTGGGGCTTTGCAGACCTGTGCATTTCATTGATGGTTTCTGCTCCAGTTATTCCAGTAGAAGTAGACAGGATCTCCACTCATCACGGCATCAGTGCTGATCTTTTTCTTGCAAAAACAATGTTAACAGAGCTTGGAACTTCCTGGGAGGCTTAGCACGTCGACATTCTTCTGCATTTTTTCCCTTCACACAAATGTCTTCCGAATCAGTGGGAGTTGTGTCGTGTTTTCTTCAAAAAAGAAAAAGGAATGACTAAACAGAGACATATTTTTTAATGTCTTTTTGGGGGTTAAATCTGGACCAGGAAACAATGATGAAACAGTGACTGGTTTTCAGCGTCTTCTTTTGGGCTAAATAATGTCCACAACAGGACGACTAAACAGGGACGGGTTTTCAATGTCTTCTTTTGGACTAAATGTGGGCCACGACAGGACAGCTAAAAAGAGATGGGTTTCAACATCCTCTTTTGGGCTAAATGTGGGCCACGGCTAGATTGGTAAACAGGGACAGGTTTTCAATGTCTTCTTTGGGGCTAAATAATGGCCATGACGGCCCGACCTTATTTAGCATTAAATATGACATCCACGGACATCTGGTGTTTGGTGGCTAAGACTTGCACCTACGATTGTCATGGCATAGCACGGATGAGAACCCAGGTGCACGACAACAGAGAGCAAAAATGATCAAAGTTTATTGGACAAGTATCAAATTATTATCACTCTCAAAGGAGGCAAAACCATTGATCAAAGTACAAAAAACACTAACAACACAAGATGAGGAACGCTCAAACACAAAAGAAACCTGGCGTGGAAGAAACTTGATGGCATGGAATGGCTTGGCCTTCTAGACACACAAGACAAACCAGCGCAGGACAAAGGGAGACAGACTCAAGTAGACATGAGGTAAGGGGAAACAGGTGGAAACAATCAGGGCGGGGAAGACAGTCAACTTGGAGGAAAACACACAGGGGAAGGAGCAAGTTACCTGAAACAAGAAGGAAGTGAGGCTTCAAAATAGAACATGAATTCACAAGACAACACAGACAAAACAAAAAACTAACTTCACATAATTTCTTGGACATGACACCGATGCTATAGAGCTGTTGACTAAGTGACAACTCTGGCCAACTCTTCGGGCTTCATCAAAGAAATGCATTTTCCCTGGATTCCAGAATTTGCCTATTCGGGCTATGCAGCAGTCAATGTGCAGCTAATTGATTTTGTGCGAAGCCATGGTGCTTGAAAGTTGAGAGTCAGTTTTGATTGCCTGGTTGACGCACACACATTTTTCACACTGCTAGTGTGCTAGTGTGGTTATCAGACACGCAGGTTTGACTGTTTTGTCACAGCTAGCCCTGTCTTTCATCTCTCGCATGCTCAGATCATACTGAGACTTTGATTGGATCAAAGTCAGGACATGTCTACCACGTGGGTTGAAGTTTCATAATTTTAACAATATTGCTTCCTTTGTCCACAGCTGGAAGGTAACTGAACTGTTTGATTTCTGCTGTGTGATTTTAGTTTGGTTGAAGCTAACTCGGCTCCGGTTGCCCAGTAAGTTCATTTGAGCTGTACCAAGATCTATTAATAACTTTTTCTAATAATGCATGTTTGTTTCTGCATATTCTGAATTTAAATTTAAATTCACAGCTGGTTTAGTTGTGGTTATAGATAGGTAATGAAGAACACATGAATTAATTATAAATCAAGTAAGAAGAGAGGGAATTGATTAAATAATCTCCGAAGGCAAGAGTCTTTTACAGCTGAAGATTCAAACAGTGGCACATTCTCATTTACAAATATATTCTTGTTCTTCAAGCATCAAATGTACAGACCCATGCCCCCCCCCCCCCCCCCCCCAAAAAAAAAAAAAAAAAAGGGGACGACATCACTTGGAATCAACTGAAAAACTACTTGACTCTTAAAAAGCTTGTCTCTCTAAATTAATTAAGGCATTTTGTCTATTTGAAAATTCTTTTGATTGATCGTTGCCACTCCTGTTTAGGATTACTTTCTAGCTGCTTACTTTACTAGTGCCAAGTCAGATGTCTTTTCTTTTGCACTTGATATTTCCGGCTTCCGGTGGCTTTGTCGTACAATTCACGTGATGTGCGGATGTACACGCACCACCCCAAGCGTGAAACGTGTTTGTTGGTGCAGCTATTGTTGCTCTGAGCTGCTGTCGATCTTGGCCAGGGAACTTTTGAAAAAGAGACTTTAATAGAATTCAAGCTTGAAATGATTCATTCTAACAGTCGGAGGCAATAGAACAGTCCTTTTTGGTCTCGCTCCATTTGCCGGTATGCCGCGTGATGTTTCAGGAAGGTGAAATGCAAATGTGAATCCAACATACGCCTGCTTCATCATTCACCTTTGGTAGTGGATTTTGTAAATTATTCAAGCCTATATACAAAAGAGCTTAGGAACACAGACTTCAAGCAACTGATAATGAGGATTAGACATTTGTAATTATAATTGTATTGCTACAGTGGGTGAACATATTCATGAATATCAAAATGTCTCAACAATGAAGTTATTCTGTCACAGAACTGGTACAGGGAAGCTTTTGTATGTGTCTTGTGACCTTTTTGTAAGGCGCATGAAAATAAGTACACTTGGGGAAAAAATGAACCAAGATGCACCAGGCATAGTTTATATAGTATATAAGCTCAGTTTGACCCAACAGTAAAGTGAGAGGGAAATCAATTACACCACATTTTACTAATTAAAAAACACAAAACCAAACACGAAGGCTGTTTATTATCCCACAACCTACTGCGTGTTTAGATGATTCAGGGCAGACTTTACCAGTCTCAAGGTAAATCAATGAGGTTGGGCTATTTAATCAAACATATTGTTACCTCCGCCAAGGAGTTCATGTTTTTGCCGGCGTTTATCTGTCTGTCTGTTTGTCTGTACAAGATAACTCAAAAAGTAACCGATGGATTCTGATGAAATGCAACAAATGCAATGCCTAATCAGGGGCATAGCATTTAGACAGCAGTCTATGGTGTCAAAGTCTTTGGCTGTCATCACTTTAGCTACTTAGCATTTTGGTTTTTGGTTAATTTGACATCTGAGCTGTGAATTCAGAGCTAAGAGAGCTTAATCACTCTTATTATTATTACCTCCGCCAAGGAAGGCATGTTTTTGGCGGCGTTTATCTGTTTGTCTGTGTTCAAGATAACTCAAAAAGTTATGGATGGATTTTGATGAAATTTTCAGGAGTTGTCAGAAATGTGAAAAGGAAGAACTGATTTCATTTTGGGTGTGATCTGGAAGAAATCCTGGATTCTGGATCACTTTCAAATTTTCAATATCATTGCGGTCAATGGAGCCGAAGATTTTGTTTCTCAATATCTTTGTTAATTATTGCCCAAAACTCATGAAATTTGACTTAGGGATTGACAATGGAAACCTCTATCAAATTTTAAAGGCTGATCCGGATCTGATCCAGAAGGCAGATTTTATTGCAATCTGTAAATCGCTATATGGGGGAATTGTTGCACTTGGCGGAGGTCTGCGTTCTCCAAGTGCTTTTTTTTAATTTTTTTCTAATTTTTTAAAGTATTACATGAAACTCAAAAAAAAGAAAAAAGACATAGAACAGCATGATAAAAAGAAACAGACTCATGTCTAGTGTGCTGAGGCTGAATAAATAAGACTCTAATTAACGCATGCATAATAACTCTTGACACTCATAGTATCACCCTGTATTTCAGGTGGTGTGAACATTCAGTCCTCCCTATTATGCAAAAATAAATCCCTCCTTCCATAGTACGCTGACCTCTGAATGCTGCAATTTTATTTTCAGCTGAAATTGACAGTAAATTAAGTTATCCAACATGAATTTATCCATAAGTCAAACCAGCATTCAGTTTCTCAACTCACCCAAGGTCCTCTGTATTTCTGCATACCTCAACTCCACTCTATAACATCTCCACTGACTGTGGCCCATGCATTTAAATAGGATATTTAACAGCAATGCACTAGCATTTTGGTGTATATAGTGGTCAGTCATACAGTCCTGGAAAGCCAACCTCACATTTTTAGCCCTGGGATATCTCTTTTTAATTTATTTATGGCTGCTTCCAAATCCATATCATGTGTCAGTGGAATACAGTGATGCTATAATGTGGCAGTAAAAAAAAAAATATATATATATTCTGCTGATTAGAACTTTTTAATTTATTCACTGCATAGTTTCAGTGCTGTAATGGACTGTGGTCTGTGCTTCAACCTGTGGCATTTAATCCCATGTGTATATTTGACATGCACAGTGCTAATTGGAATAATGATTGCTTTAACAGATTAGATGCAAGCATTTTGCTCCGCATTAATATTGTTGCCCCTGCATATACTTAAATATTATCTGTGACAGATAACCATGCATTTGTTGTGTATTGCATAACTACCTCGGGGCTTGAGGTCATACCCTTCGCTTGTCTGGTAGAAAAAGCTTGAATACGGTTTGACAGCTCAAGGAAAAATACATATACACCTTGCAGGCACTGCAGAGCCATAGCTAAGAAGGGGGAATTTCTTTTTCTTTTTTTTTTTTTTAACAGAAATTTTTCCTGGACAAATGCAGGCATAACACAGTTTGATTTGAACGGCACATTTTTAATATATACTTAAACCTGATATGTTGATTCAGGTTTGTTTCTCCCTTGATGTGAACTATTAACATTCTTAATCAGTTTTTGTTTTGTTTTTTTAAGTCAAATGATGTAATAGAGGGCATTGAAGAGGATGAAGAGTGGAAATGCAGTTGGTGTGTGGAGGTAGGGAAGTGTCTAGGAGAGGTGGCGGTAGAGCAGGGGTGGCCAACCCTGGTCCAAACCTGCACATCTTAGATGTTTCCCTGCTTCAGAGCACCTGATTCACATCGCTGGGTCGTTTACAGACTTATGGTGATCCATTCATTTGAATCAGGTGGGCTGAAGCAGGGAAACATCTAAGACATGCAGGGTTGCGGCTCTCGGGGACCAGGATTGGCCGCCCCTGCAGTAGAGTCCTTTGACAAGGACATTCAACAAGATCTTAGAGCAAGAGGACGCCTGAGGAATGGAGAAGTGGGCCAATTTTTAAAAACAAGGGAGACATACAGAGCTGAGGCAACTACAGAGGAATAAAGTTGATGACCCACACAATGAAGTTCTGGGGAAGAGTAGTGGAAGCTAGACTGAGGACAGAAGTGAGGATCAGTGAACAGCAGTGCGCTTTCATGCCAAAGAAAAGTACTACAGAGCCAATATTTGCTTTGAGGATGCTGATACAGAAGTACAGAGAAGGTCAGAGGGAGCTGCATTGTTTCTTTGCAGACTTTGACAAAGTTTATAACGGGGTGCCAAGGGAGGAGCTATGCTATTATATCAGGAAGTCTGGAGTAGCAGAGAAGAATGTCAGAGTGGTGTGGGACATGTACGAGAGCTGGAAGACAACGGTGAGGTGTGCTGTCGGGTTAGATGGAGGCAGATGATTCACTTTGGTGACTCTTGAAGGGAAAAGCTTAAAGGAAAAGAAGGAGAAGAAAAATAAATTTAGCCATGATTATGAAATAGGGCACATATGTACTGTTAATTTTGAAAAATTATTGCCTCGTCTGTGTTGGAGATCTAAGCATAACAATGGTTTTAGAAACAACACATGGCCTCCAATTTACAAGAAAAAGTTTCCACTGGATAATTTAGAAACCAAACTTACTTGTGTGAACCTCATTCATGCTTTTACATCATAAATAGTTTATAAGAAGAGAACTCTGAGAAGGACAAGACACACACACACACAAGGAAGCTCTGCCAGTGCATCATGGGAAAGTCTCTTCTTTCATGTACCATTATACTAATGCTGCTGCTCCATGCCAATTATATTTTTTCTTTGGGAAAAAAATTGATCTTTTTCTGAAACAGTATTGTAATTCTGTTCATCAGAGACATGTGTTATACGCCACGTCCTCATTACCACCATGATACCTTTGTTCAGCAGAAAGTTTCCAACGAAGCCCTGCTGTCATTGTCCCATCAGCACCAGTGTTCTTCACAAGTGAAAATACTGCTTCCATTGACTCGCATGTTAAAATGCCAATTTTTGCTGCAGAAATAAGAAGATTTGGTACAAAAAAAAAATGATTTTGGTCTCTATAGCTTTCACTTCCACGACAACTGCATGAGGGGTGGATTTTTATGTTCTTCACCAGATAAAATCTACAATGCAACAAGTTTATGCCTAATTAGGGGCATAGCATTTAGACAGCAGTTTGTGGTGTTAAAGTCTTTGGCTGTCATCACTTTAGCTATTTAGCATTCAGATATTTGGTTGATTTGACATCTGAGCTGTGAATTCAGAGCTAAGAGAGCTTAATCACTCTTATTATTATTACCTCCGCCAAGGAGGTAATGTTTTTGCCAGTGTTTATCTGTTTGTCTGTCTGTCTGTCTGTCTGTGTTCAAGATAACTCAAAAAGTTTTGGATGGATTTTGATGAAATTTTCAGGAGTTGTCAGAAATGTGAAAAGGAAGAACTGATTTCATTTTGGGTGTGAACCCCGTAGAAATCCTGGATTCTGGCTCACTTTCAAATTTTCAATAACATTGTGGTCAAGGGGGCCAAAAATTTTGTTTCTCAATATCTCTGTTAATTATAGCCCAAAACTCATGAAATTTGACTCACGGATTGACAATGGGAACCTCTATCAAATTTCAAAAGCTGATCCGGATCTGATCCAGAAGGCCGATTTTTTAGCAATCTGTAAATCGCTTTATGGGGGAATTGTTGCGCTTGGTGGAGGTCTGCGATCTCTGAGTGCTTTTTTATTGTTATTATTATTAATATTATTATTGTTTTGTTGACTCTGTTAATAAATGGCTGCAACATGTGGCTCTGGCTCCTGTTTAAACCTTGTGTGAACATTGGAATAGGACCATATAGATTGTTGCATACCTTTACTTGCCTTCCTTCTACCAGAGACTAGAATACCTGAACAGAGGGTGGAGTGGGGGATATATTTTTCCCAATCAAACTTGACCCAAGGGGGCGGGGCTTCGCTACCATGCCAGTATGCAACAGGAATCCTACATCCCAGCCCCTGTGTGTGCTAGAGACATGATGCATGCACCAGGGGGTCAACAGGGACAGCCCTGAGTGCACCTTACTGTCCCACAACCACCCTTGATCAAAGGGGGCGGGGCTTCGCTACCACACCATTATGCAACAGGAATCCTACATCCCAGCCCCTGTGTGTGCTAAAGACATGATGCATGCACCAGGGGGTCAACAGGGAAAGCCCTGAGTGCACCTTACTGTCCCACGACCACCCTTGATCAAAGGGGGTGGGGTTTCGCTACCACGCCACCCGCAACACAAATCCCACAATCAAGCCCCTGTGTGAAATCAATTCCATGCAATAAATATCAATAGTACTGAATGCCTGCTTTCCTTTATTTATAAACAAGTTGACTGCAGTATTGATCATAACTGTTTTACTGTATGTGATGTATTTATAGATAATATAGAAGAAGTCAAGGTACATGGTACCTGATATGGTCTAATAATAGTATCAATAGTGGCTTGGAGGTCAGACTCCATCCCCTTGAACCAATGTAGATTGGGGACTGGTCAGAAACCACCCACAAGCAACACCCTGGTGAAGACAGTGTGTCTTTGGACCTCACAGGGGCTAAGTGTTGGGATTCGTCACATGCATTCAATTCAATTCAATTCAATTTTATTTATATAGCGTCTGTTACAATGACAATTGTCTCTAGGCGCTTTACAGAGACCCAGAGCATGACCCCCGAGCAAATATCATCAACTAAGATTATATCATTAAATCCAATCAATGATAATGGCAGGTAAAAAACTCCCACGTAGGGAGAAAAAAAAAACCTTTATACCAAACAGTGGCAAGGAAAAACTCCACTTTAAGAGGAAGAAACCTTGAGCAGGACCTGGCTCATATGGGGGGACCTTCCTGCCGAAGGCCAGCCGGGTAGAGAAAGAAAAGAGGGGAGACAGGACAGAGAGAGGATGTAGGACAGAGAGAAGATGGAGGACAGAAAGAGGATGTAGGACAGAGAGAGGAGAGCACAGAAAAAGTAAAAAATAATAATAAAGAAGTAGTGAAATTGTTGTAGGGTGAATGCAAGCGGGCTATGGAGGGGCCTTGGGCGTGTGGTCAGCGTAATGAGCCATGATAGGCTCTTGAGTATCAATAATGTGCGGGTAGGGTGTAGGTGAGGTGTGTGCGAGAAAAGGGGGAGGAGGGGGGGAGGAGGGGGTTTGGGTTTAAGAAAAGAGAAGGGTAGGATTTCAAGCAGGATGCGATATATAAATATAAACAGATGGAGGCAGCAGCACTGGGATGAGATGGCCAGAGGACCAGGTCGCCGATCACCACGCCAGTCGGCACCCAAACACAAGTGGAGGAGAACCCCGGGATGGACAGAGGATGGAACTGCAAGTCAGCATGAAACCCAGGAAACTCTGGCCTGCAAATACACAGAAAGAAAAGGGGGCAGAAACAGCACAACAAACACAGGAAAGCAAAGAAAATGGAGCACAGTTTCAGTAACAGGGTGCTCCCAAATAATTATAAATGAGCTGGAGGAGGAGGAAGGGAGGAAGAAAGGGAAGAAAAAGGAGAAGAGCAGTGGAGACACCACCCAGCAGATCATGTTGGTGTCCCCCTGTATCGTACTACGCTACATGCATGATGGCAAAACTCCGCCCCCCAAGGTGACAGTCAGTACAGGGAAGGTCAGTGACATCACAGCAATGCACCAGTAACCCTCCAGTAAAGACAGCGTGTCTCTAGCCCACACAGAGGCTGAGAAGTGGGATTCGTGGGATTCGTGGTGTGCGTGATGAGGAAACTCCACCCCCAAAGGTCGAGGTCATTATAGGAAGGGTCAGTGATGTCAAGGCTACCCACCAGTAACCCACTAGTGAAAATAGCATGTCTCTAGCCCACACAGAGGCTGAGAAGTGGGATTTGTGGCATGCGTGATGGCAAAACTCCACCCCCAAAGGTCGAGGTCATCATAGGGAGGGTCAGTGATGTCAAGGCTACCCAACAGTAACCTACTAGTGAAAATAGCATGTCTCTAGCCCACACAGAGGCTGAGAAGTGGGATTCGTGGCATGCGTGATGGCGAAACACCACCCACAAAGGTTGAGGTCATCATATGGAGGGTCAGTGATGTCACAGCTTCCCACCAGTAACCCTCCGGTGAAGACAGTGTGTCTCTAGCCCACACAGAGGCTGAGAAGTGGGGCTGGTGGCGTGGAAAAAAGCATTCCAAATAGGCTCCGCCCCCTCAGGTTGGAGAAACCTAGTGGTAGGTCAGTGACCTAAAGGACATCCTCAAGTTTCCTCCGGTGAAAACAGAATGTCTCTAGCCTGCGCAGTGGCTGAGTTATGGTATGAAACCCCAAGGGGTCCAAAGGACCCCTTAACACCCTGAGAGTGCAGAAAATCCTAACATCACACAAGGGTTAATAATGTTACCTGACTAGAATAAAAAAACAACAATAAAAAAAAAATTAAAATCGCCGTTTTATATTCTATGCCAAATTCTACTGAAACACTTTTAAATGTGTCGTTGTTGAATGAGTTGCAGTTCATTTTGATGGTGAGGGCATTATACCAGAAACTAGTTTTTATCATTCAATATTTGTGTGAGGTAGTTTTAAAGCCAGTTATTTCTATGACTCGATGCCATTATGACTTCTGAACTCTGAAGCTAATATTAAATTTCCCAGCTCTTTTAAGTAAAGATGCGTGCTTTCTTTCTCGCTGCTCGAGTCCAGTCAGTTCGTTCCTGGAGCTCAGCGAGGTTGGTGTGTTCACTGCATTTATTAGATCCCATCCAGGGGTTTAAAGGTGGTGGGAGAAAAACGGCGACATGAAAATCACCACATTTTCAAAAAGACGAGACCACATGACCGTTTTCTGCTCTCAAAGAAGGAGCAGGCTCTGTATCCAATCTGATTCTGCTCACTCTGTATGTTCTGCAGAGCAGTCTACTGTCTAACCGCAAAGTTACTGTACCCTAACTGTGTCACTGTGAATTAGGGCAAGTTGTTGGGATTTGAGATGACTAGAATAATGGCTAGGGCTAGACTGCTGGCAGGCATAACATCAAGCTTACAAGATTAGAAAAGTGCAAGGAAGTTCTCATTGTGCACAAATGGCAACAGCCATCCTGTGCTTCCCAGTATGCAGAGGAGGAAAAGGAAACCCTGAGGGCGCATGGTTCTCCATGCCCTCGCCCTGGCCTTCTTAATGCTTAATCAGCCACCCAGTGTGACAAACTCAGCTAAAACAGATGCTGTCACATTGGACTGGAAAGAGTTGGCCTGGCTGTATCAGGTTTGTTGCTGACATTTAATAAAAAAGCTCTTGGTTCAGTTAGTACCAGCTCAACACACTGACGTCTCCCTCTTTCTTTTAATGTAAATGAAGAAACTCTGTGTAATGGGATGATTTATACTAAGGACAATCCATTTAGAAAGGAAGATGGTGTTAATGTGACAACCTTGTCACCGCACGTCTGAAAGAAGTGACAACTAAAAAGAGGCACAGACGCACAAAGCTTTTTCAGTTTTCATTTAAACTTGTTGGTTTGGTTTGAGTCTTAAAGACGCTGAGCTCTGGAGACGGTTAAAAACAATGTCACAGCATGGCTCCGACCGTAATCCACTTGTAAAGGATGAAAGGTGAAGATTTCACTCGGATGAGGCCTCGGTAGTCATGGCGTACTATTCTTCCTGTAAGAGGTCATCACTGTTGTGTTTTTCATTTCAAAAACCTCCACACACTCTCTACTGGGGACAGGTCGAAGCTGCCGCGTGATCGCACTCCAGTACCCTCTTCTTCTTCTTCAGCAGAGAAACAGACATGGATGTCACTGTAAAAGGTTATGTGTATATATATATATATATATATATATATATATATATATATATATATATATATATATATATATATATATATATATATATATATATATATATGTGCTGACGAGGACCAGAGGCGGGAGCATATTACACCGGTTGAAGAGTCGCTGGATTGGCTACCCGTCTGCTATAGGATCAATTTTAAGATTCCCTTACTGGTTTTTAAATGTCTTAGGGCTTGCGCCCTCTTACTTATCTGACCTGGTTTTACCATATCAACCCTCGTGGAGCCTGCGGTCCTCCGGCACTGGCCTTTTAACCAGACCAAAACCTAGAACAAAAACCCATGGTGAGGCAGCATTTAGCCACTATGGCCCCCACTTGTGGACCAGCCTGCCTCAGGACTGCAGAGACTGTTGATATTTTTAAAAGAAGATTAAAGACACACCTTTTTAATCAGGCTTTTAACTAATATTTTAAACTCTTCTTACGTTTTTATCTGGTTCTATCCTATTTCATGTTGCTGCTTTTAACCTGCTTTTTAAGATGATGCTAATCTTGCTGCTTTTATCTTGCTATTATATGCTTTTAATCTTTAGCTTTTAACTCCAGTGTTTTCTGGGGGGGGGGGGGGGGGGGGGGGGGGGGGGGGCCTCCACACTGGGAGCTGTGCCAGGTCTGCTGATGGGGTTGCTGTCCTTGGGTCCCTCTGGCCTGGCTCCCTTCGATCTGGGGGTATGGAGTATGGAGGGTGGGAGGGAGGGGCTTTCTTCATAACCGTTTTCTTTCTTTTTTTTTATTGTGATAATTGTTTTTAATTCTGTAAAGCACTTTGGGTTGCATGTCCTTGCAGGAAAAAAAAAAAAAAAAAAAAAAAAAAAAAATATATATATATATATATATATATATATATATATATATATATATATATATATGTATATATATATATATATATATGTATGTATGTATTCTCTCTTAGAGAAAGAGTTTTTTTTTGTTTTTTTTTAAGTTTTTTTTTCTTTTTACACATTTGTAGACAAATTAGAGATTCTTTGCCCATCTTTGCTCCTCAAAGAATCAAAGTAGTCACCCACCGCTATAATTTTTCTAAATTAACATAATTATTCTTTTTCTTTCACCTCTTCACCAAGCACTAAATTACTCCTTAATCAACTTTCTTTCTTTGGAATATGTTACAAACTGAATATTAACAAATTACAGAGAGTGGAAATGAGAAACCTTAAGTGCAAGGGATTCGCCTGAGAACCCTGCTCACCAAAGAGAAGATCATCAGTCCACAGGGAACGTGAGTGGAGATGAATTGGAAGACAAAGGGCAAAAAAGATGAATACTAAAGAGCAATAAAATAACACAGATTCAGGCACAGCTACAGTGAGCTGAGAATTTTCCATGACCTACTCATTTACAGGGCCGTCTCCGATTTATCTGGATTCCAGCACTTTCCCTCCTCCTCCGGCAGCTATTCCAGCACTAACATGGTGAGGCCCACGTTTGGGATTATTGAGGGCCTGATGTGAACAGGTGAACGGGGATTAGAGAATACCATGTCCTGGTCTGGTCTCACCCACTTTAAAAGTGTGGAGCAATAATCCTCCAAAGCAGCCAGGAAAGTGACAGGGAATAAGAGCTTCGGCTATGATAAGCAGTTGCAGCATTTCAGAAAAAAACACACATGAAAAAAAAAAATAAAATCCTAAAATGTCATTTTCTGAAACAGTGTTGGGTCCTCTGTCCCGTTCATGTGGAGATGCTGAATTTTTGATTTATTCTCATCATTTATAACATGGTTTGTTTTTCCACGGCCAAGCAGATTGAGATTCTTGTTGTTTGTTTGTTTGTGAGATTGCACCACCAAAACTATTTGTTGTCTTTTATTGTATTTTCTGAAAAAGCTGCTGTGTTCTTGGTTATGTTATATGAAATGTTGAGTTTTCTGTTTCCTGGTCGTGCCTTCTGAAATATCATTGTGTGTGTGTGTTTTGTCCTCTTCTGTGTTGTCTGACATTTTATTATACTTTTTCCAGGACTGTGTTGCACCTCATTTACTACGGAGTAAACCAACCTTTTTTTTTTTTCCAACAAAAGCATTTTTG